>CM060961.1:138743563-139343563 GCA_030765045.1 Tenodera sinensis | reverse complement strand
AATTTTTGTAATGATAGGAACTGCATCCATAGTGCGTCATAGTGAGCTTATTTTGGTCTTAAGAAAATCCTAATAAATTTTAACCAAAAGATGGCGTAGTTAAGCAAATAAGTCCATCTTTCTTAGTAAAGAAATTATAGTATAAACGTAGACAAGTGAACTTAGAAGGCGTTCACCTACATCCTGTAATATTTTCAGTTCCATACGTTAATTATTATTTTCTCAGATAATGAGTCATGAGTTTCGACATTAGCGAATAGAGATTTTAATCTCTATTTTAAATGGAAAAGGGTAGATTGTCGAATGGCATGCTCCGTACTAATACTGAGTTATATTTTGCTCCTTCAAACTGACTTTTAGTCATAATATGTAGAAATAAACAAACGGACAGAAAATAAAACCTGATTAGCTGTGTAATTTGAGAAGGTATTTTTACTTTCTCTACCACGTATAGTAAGTAGGGGAAGTATTGTGTTCGACCCAAAATTTCGATGTTGAGATTTCACTACAAATATACGTTTTGAGGCCCCTGTGTCCAAAACAGCAATTTTAGAAAAAGATTCTCGCTGTCCCGGAACAGCATAACTCAAAAACGAAAATTCAGTTAAGAACCAAAGTTGGTGTTTAAGTATGTTTCAAGAATGGCACACGAAGATGTTGAAGAACATTTCTTCACCCTAAACAACACTTTGCAGGGAATTGATTCAAATGCCACAAGTCTAAGGTATTTTTATGGCAAATAAAATGTGTATTTTGAATTTTCTGGCTATTGGTTATGTAGTTCTGTTCATTCTGGATGACTTTTGCATAGCTGGCAAACCGTAAGAGATAGACCAAATCTTTCTAAAATGTAGATCTCGTTAAAACACAAGTTATGTCTTAACTAATTCTTTTTGTGGAGTGAACCATTAGGGAGCTATTGCTTGTTATTTGTGTGGGTTTTCCAGCACTTAAATTTTTCTCAAATGGAAGGACGTTATTCACGTTTTTATCTCTTGGCCGTGCAAAGAGAACGGAATTTCAAAGCTTAAAAGGATTTGACTATCACTCAAAGCCTACTGTATTCCCATATTCCCCTAGCACGTACAAGAAAATCAGAATAAGATAATTTGTGCAAACGTTTATCTCGTAGAAGATAGAGGATTCAGACCGCTTTAAAGTAGAACTTGTACTTGATATCTATTGCGCAATTTTTAGAAAAACAAATGCCCATCTTTTTAGCAAATAAATTTGTAATATTGAAAAAAATTATTTTCGATATCCTACTTTCTTTATATCTTAGCAGTGATAAATGAATAATTGCTTTCGTCCCATAAACAATAGTTTTCCAAGAAGTCTAAATATTAAGGCACATAATCAAAAAGAAAAACAATACTTTGTATATGCGTGTGAGAGATAGAGAGAGAGAGAGGGAGGGGGGGGGGGGGAGAGCAGAATAAAGCAAAGGGAAAGCTTAAACATAGAATGTTATGTGTAAGTCCGGAATGCTTTAAGATTGTAACCCGAAGAGTATTATAGAAATTATCTCATACCTTACATGTAACATTTTTGTTGCGTTTTATTTTTTCGAAAACTTTTCTAACCGATGGAAATATATTGTCATGACGTATACAAGGGATAGTTTGAATTTTTTGTCGATGCTCTACCAGCTAGATACTTCTTATTCTAATGAAATTGTAGCTAGACAAAAATTAAATTGGGGATAATTCTGACATGATTAAATCATAAATGAGTAACGTATCATAAGAGTAACAGTTTTCGAAACATTTGAGTTTTAACTTGAAATTTACAAATGTACATTAACCGCGTAACATGCTGGTCAATGCGCGATTTTCTCGCGTGCGCTCATTACTAACAAAAATGGATTTGCTATATTATTCCATGCTGTTTCTATAGCTTACGTATTACCAGATCCATAGTGCTTAGTATAAAACCATTTTTTGCAAGCTTTCGTAACGATTGGCGTAAACCGGAGAAGAATATTTTTATGTGAATACAGAAATAGGTGGAGAAAATTGTATGAATGTAATAAAATATATTTCAAACTTCAGTTGTAAGTAGGATCATATAATGTGGTACTTACGTTTTCCAAGTAAAACCGACTGAATACTTCAACCCTTAATCGACTTTTTAGCGCTATTACAATAGTTAATCACACTTTGTTCATTTGATGGCGTGTCTATTTGTGCAGAAAATATTATATTGGTTGGACAAGGTTCAAATATGTCTTTGTGGCTGAATTCGGCGGAATCTCCTGTCACACTCACTAGTAATGTTTACTGTTGTTTGTGAAGTCAGTTGTATACACCATTCTTGTCCAGAACTTCAGGAAATAGAAGTTTATAACGGAGAGCACACAAAAACAGCACTACTACATCCTGGGTAAACAAACGCCTAGCGCAAACAAGTGACACTATCAACGGAAGGATCTCAATCTATTGGTTCTTTGTAGGGGTTAACTCACTTGCCGCCACAGTAACCTTCCTCATTGAGCATCAACCGACAAGAGCGTTAAGTAAGTTGGATGGTGACGTTGGAAGTAAATAGGGGCCTTCCTGTAGCCCCCTGCTGGAGGGGAAGTGTAGTGATTTCCCTCCCCTCTTGCATATAGACATTGAAATGCCTACCAGTGCTACTGATTCACAAGTGCGCACTCATTCTCTTCTGCATCATCCTTGACACAAGTAGCAATTATGGTCAGCAAAGCTTGGACTAGCTAAGCGCCGGTCAATTGATGGCTGTAATGATATCTAGGGCTTTTCCATTGTGAGTGCCACTCCATAGGTACTTAACAATTTATAACAAACAAATTCAAACAAAAGTTGTACCCACGGAGGATTCCATCTGTAGGCTTATTGTCTTGTTAACTCCGCTTGCACTGCTCAAGGTAGCGTGGGTACTTTCGAGAACACTGTTGTCAAAGGAACTTTCAAATGCCATCTATTACAGGGGCTGAAGTAGGTACTTATACAAAAAGTAAACACTCTTATCCCGCAATATACTGCTATTCAAGAGAAACGTAACTAATTGAAACCAATTACAATCAAAGGTGTTCATCTGGAGCGGGTCAAATGATATTCAGACTGATGTATTAGCTGTCTATCATGTTTCAGTCTGGCTTGGAACAAGTCAGAATTATATTATTATACAACAGCGATGTCCATTGTTTGCAAAACCGGAGGCTGGATTTACCTCCTTCCACTATACGCAGACTTTGCCATACTTTTACACTCGGATGTGCATTGTGTTGCAGTAGCGGGTTGGTTACATGTACGTTGCGTTTGATTTACGAAAGTACTTTCAAATCTTACACAATGAATCTCTTCTCATTAATGACGTCTTTGGTACTGCTTATGTATATCAATATTTAGCGATAAAGTCAATGTACATTGTCTTAAAAGATCCTCCGAGTGATCGTCGCGTAAACCATTCCATCATTCCATACAGACGTTTAATATAATTCAATTTAGAGAAACTGCCCTCAGATATATGTAGAGCTATACCCACTCTTTATATATATATATATATATATATATATATATATATATATATATATATATATATATATATATATATATATATATATACTATTCTTGCAAATGCTTGTTTACATATCTACTACATTTTAATCGACAAGCATTTTAAGAAATTATCTTATTGCTAAGTTTGTTGTAGGCGCAAGAGGAAATGGTAACAGGGTAGGCTTTAAGCGACAGTGAGGTATTTTAAGAACTGGTTGCTATGCGACGCCTTTGAAATTCCGTTCTCTTTGCAAGGCCAAGAGATTAAAATGAACGAGAGATTCCTACTCGAGAAAAGTATAAACACTTTCAAATTCAAACAATTGATGAAGAAAATCACGGAAATTGTTAATTCAAAATAAAAAAGTATTTGACATGAATTGTGTATTTTAACGAGATTCACGTTTTTTTTTTTTATTTAGTAAGCTCTTATTTGTCTCTTACTGTTTATCATTTGTGCAAAATCATCCCGAACGAAGAGGTCCTGTGAGAACATTCTCAGAAAATTCAAGGTATGACTTGGTAACTGCCATGGAACCACTCTCCGATTGCATTAGCTAATTACGCACGCGTGTCCAAAGAGACATTACTGCTGTACAAGACTATTAAGGTTACTTTAATTTGAGACAAACAAGTGTATAGCTCCTATTATGCTGTAAGGCTGAGCCTACCTGAAGAAGCATTGTTTAACATCGTCTATGTTTCTTCATAATAATCTGTATTTAAACGCAAGAGCGGTCTCTTTCCTTTACATTGTGGTGTCCAAATGTTTACATAAACTAGTTTTTCCTTCCTCTTTCCCATTAATTATCTTTGAATACAAGGGCTACACTTGAGCACACGTGCTAGCTTGGAGGTGGCATAACGCAAAATTTATTGCTGTTAAGAGGAGGAGGAATGTAGGTTTAAGGACGCCTAACTGCATGTTCATCAGCGCTCTTAAAAGACAATTCATGGCAACAGCCAGATATGAAGTTCAAAATAAAATAAAATTACTAGTAAAAAGGAAAACAAATACACAAAAATATACAACACAGAGGTAAATGCCAGAATTAAAACAAAAGGTAAATATGTCAAAGGAGTATACAAACTAGATATCTGAAGTTTCAAATTCTCAAGCTCATGTTAATGTCCGTTAAAAACTTAAAAACCCTTTCGACCGTTTGCTTATCGTCCACTATAATCCTCGCAAAAGTTAAAGGCATATGTAGGCAGGCCGTACTGCAGACTCCAGCGAGCCCTAAGCTTGCCACTCCCACCAGCGCTGCCGAATGTGGTACACACATCTCACGCGTCCTTATGTACAGAACCTCTGTCGGTACACGCACTACGCTTGGCAACATCACTCCGCTTGAGCACTGGCCAGCGTTCACATGCCTTTAACCTTTGCGAGCAGTGTAGGACCTTTACAAGACAGACAGGCAGTTGCAGAGAGCTTCGAAGGTGCGCTAGGGAAGAACACACCAGCAGCACGTGACGGACTGACAAAAGGTTGTCACACAGTGGACAAAGAGGAGCAGGGTCCCGTTTAAAAAGGTAACCATGCGAGAAATTGCAGTGGCCAATGCGCAAATGAGCCAGGTTAACCTCCTCGCGACGGGATATGCGAGAGGAAGTTAGCCAGTTTATCGGAAGTTCTTTCACTTCTCTAATTACCGCGGAGAGCTGACCACTCTTCGTGCCAACGCGACAGCATTGCTCTCCGCACTTAAAGCCTAAAGTCTTACGGATTAATAGGAGAGATGGTAATACTGGATTCTGCAGTTGCCGCCTTTGCTGCCAAATTCGCCATTTCATTCCCTGGCAAACCTACGTGACCAGAAATCCATGCACACACCACATTAACGCCAGAAGCGTGTAAAACATGAAGGACATCCTGCATACGTTGTGCAATAGGATGGGTGTTGCACAACTCACGAAGGCTCTGTAATGCACTAAGAGAATTGCTCAAACTCAGGTAGTCACCTAATTTATGAGGGCACACATATAAAACGGCTTCATATATTGCATACAGCTCTGCAGTATAAATGGAAGTGCTATTATGAAAACAATGTATGTGGTTCCATAAACACAAGCACATCCAACAACGCTGGTGTTCTTTTTTGATCCATCGGTGCAAATCAAATGTCGGTCAGTGTAGCCTGACAAAAATTCTAGAAAACAGGTGCGGATACTACGGATAGGCATTGTGAACTTCCGGTGTACGGTCATCCCAAGATCTACTTGGGACGTGCCCGGTAACGAAGTGGGGTAGAGCCTCTCGCCCTTGGGAAACATGTTAGCATTTGAATAGCGAGCTTCCTAAGAAGATCGGAAACCCGCTGGCTTAGGACTAAGACTGCTTTTCCTATGTCGTTCACTTAGCGTGGTAGTAAAAAATGAAGCGAAATTTGGGTGCTTAGGAATACATCTAATCACGCAATCATAATTTGAGAGAATGTCACGTAGATATTGCGGAGGAGGTTCTGCCGATTCAACATAAAGGCTCACAACTGGGCTTGTTGGAAAAGCTCCTATTGCCAAGCGTATGCCTGCATTATGGACCGCGTCTAATGTTCTCAGCACAGATGGTTGTGCTGACGAATAAACGATACACCCTAGTCTAGTTTGGATTGGACCAGAGCGCAATAGATTCGCAGCAAAATTTTCCGAACCGCTCCCCACGATTTGACATTTAGTACCCACAAGATATTCACGGAACGGTCACATCCAGGTCTTTGCTATGCTATGTGGGATGACCAACTAAGCTTCCTGACCAAGATCAACCCCAGGAATCGTGTCATCTCCGAAGGGAAGGAAAATTGGACCGAAACGGAGTGAAGGTGGTAATTGTCTCCTACGGCACCAGAAATTAATGCAGATTGACTTCTCATTTCAGAAACGGGAGCCTTTTTTTAGGCCCATTCTCGAAGGTTGTCTAAACATTGCTGCAGGCGCCATTCCAAAAACGCCCTGCGCTGAGAAGTGCAATAGACGCAAAGTCGTTCAGGAATAGGCATGGCGAAACTCCAGGTGGAACACATTTCCAGATGGAGTTAATTGCTGTAGCAAACAGCGTGACACTGAATACCGAATCCTGAGGTACCCCATTCTCCAAAACAAAACGATTAGAAAAAGCTGTGCCGACCCTTACTCGGGAAACGCGGACCTTCATAGACTCCTGAATGAACAGTGCTAGCCGTCCACGTATGTTCCAAGTATACGGGAACGTAGAATCCCTGCTTGCCAACACGTGCCATATGCCTTTTCTGGTTCGAACAATATGCCAATGGTTTGACAGTTCTTCATAAATCCGTTCATTATCTGGTCTACAGTTGAACGGCGTTGTCGAAAACCACACTGGATGAAGTTTCTAACCACCATACCAACCGTCCATTGTTCATGCGTTCCATCACCTTGCAAACACAAGTGGTGAGGGAAATAGGACGGTAGGTGAAAGGAAGATGACGATCCTTTACAGCTTTCAAAATGGGTGGCCTCCTACCAGGTTTCTGGAACTACGCTGTCAACCTGTACCCAATTATAGACCTCGAGCAGGAATGCCTGTTTGTGAACAACACAGCTAAGAACGAAAAAATTGTTAAATACACATTTTGTATTAATCTTGGTATAAATAAATTGACTAGTTTTCAAGGATATGACAAAGATTTCCACGAAAATCCCTCTAGACATCACCACCTGATAGCGACTAATACGTTCGATTAAAACATAAAGATATTTGCATAGTAAATTAGATGTATGTCTTGAATATTGTGGGGTTAGCCTGTGAAGTTCTGTTCATTCTGAGCACATTTTTATGGCTTGCAAGCCTAATCACCTAATGTCTAACGCATCAAGGACCGGGGAAGAAAAAGAGGAAGAAGAAATAAACGTAAGCATAGATAATCTTACTGACAAAATATCTAGATCTGGCAAAGCACACAATTTACAATGTCAAATAAAAATTGTTGAGGAGTTATACTTTTTTTCAATATGCAAGACACTATTTGTTGCTTCTTATTTTTCTCTCGTAATCGTTCAAGGAGCAGGGAATTTCATAGCTATCACATTAGCGAGACACTCTTAAAATGTCTGGCTATATGCATGTAGCAAAGAAGTACGTAATGAAAGTTTATCCGCAGTAACAAGCAGACAAAAAAATAATGTAAATGCCACGTATCAGAAATTTTCACCAGATAATCTGTCTTTCTTATCTTGGCTAGGATTTTGGAGTCACTAAAAGTAGGTTTCAGTTGAATTCTAGTGTGGTACACAAATTTAGTCGTTACTGATGTATGTGAGATATCTTGAACTCAAACTCTACAAGCAACGTAAGCTAGCGGAGTGTAACCTGCGATAGTAGATACTGCAGGACTGGGCCATTTCTTACTATCCACACATTCTTAAATCGATCATTGGTAAGATTATTTCCTTTGGAAAGTGCAAAGTGCGTTGATGTGCTTTCGAATAAAATATGTCGACATCCTCTAACAGATCGCTAGCGAGAATGAAAAATTCATGCAACTGGTTTGCAATTAATTACTGTTTCTGTAAATGATTGCTGTTCAAAACATCACCTATCCAGTCCCCACTAAAATTCCTGTAGTTTCCAATTGGAATTTCCGTACCTCCTGTATAACTTATATGCATTTGCTTACTTATGCTTATCAAAGCAGCGCAGATTCCGGTTAAACAAAACAGTTGACATGCTACGATGGTACACATTGAAGCGTTAAAAATAAAATATTGTTGAATGGCAAATCAACAAAGCCTTAAACATAAATGCGGGGTTTGTGTGTCAAGCATCATGTACGCATGGCAAACAAAAGCGTAGAGGGCGGACTATGACAACTAGAACATGATCTAAAGCTGTGCGACTCCCTCGATTAACATGCGAGCTTTTTTATTTTCTCTACCTTTTACTCGTACATACAGAATGCAGGGGAAGTACTGTGTTTCACACAGAAGTTCAATACTATGATTTCGCCTGAAATAGCTAGAGTTCCTGGCTCCCTGAATCCTTAAAAACAGCACTAAGATCTCTCTCTCTCTCACTCTCTCTTTCTCTGTGTCTGTCTGTGAACAGCATAACTTAAAAACGAAATGTCGTTAAAATGTCGCGTGGACTTGAATTAAATTCTAGGTATTTCAAGCATGCAACATGAAGAGTTTCAATAAAATCCTCCAAGGCAAACTACCCTTTATATGAAACAAATTTCGGTATTTTTTATTCTACCAACAGTGGCTCTTACTATTTTGTTTAAAATACCATATATTTTGAGATATTTTCATGATAATTGAATTTTCTACGTATAACATGTGAAGTGCTCTGAATTCTGGGGAGTGTATAACTGATAAACTGTATTAGATAGACGAACTCAGAAATGTAGATGTCCTTAAAGAACACAATTTAGTACAGAATGTTACATGGTATTAACCATTTTCGGTATGTGTGTGCGCGTGCTTGTGTGTTATTGCATTGCATTTTCAAATACTTAATAGTTTTGTCAACTGCAAATCGCTCTTCCTTCTTTCCTTCGTTTTTTTATTTTATTTCATTTTTTTTTTCTGTTCATGCAAAGGAAATATAATTTCAAAGTCATCAGGAAACTCAAAAGGATTTTTTATCGCTTTTTAACAGGTTTTATTTGTCTTCGCTTTAACTATTTAGGCCTTATCACGGTCTTTTATCATGGCCTGCATTCTCCAATGTTATAAGTGTAACTATCGATTTTTCTACAGTATTCGTATCATAACTATGACAAAATCTGTAAACGAATAATGAATGTGTTATTTGTGTTGAAGTAGAACAGGGCATCTCAGGGTGCATGCACCAGTGCAAGGTGCAAAACGCTTCTTGATCTGATTACCTTCCCCCTATGAAGGCCTTACACTCCCTAGGACTTGCAAGCCTGTGCCTAGGGTCGATGCCTGTCGGGGAGCAGAGGAACCTATGGATCGTACAGAGTGAAGACCTAGAAGCGGGTGGTCTGCCCAAAACCAGGTATGAGAGTGAGGAAGAGGATGATATGAAATTCAGGTGAAATGGATGAATGGAATGGTGACGATGGAGCAGTTGGTGGAATGAGTGGCGGGGGAAACCGGAGAACCCGGAGAAAACCCGTCCAGACGCCGCTTCGTCCACTACGAATACCACTGGGTTCGAACCGAGCCGAGCCACCTTGATGATAGGCGAACGGTCTAACCGCCTTGCCACGGCACCTTCAAGATGCAAAATGTGGCTACAAAAAGTTAACCTTGGTGAAAACTTCACTCGCTCTTTCCTTACGCTAGTCCCGTTTTACCGCCTACCCGTTCCTCACTTTCACCGCAGTTCTCCCTCAATGCTTAATGTTTACGTACGGTAAGCAGTGTAAAACCGGATACTTTGTTCTTTTCGTGACGAAATCTAGCATTGTGTTTTAAGTATCTAGAAGATCTACAGACCTCGTTTTTGAATAAAGATTACCGCTTTCCAAAATGCAACAACCTCTTTAATTCTTTCTATGATTTCACCGTATGTTTCTACGTATACCCTATTATAGCGTCTTTCAACGATGTTTTTGTTACACATGTTATTATTGTACAGCAGACGAGGCATTTGGCTCTATATTCACGACTTTTGAGTGCTATCTTCAAACGCCAATAAACTTTGCAAGCGATGGGGCTGGTTTGTTATCTGCGACATTGTTGTCTGATAATCTGTAATATTTCAACTTGATTTGCTTTTGTGCTGGCTTTAGAGCTTATAAGTTTTCTATTCCTGGTTGTTACATCTGCTGAAAGTAAATATCCTACTTGCTTGTTGCTAGAGAGATCTTCTTAAGCATCATGAAATGAATCACACGAGATAACTTCAGTAGCGAAAGGAACGTGGGCTCACTTCCGTCTGCATTTAATGATAATTAGTCCATCGCGTAGAAATACTATATTTGATGGAATGTGAATAACATCCCACTGACTTTTTCTGTATGAAATTTTATTTGCTTTTACGCAAATAGTGGAATATATTTTTAAGTCTTTTCGTTCCATGTTGACATTCGTTTTGTACTCTTTTAAGGTTTCTTTTAAATTGAATAACGCTCCTGAAATATGAAGCTTAATGCATTTTGATGCGACTCTTGATGGAACTGCTTTGCAGTTTTTCTAGCACCTTGGCCTTAACTGTTTACTTTAGCTTGTCGCTGTGTATCTGAAGAAAATAAATACAGAAATGAGTTTTGTTCTGGTGAATCAAACAGTATGTTTATCTCCAAACCAGTGATGTGAAATTTCATTATAATGTGTTCTTGTTGCTGGAAGGCAGCTAAAAATGGACTTCGGCTTTTAACTTCCGGTTGTTCTTTGTTCTTACCTGTGCATGTTTTATTGATTTATTTAAATGTTGGGTGGAACAAAATAAAATAAAAGAAACAATAAATTAAAAATTATTGTACATCCTTATTAACCCTTGCATTACCAAGTATGCCCACCTTCTGTATTTTTTAAAATTTTCTGTTTTAATTCTTTTAATAAAGGCATGCAGTTAATAGTTATTGTCAATCACTGTTTCTACTATTGAATTTCGTATCTGTTTCAAATTTTTCATTGTTGGTCTTTCTAGAGACAATGAATGTGAAGTAAATTTGTTTTAAAACTTGCTGAGATAACTTGTTATCAGTGGCGGCCATCACATTGGTAGTATAAGCTTTGTAATAAGAATTGGCATAATATCTAATGAGATTCGTGTAAAAAGGTCATTGTTAGACAGCATTGAATATTACCTTTATAAACATGAGAAGATACAATCCCTAATTTTAAAATAAATTTGCTTTTAAAGTTGCTCCGACATTTTGTTACAGTTCTGGTCACAAAGTAACCCGTCCCTTGGTACTTTAAGTTACGGAATGAGGCTTGGTGATGCAAGGGTTAATAGTAAGCATGGGTTTTATGTTGTTTTACACGCTTTATTTATTTTACGTGTCTCTGAAAAAACCACCGATTAGGTAGTACCGCAGGAAAGATGAACTAATATAACCAACCGACACTGTATTCTTTCAGTGATGTCCAGTACTACAGCCGATGGGCTATGAATTTCAGATCAGGTAAGGCAGATTTCTGAGGGTCCCAGACTTAACGAATGCCACTTACTTAAGAAAACAATTATTTCAGCTGAAAATAAATTGCTTTGGAAAGCCTTAGCTGCATTCTAAAAGCAGAAACATCAGTGATATTGTATTAACTCTTCAGATTTGAAATCGATGCGATATTATTCGTTACATTTCTTGTATGAAAGCTTAGCACATTTTCCAGCAGTTTTTATTTTTTTTTAAATCAAATCTTGAAGGGAATATTAAATGGTAGATACTTCGGAAAAGTGCAAAATAACTTGCCAATTGTTTCTTATTCTCCAGTAAAGTAGTTACATTGGGGTTTGATGATAGAAATAACTGGATTTGTTACAACAATCAAGGGCATAGGTTGCCCGCCAAACGTATTGTCAGTGTTAACAGATAGTTACATAATGTATTTATGAATCCTACCATTATATACTGGCTGTTACTGTATTCAATTCGTGCATAAATTGGCTCATTATGGAATACATACTAATTATAACAATGACATATTCCTACAGCAATACCGTGGTTTGCAGGGGGACGTGATAGCGATTAATGGCGTGAGCAATGTCAATGCAAAACCTCTTTACATTATTGAATAAGATTAATTAAGATTTGAATTTATAATTACTATGGTAGTAATAGGCTCCAGTTAGTAATAGCTGCGTACTTCTCTCTTTGGAAGGAAATGTATGCAACTGGTTTCTGTCAAGTAGTAACAAATGAAGAACTAAATACATTTGTCATCAGAGAGAAGCTAACATCTCATTGCGAACATATGAAGACGCTGTTACTGCCAGCTATGGTTGCTGAATTATGTCCTGATTGATTTCCTATTATTGATAACGCTAAGATTCAATAACATGTATCCAATAATTTTGCTGATATCCTCTTGTATTACTGTATAACGTCTGTTCGAATCTACAGTGTACAAACGCACAACCTCGCGTTACACAGGAATCAGTGTAATCGGCAGTGGTTGTATGAATATGAAGTTACACTTCCATTTAGAAGCTGATGTACATCTACATTTGAACAGTAGAGTGTCACGGTGATCAGCATCTACACAGGATACACAGTGTGTTTGATATGTTGCGCAACATGATTTTCAGATTTAAAGGTCATGTGCATGTACCTCGACACTGGAATCACCACGTGCTATCTCCATCTTATTTATGTACTTGGTTCAAGCACATAACCCGCCGAGCAGCTGGGCAGTCTCACGCTGGGACTTCTGTAAAACAATTTCTGTAACGTTCTCGCCAAAAACCTATTCATTCTTAATCTTCAGGTGTGGTCGATATGTTTTAGTGTCTCTTTGCTACATTTTATTATAGCGTCAGGGTTCTCCTGTCATGTCAGTAACATCTCTGTTGCTCATTAGTTTAATACTGCTGATTTGCATATATTTGGCTTTTGGTATTTGCTTCCTGATCGTCACACATACAGTAATTCTTCTTCTTCTGAGTATGCTCCTCCAATGGAGGACTTATAACCCTAGGCCTCTGAGGCCTACTGGGGAGTAGAAGAATCTATGAACCAGACAGATTGGAGACCTGGAAGCGTCCAACACCACGTATGAGAGTGAGGAAGAGGATGCTATATAAAATACAGGTGAAGTGGATGATTGGAAAGCTTATGAAGGTGTAGTTGGTGGAATGAGTGGCGGGAGAAGCCGCAGAACACGAAAAAACCCGCCCATATGGCGCTTCGTCC
The DNA here is from genome assembly GCA_030765045.1 of Tenodera sinensis. NCBI lineage: Eukaryota > Metazoa > Arthropoda > Insecta > Mantodea > Mantidae > Tenodera > Tenodera sinensis. The sequence goes on along the minus strand of CM060961.1, from coordinate 139,330,251 downwards.
ACCTATAATACCCATGCGGGTCCTTGGGATCGAACCCGGGTCGCTTTGGTAATAGGCGGAACAGTCGCCGCCTCATTTCTAGTCTTAAAAGGTCAGACTAATCGTTGTTTAGCTGAATAAAAATAATCGGACACTGAAGAGCAATAAGCAGACAGCATGCATCAACAAGTTGAGTGTGGTAGTATGTCGAACGTCGAGGTGACAGAGCCTAATGCCTACGTCTCGTATGTGATGTTGGCCTGGGGAATAGTTTCAGTACCGCGGTGATTCTCGTGGAGATATACGAACTTATCTAAAGTGGACACGCATAAAATACCCAATGCCTAACACTGGAACCATGCGCACCTAAAATCCTGATGAAATGGAAAACAATGCAGAGGCCTGGATAACACGAAGGACTACCCCAATCACACCCGTTACCCCGTCAACTTCGATGTAGGTAAATTCCGACTAGTTAGTGTTTCAAAATGAGAAAATGAAAACCTTTCATTACAAATGGTATGACAAATCTCTCTGCAGGCAGGAAGGTACATAAATCATTAATCGGGTCTTGTCTAATATGAAAAGCATGTCTCAGTAGCCAGTGTGCGTCGCATCCTGTCAGATTCTCCTTCAATTCATGGCTGTTGTTAAACCAATCTATAAGCTACTGAAGAATACGCAATGAAGAAGAGACTGATTTATTGTATGTGAAGGTAAGGCACAGATTGCAGGAGAGCTCCGCGAAGCTTCCTACATTGCTTGTGCTGTAGATCTATGGAGATCTATTGCACAGCAGCCCTATCACAGTTCATACAGTTAATTCTGATTGGATACCCAAATCCTACACGTTAACAACGCGCTTTATTGCCGAGCGCCATAGAACGGCTAACCTTTGGTTCTAGAAGGCCACAGGCATTGTGATGGCAGTTTGACCAGTTAAATGCCCAAACGTGTTCTTAAATAATCGTCTGAAGGCGTGTATCTGTGAGTGTAAATAACATTGAAATTATAAGGTTTATTTTCTCATAATTTTTAAGTTTTTGCATCCTTATAATGCAATTTTTATTTAGTTTTTCTTGATTTTAATATACATTCTTTAAACGTTAATTAAGACGTCGAAATATATATATATTTTTTGTGTTTTAGGTATTAATTTAGTACATTATTGATTTCTGGAAAATAAAAAATGTTATGCACCTTATTATTCTTTTTCCTAGAACAGTTTTGACGCTGTATAACATTTAATCTTTGATTGTAAGTACGTAAATATATTTCAAGAAAAATGCTGACAAATTAAACGTTTAGACTTTCCAAACTCTGATTTATGCGTGCTATTGTACACGACATTGAGATTTCTTTTTAATATATCTAGCCCAAAAGCTCTGTCCATCAACACACTACAGATCTGTTCGGAACTCAGCACTATGTTGCAATTTGTCGCAATGTAATGGAAAACAGGAAGGCTAAATAAAATTAAGGTCTAAGAAGTAATAAAATCGATGTGACATCGTATCATAAGTGACCGTAATTGAAATCAAAAGAAAAAACAGGATACACAAATAATTTCATGCAACCTGTCCCTTGGGCGAGATGATTGGAAACCCAATAAAGAATTATCCTTAGTTCAAGGGACTGATCCTATTGTATGGCTGAATGCAGTTTTACGGGATGAATCTTTTACAGTTTACCCATTTATGGGTGCGAAGCATATCTTCTTTTCTAGCGATAATGTTGTAGGTTATATTTGTAGTATTTATTTCATCTTACATGTCTGAATTTGTACTTAGCGTTTACTTTGAACACTTCTTAGAAGCCACTCTTATTCGACCTAAATATCACCTATTAATGACAGCAACGTTTGCTAGAAGTGTATTTTCCTTCTTGTAGTCTTTCCAATTTTCCATTGCCAAAATATCTATTCAGTGGACGTACATGTAAATACAGGTGCATACATCGCACATTATCCTTGTCGTGTCCATTACGCTGATATAGAATTTCATATGATTTTTATTTTGGAATTCGTAATTTTGGTTTTAAACCCCTTACAAGGCGGTAGCATAATCTGTAGTAGGTACTACAAAAGTAAACTAAATAGATCCTTCGTGCAAATACTTTGTTCAGCAAATTAACGAATTGCAATCAATATACTGTGCAAGATGTTATTGTGTTTCTTAATTTCGCTTTTTTCAATCCAATAAACAAAAGCAATTGCTCTCCTAGTTCCCAAAGAGAATTTAAGACATATAAAATATAGAAAGAATAATTAACTTATTATTGTTCCTACATTACTCCTTTTCCAGTGAATAATTCGCGATACGACATTTTAAAATATAACATTTATGTACTGTATGCCCACGACAAGAAGGCTAGAGGGGAACGAAGGGCAGAGGGGTCTTGAACTGTTTATCTACTCCGGTAGCGGACCTGTTTACTAGGAAATGACAATATGAGAGCTCATACTTCTAGCTATGGGGGAGCTATGCGACAAAATTGTGTATTTTAAACGAGCCTAGCATCCTTGTCATACTCGGAAACTAGGCATAAACACCGTGCGGGAAGCACAAAATGATTACGCTACACATTTCTAAGACTTGCCTTCTTGTTTTGGACATACAGTACTTTATATGTCAACAAATCTGGCAGGAAAACGGTTCTACCACTTCTTGTTTGTATTGAGTACTGAAGCTCTGATTCTCACTCTCGCTTAACATAGCCGTTTGGGATGAACTTCTGGTTCAGAAGAATTCTGGTTCTCGTTGGCAATCAGGAATTCTGGCTTCAACCGATCGATTGAGATGTTATCATCCTTTCCTTTAATTTTATCAGAGAAATGTATCATTTCGAGCAATTACAGGAAAAGGACCTTCATAGGGTTGTTATAATGCTTTCTTCACCCTATCGATACGTATGAAAACATGAGTGTATTTTTACTTTCTCTACTGGTAAGTAGGGGAAGTATTGTATTCCACCCAAAAATTCGATGTCGAGATTTCACCGGAAATATATGTTTTGAGCCCCCCTTAATCCAAAAAAAGCATTTTTAGTAAAAGGTCCGTGTGTGTGTCTGTGTGTCAGTCTGTCAGTCTATGGACAACATAACTCAAAAACGAAAAGTCGGTTAAAAACCAAAGTTGGTATTTAAGTTTGTCTTTCAAGGATGCGACACGAAGATTTTGAAGAAAATAGCCCCACCCTAAACTACCCTTTACATGGGAATTTTTTCGAACATTTTGATTTTCTTGAAAATGGCTCTAACGATTTTGATTAAAATGTCATATGTTTGAGATATTTTTATGGCAAATGAAATATATGTCTTGAATTTTCTGGCTATAGCCCCTGTAGTCGTGTTTACTCTGGACGGCTTTTGCATAACTGGTAAGCCGTTAGAGATAGACCAAATCACAGTATACAAAATATGTAGATCTTGCTAAAATACATAATTTATGTCCAAATACATTTTCTTGTAGGGTGAACCATTTCGGAGATATTCCTTGTTATGTGTGTGAGTTTTGGAAAAATTAGAACTTTCGTGTAATGGATCGTCGTTGTTCATTTTTTTATATGTTAAGTGTGCAAAGACAACAGAATCCCAAAGCTTTAAAACATTTGACTATCGCACAAAGCCTACTGTATTCTAATATCCCCCTTATACCTACAAGGAAATAAGCAATAACATAAGTTGTACAAATGTTTATCTTAACTAACAAGAGAAAATATAGGAATAAGAGTTTGTAAGAATGGTTAGTACAAGAGTAGAGAATGTCATGTGAGTGCAACACATCAGATTTTTTTTCAGGTTTCTGCGCACGCTTCTTTCAGTCTTATGAATGCACTGGTACAGTTTAAATTGTCTCAGATAATTTTGAAGATCAGAAACAAAGCTGTTTTAGCTGGTTCGCTGAATGTATCTCCTGGTAATTTAATAGTTTTACCGTAAACCGTCCGATAAACTGATGCATTTGTTTCAGGATCTATAGCTGCTCGTAGTCCTAAGAGAACTATGGGCAAAGATGCGGTCTATTTTGTGCATTTGTGTGCCTTTAGAGCTGTTTTGAGTGTTCAGTGAAGTCTTTCTATTTTTCTATTGCACTGGGGATGGTAGGGAGGTATAACTCAACCCACACTTTGAACTAAACTGCTTGAATAAAGTTGATTCAAATGGTCTACCTTGTTCTGTAGTTATTCGTGCAGTACTCCAAATCTTGAAATCCAATTACTACTATAGAAAGTTATGGCTAGTGTAACTGTAAAGTTAGAAATTTGTATAATTTCCGCCCAGTTTGTATATCTATGTAAGTCAAAGCATATGTGTTACTCTGTGAAGGAGGCAGTGGACCTATTAAATTTATGTGGACTTCTGCAAAACGGTTATCAAGTTCTTTTAATTCTATTGCCGATTTGACATGCCTGTTCACTTTAGATTTCTGACAAGCAATGCAAGCCTTTTTCCATTGTTGCACGTCTTTCCTCATATTTGGTCAAACATAACGGGAAGTAACTTGTTTAATGGTTGAGTTTACTCCTGGATGTGCTATATCACGTATTACCGTGTATATGGGTTTTCAAAATTCTGAAGTAATTAATGGTCTAGTGTTTTCCGTGCTTATATCACATCACAGCTGCCTTCCACTAGGGAGTTGGTAACATTTGAATTTCAAGGGATTGTCACTTTCCATGGCCCGTAGAAGTTCTTTATTCTCCTGAGCATCTGTAAATTGGTCTAACTCAATGAAATTCACTTGGTCTATTCTTAACAGACATTCTGCGGCAATATTTTGTTTTCCACTGATGTAACGAATGACAGTTGTAAATTCTGAAATGTATTGCAGTTGCCTTTTTGCTTCTTTAATGTAATCATGGAGGATAGCTTAAGATCGGTTGCATTCTTGAGATACCTCCTGTAAAAACTAATCATTGCTAGAAACTTCCTAAGGTCATGAACTGTTTCTGGAAGTTTATAATCCATAATTGCTTTCACCCTATCTAGCAGAGGTTTTGATGCTTCTGAGGTAATCAAATAACCAAGGAAGTCTAGGCTTTCTACTCCAAACACCGACTTATTGACGTTTATTCTGAATCCACATCTGGCAAGTCTGTCAATGATGAGTTTGTGACGATACCTGTGCTCCTCTGATGATGCAGTAAGACAGTCATCAATGTAGGCAAATACAAAATCTAGTACCATGAAGTCTGTTAATAAAACGTTGAAAAGTGCTGGGTGCATTTCTCAACTCAAAAGGCATAACATTGAATTCGTATAAACCAAATGGGGCAATTACAGCAGTTTTAACTTTCGTCCTCTTCGGATACTGGTATCTGATAATAAGCTTTAAACAGATCAATTTTAGAAAATATCTTCTTGTTGTAGAGGATGGACTAAGTCTTCTATGCATGGTAGGTATCCTTCAGGTACGGTCCTGTCATTTAGTCTGCGAAAATCACCGCAAGGGCGGAGTGTACCATCTTTATCTATCACAAGATGAAGTGGGCTCGCTCATTCAGATTTTGATGGTCCAATTATTCCATGATTACCTAAGCATAAATCGGAATTCTTCTTAATTTCTTAGAATCTAGCTGCCTAGATTTTGAGTGTACTGGTTTGCCTACTGTAGGAATATGGTTCTGAACTTCCTGTTTAATACTAATGGGCAATAGATTAGATGTGGTTACATTTGGATATTTCACTATGAAGTCAGCAAAGTTTGTGTCTGAGAAATTGTACTAACAAGGTCATCGTCGGAAATAACCGATATATTACCAGGCAAATGAATCCAGTAACATTATCAACTAACCTTTTATTCTTGAGATCTATCATTATATCGTAATGTCCCAGGAAATCAGCTCCTAAAATTACTTTATTTACTTCAGCTCTTATGAATTACCATCGGAATTCTCGACCGAGTCCCAGATCTAAATTTAATTTCTGAATTCCAAATGTAGGTATCACTGTAGTTAGCTGCAAACAAGGTAAAATCTTTGGATTTAACTCGAATTATGGATACATCTTCACCACTATCAACAAGAAAATGCAAGTTCGTGTTATTATCATGAACAAATAATCGGAATTTGTGACTCTCATAAATCTCCTGAGCAGCAGAACTGGCCGCTACTTCTACTGTTGATTGAAGTTTTGCGGTTGTTTCCATGTACATGGTAGTTTGCATTTCTCAGTTCAACATTTAACTTGTAATGAAAGAAGCAGTATTTACCTTATGGATTAAAAGGTTTCCTGGAGCGACTCCTAGTCCTTTCAGATAAACTGCCAGAGCTAAGACTTCGGGATCTTGAACGACTAATGCCGGAAACTTGTAGTTCTAATGAGCTTATTTTGGCTAGTAACTTCTTGAGTGTAGGATCAGTTACTACAGAGTTAACATTAATTGGGCAACAAGTTGGTGTCATTTCCGCCACTCTGTCTGCCATCATTGCTACCTAACCTAAGTTTCCTCGCTAATCACCACAACATTCTTAACACGAGTACAGTCTCCTGCTAAGGTTTGCATCTTGAGAAGAAACTAATTAGGCTTCATGTCATCTAGTTCCAAGCCAGTGATAATTCTCTTAATTTATTCTCTCACACATTCTCTCAAGCTTCCACGGCCAGTATTAAAAATATCTTGACTCTTCGTTTTTTTTTTGCCGCGTCAAGTTGGATAAAACCGTCGATTAATTTGTGGGTTATCACTTTCCTTAAAAATGCTTAAAATACTTTCTTTTGCTGCAGTATATTCGTTAATTTCACTGGTTTTAACAATGTCCCAAACATTGTCCACATATTTTGGCTCTAATTGGGAAATTAAGTAGTTGAATTTAGTTCTTTCTTGTGTTACTCCTGCAATTTCAAACTGAGCTTCAGTTTGGAAAAACTACTTTTCTTACTTTTCTACCCAAAAAGGTGGAATTTTAATGCTTATTCAGCTCACTTAATGGTAAACCAAAATGCTGTGAAGATTCGTTTAATCTGGTACTTACATGATGCCTTTCTTCTTCAGTCATTTTGCTGTAGTTTGAATGCAATATTAATACCACATATCACGTAGGAAGTCACCAATTTTCGTGCGTATGCGTACTTTCTTCAGCAAATTAAAGAAATGGAATCAATATATTATGCAAGATTTTATTGTCTTTCTTATTTTTTCCCCAAATCCAGTAAACAAAAACAACCACTCTCCTAGCTACCAGAGAGAATTTGACACATACATAAAATGAATAAATGTCATATTATTGTTCCTACAGATCTGAGTTACTCTAAGCTTTTTTGAAATGCGTAGTCCTAGTATTAAACAAGTGGTTTAAATTGTTATTGGAACAATCCTTTTTTTTTTTGTGGCCATTTTATTGATTTTTTATGAGCGCTGTGGATTAATAACAACCTGTCGCTCTGGAAATAACACCACTCGCTTCTTCATAATTTCTATTCTTTTACATATAAAATGTCTCTTAATCTGAACTCTACCTTTTTAACCGTGCATCGCATGGTGCCCCTCCGCTTTCTCTTCTAATTGTCCTATTAGCGACATAGAGCCTACCAGGAACAACGATCCATAACCAATATGAATATGTAATCTGCAGAAGAATATATGCAAATAAAAACATTCATCTCACGTGTTTGTGGCGTCCATTAATAAAAAAACGTTCTTTCCTATCGCTGTCTGATGCTACCGCGTATGGTAAACTGCATAACAAATTTGATTTCCGCCACTTTGTAAAATGTTTTCTCTTGACATGTTTTGGAACTTCGTTGCTTCTGTGAGTTGTATCGCTATAAAATATGCATGTACTTTTCACATCCACTGCATGTTAACTATCTGTCTGTTTGGAGACCTCAGCTAAGTCGAGCGTCTAACAATGAGCAAAGCCGAACTTAGAAACTAACGCTCCCATTTTATTATGTTGTAAATTACAACACAGATTCGCTTGAGAGAGCGAAATTTTCCTGAACTTCTTGAATATATCAGATCAGGTTATTATTTTGAAAAATAATTAAGTTGCCGTAATAAGCTGCTCCTTGCCCAGCGGTCAGTGAGAGACGCGTAAGAAAACATGGTAATATTCACATGCGGGAAGAGGTAAGCGGAACTGGGAATAACTTTAGAGGATTTGAACCATCATTAGACTAACTTAATGGTAAATTTTAGCTTTCAGTGCATTAGACATTAGGCAGTCAGCTCGTTTGGATCTTCTCAATTGTATTTCCCAACCTGTTCCTTTTATTCAACTGTGTGACAACGATACCAAATAGATCTCACAAGTCAGCACGTCCGCAGTTAGTGAGTCAAGACGCCAAGGTCAGAAATGAGATGCTGTGATTGGGTAACCACCGCGGCGTGCTGGGCTACAAAGTCATGTCCTTCAAGTATTTATAGACGCGTTTGCAATTAAAATTGCAACGGATGTCTGTCACTGTACGTCACTATATCGCCATGTCTACTTGCGGCGGAAACGTAGCTGAAAGTTTGATGTTGAAGAGAGCGCAGGACGCTTCAAGCCTTACTAATTAACAACGCACAAAACAGCAGGTTTGGATGCAGCTAACGCAGTCTTCTGATGGGGACAGGAATATACGTAGGGGTGTTTTATACCGGCGAAGAATTAATCTTAGCAGAATTAACTGGATCTGTTCTCGGAACTACTTTCAGAACATCCTACACATAATAACATTCTTGACCTCTTATGTATTTTCGCTGGGAACAGCTTAGAAGTTGCTCTGAGTGATTTGTTCGTGTTCAACGGGAAAAGTAAAATGAGAACCATAAAGCTACGTAGGCTTTCACGACCGGCGTCTAAATTGTAGAATGAAGTATCTTCCGGGCTGTTATGCCGTGGTGTGCTGGAGATCAGTCTTCCAGACGTTTCGTTTACAACTGCGGTAAACATCCTCAGTGGCATTGTCGAAGTCTCCTCGTAGAAGGTATCACTGCAACACTCCTTCTACGAGGAGACTTCCACAACGCCACTGAGGATGTTTACTGCAGTTGTAAATGAAATGTCTGGAAGACAGATATCCAGCAGACCACGGCATAACAGCCCAGAAGATACTTCATTCTACAATTTAAAATGAGAATCGTTACACCAAAAGAGGACCACCGACATTACTCAAGATTCTTAATTGGGAAAATGTATTCCGCAACTGAGAGTAACATCTAGGAAGATACAGTACCTTGGGTAGCTGAGTTTCATACTACCTATATTATGAACTATAAATATGATGGAAATGCAATGATAGGTATTCTAGACAACGGATAGTTGTCTAGAATCCAACTTGGCGTGGCAAAAACCTGATAGCCAAGATATCGAAGTTTACTACACCAGGATCATTTTCAAAATGTTTGCCAATAATTGTCAATGTTTCACTTTGTTTTCCTATGTAAAATTATCGTTAATATCTAACAAGAACATTTATGTTGCTATTTGACATAGAACGGTTTCGGTAATTTGTGATCAAATATTGGTGTAGATATGTACAGTATGATTTTTTCGACTGAACCTGCTTAGCTGTGTGCTCAGTAGTTGGACAGGTCCACTATCTCTTGGGAGTGGTTTTGGGTCGGTAGTAGCCGAGTAGCGTGTGCTCACAATGCGGGCAACAACAGTAGTTAAGGAGAGTACTGCCAGCCTTTCTATCCCACCCTAGATTACCTTCTCCTCCTTTGTGTTTCTGCAGGGCCAGGTCTAAATAATCAAGTTGTACTTTACAGACCGAGCGGGATTACGTCTCTGGCCCGCATTCGGGAAGTCGCGGGTTCGATCTCCGTTGCCGACCTTCGTGACCCGTGGGTTTTTTTTTTTCGGTGGTTTCCCTGGGTCGCCAGGCAAATGCTGGGAAGGATATCCATATCCTCCGAATTTCCTGTCTCTTCATTTCGCTACATTACTAATTTCATTTCACCCTTCATCCCGTTAGGTTTCTTTTAGGGTTGGTAGCTCGGCGGGCGTAGCGGCAGCAGCACGGCAGTGCGAACAAATCTCGTCCCCCGATTTTGAAGGCGAACCTACTGGTTTTCGGGTCCCCATGGTATGGTACAAGCCCGAGGGGGTGAGGGGAGCCCATTTCCGAGCCCCGTGCCCCCTTGGGAATACCAACCTGAAGAGGCGGGAGAGCAAACGGGCTGAGCCAGCCTCCGCTGAGGTGCTTCTAACTGAGAAATTATAGGTACCCTGTCGTATGCTCTGTTGTGGAAACGTACCGACCGCCCTTCGGATCCGTTAGCCTCATTTATCCTCACGGGGGTGTCCCGTCAGGGGTATAGGTACAAAACGAATTGCTATGTCCCCCTCCCCCCTCCGCCATTGAGTCGTACGTACTTTACGTACAACGTAAACACGCCACGGCCACAGCACGCGCTTTAATTGTACAATATTCTCATTGCAAATTATTTTGGTGAAATATTGGAGATGAAACAATGCTTTAATGCCCAAGTCTTTGCCTATTTCAGCTTGCCTATGTGTGTGGGAGGTGTGTATGAGTTTGAATCAACTTTCCACGAACAGTGCAATATTTGTAATAGCAGTTAGATATGCTGCCTAGAAAGTTGTATTTGATTTTTGCTCCTGTTTCCGATGGGGTGTAGTGGGAAGAATTGCGATAAGGCACATTGCAGCTGTGGAATATAATGGAGTTGTGAAAAGTTTTATATGAAATATAGAAATACGAACTGAAAATGCAGTTAAAGTGAATGATAAGAATTATGGGGATTGTGAAGGCTGAGAGCTTCCTGATCATTAAAAATCCCTGGTTCATAAGAGCGAAGCCCTCAGTGTGAATATCTCATTCATTCACAGTATGGATTTGCATAAATAACCACTAAAGGTTTTGCTCTAACTTTTAAGACCTGACTGGAATTCAAATAATTGGGCAACTCAGTGATACCTTTTCCTGACTCTGATCTTAATTTGAATTTGCGAATGAGAGTGATTCAGAAAACGTATCTAATCATGTAGCTCAATATCTACCCTCCAAGTATGAGGACGCGGAGAGATGCACTTTCTCTCCAGTACCGTGGAAGTATTTGAGGGGAGTATACTATATTTTGCGCAGCTAAACCCCACAGTGTATTCACCGTAAGAGTGTCCATTAATTTCCATAAGATATAATTTCAAATAGTGTTCCTGCTCTGCTGAGTATTGCGGTGATACCTAATGAACATTTACTGAGGTTGCTGAATAATCTGCCAGCTTAATAACAAATTATTATTATCCAATACCGTGTCCAGCTTTAAGCGCTTTCAGGATCGATTCTGCCCTTGGGACGGTTTAGAAGCTGTTCATGCGTGAGTGTTCCCTGGAGGTTGTGAGGGATTTTCAACGTTGCGTGTCAAACCGTTAAAACTGATATCCATTAAGTGCATGGTGTATCCTCTTTTCAATTTCAAGATTGTACAAAGTTTGTAAAATTTCGCTTGCAGCATACGTAACTTTGATACTAGTGAAGTATTTCACAAGAAACTTTATATTAGTGAATGGGCACATTCAATGCTAGGGTCAATGTTTGTGCAAATGTTAAGCTAACTTTACTATAGCTTATTATAGCACTCTACAACGTTATAAAGCTGTAAAGCAGTTTTAAGCTATAAAGATAGTTTAATTTTAGCACCTCCAAAATACTGTTAATTATGCAACGTTTCATACAATTGATTAATATACCCAGTGTAATAAACATTGGAATCTGATTAACGCAAATTAAACTTACGAGAACATTTGTTGAAACGCTGAGCTTTACTTTTCTACTGATTTTACCAGTTATTTGGCCAAGGCGGGAGGTTGTCCATCCCACCCTTTTTCAAATGAATTTTAAAGCTGAAATGATATGCAATATATTGGTGTGTATAGGCTTATTTATAGAAAGCTTGATCAGAAGTACCAAACCAGTTACAGAAAGAATTTAAAAATTCTGATGTGTTGCACTCACATGACTTTCTCTACTCTTGTACTAACCATTCCTACAAACTCTTATTACTGATCTTCGTGGTAGTTGAGATACACATTTGCAGAAATTGTCTTATTGCTTATTTCCTTGTAGGTACAAGGGGAATACGAGAATACAGTAGGCTTTGACAGATAGTCAAATCTTTTAAAGCTTTGAGATTCCGTTCTCTTTGCACTGTTAACATATAAAAATGAACAACGATGTTGCATTAGATGAAAGTTTGTTTTTCGAAACTGACACAAATAACAAGGAATATCTCCGAAATGGTTCATTCTACAAAAAATTTTATTGGGACATAAGTTGTGTGGTTTAGCGAGATCTACATTATTTGTGCAGTAATTTTGTCTCTCTTACGGTTTACGAGTTATTCAAAAGTCATCCAGAGTAGACAGGACTACATAGGCTATAGCCAGAAAAGCCAAAATATACATTTCATTGTCACAAAAATATCTTAAACAAGTGGGATTTTAATCAAAATCATTTGAGCCATTTTGAAGAACAGCAACATTTTCCATGTAAAGGCTAGTTTAGGATGGAGCAATTTTCTTTAAAATTTTCATGTCGCTTCCTTGAAAGACATTAAACTTAAATACCAACTTTGGTTTTTAACCAACTTTTCGGTTTTGAGTTATGCTGTCTATAGCTACATCCATAGTGCATGTGACTGAAGAGTAGTCAACTACAGAAGCAGCACATATAATTGGGATCTAATTATGCAAATAAACGTAATTGTAAAAGAGAAATATCCACAAAAATAAAATAAAAAAAAAAAAAAAAAAAAAAAAAAAAAAAAAAAAAAAAACGTGGGCCAGCGTGGGCGATCGCCGGGGATGCAACACGAATCTTCCGAATGCGAATCGCACACGCTACCGCGGCAGATATATAGTAAGCCATGTACCTACTCGTAATAGAACCATTTGATGAAGCAGATAAAAGAAAAAGCGTCTGTAAGAGTAGTTCGTTGAAGAATGGGTGGAGAATGCCTTGTGAGTGCAACTCAATACAATTTTGGTGATTAGTAATGCTACATTAATATATAAATAATATTTAATTTCAAACTTTAAAGCCAGCCCTCATTTGGTGGCTGGTAGAATTCTTCTGGTAATTCCTTAGGCACGTATAATATTTAATATTTAATACGTATAATATTTGTGAATCAAACCCACCACCATGACGCATATGGTATAAACCCCCTTCTAATATAAAATTTCTGAGCTGGTGGTTAGCAGCATAAGAATCCTCTGACATGTTGAGTAGTAATATATATTCCCAGAATAGATTCGTGTTTGCTTGCCTCTCAACGAAATGGTAGGGAAGAGGGGAGCTTGAGTGATAGCCTGGTTAAAAATTTAACGCTTCTAAAGCTGAGGGTAATGTCAAGGTGAACATGCTGAACCTTCCATCGGATTATGTTTATTATTCATTGTAGAGGATATAGGAGAAACTTCGTTCGAACTAGGTGTCTATGTATTTGCATTGGACATTTCTGGCGATGAATGCACACGCAAGGACAGGAATTAACTGCCAACAATGCTATTAGCACGCCATTGCTACATCTAGTTGGATAAATACGTGGGCGGAAGGGTATTTTGGCAATCAAAGCACTTTGGTCCTGATATCGTAATTTAGCCGGAGAGGTTTAAACTGTAATCACAGTGTTTCCTGTTTTTATGACTGACTTGTTGCTTGCTTTGTAAAGGAGCAGTTCATTGATCAGTTAAGTGTTCTTGGAAATAAAACGAAATATCAATAAATTGATACATCCTTTCTGTATAAGAATTGGTATTTGAGTGCAAATCCCGCCTCTTCCATTATTTTCTTTATCTCCATGAATAAATCGTGTGCTTATCACATGGAAGGCGGTGTCCTTTAGTGTCTGCCGACTGCGCAGTTGAAGAGAACGGAGAGAAGGAGCGCTCTTCCTCGACATAAATTCCAGAAGTGCTATCGAGAGATAGCGGGACTTTTCTGGAAGCAGCTTCCAAAAACTCTCGTAGTTGTGTGCGATAGTGGCATGAGTGACGTACTCATGAGTGAGTCAGTGAGTGAGTTAATTGCTTTTTATATACGTAAGGTGATGGTGCGTTCTACGAGTGAGGTTTTGACGACAATTGTGACGTACAGCGAACTTTTTTATTGAGAGAGATTAGGGAGGTCTTCTGTTCGACGTCTCAGTGAGTAAAGTGGAAAGAAGAAGAGACTGCTTCGCACGAGGAAAAGTGAAGTGACAATGCAAATTGAATTAAATCACGTTAGTGAAGTGTCAGTGAGAACTGAACTAAATCACAATAGCAGTAACAACAATATTGTTTTCTGTTATCTAGTATCTTATTCTGCCCTGAAACTGTTTTAAGTTCCTCCTGATACATCTGTTAAGGCAATTTAATATTCGCTTCCCATTTCGTTTCAGCTTTGCACTTAGTCCTTCCTTCTAACACAAGTTCATTATAGGTCTGTCATTCTGCATGTTCAAATTTCAGATGCTCCCAACTGTCTTCTAATTTACTCACGTGTAGTTGCAGTTCATTAAACTTCTTACATAGTTCTTCCTTGAAGGTTAGGCATACATATGCTTTTGCCACGACTACCATCTGATTGGCTGCTTGATAGTGTTAATAAACTTCTCAAATACTTAAATTAGTGCACTTACTGTACTACTTCATCTGGGGTTTGAAATTATATCTGCTGTAATTGTTTACGAATAAACAGTTTTCTTCAATGGCAGTTGAATTTCAAAAATAATACCAGCTTATACCTCAAGCTTATAAAACATATTCTTGATAATGTAAGAACTGTTCAAAGTCCACAATGAGATGCTGTGGTGGCACTCAGGTTCATCTGGATACAAATTAGGGTTAAATCCCTGCTTTCGAGCAATTTAACAATGGTTCATCCTGATGTTTCTTTCAAAAGAATTAATCCAGAGCTAGTATACGCTTTCCAATATCATCCAAGTCCACACTGCAATTTAAAGCAATAGAGAAAAGAGATATTCACATTCTCTAGGACTTCGCATAATCAGTGAGTATTAAAATTATGAGGTGCAAATCAGAGACAGAACATTGTCTATAAATGTTGCTTTTCTGCACTAAATAATTCCAACTTACAAGAGTAAAACGCGCAGGCTATTCTTTAAACCAGAGTTTAAGACGGTCGGTTTTTGTTATTCCAGGTAGAACAATACGACGAACTTCAAAACACCATTCGTAGAAATGCGACAATATGCCACAGAAGCAAACGATAGAGGCTATAAACATAACCTTTCTACAAGCCCTATTAATTTGCAACAGAAACAAACCTTACAACTAGTGAAGCTCATTTCTTATTTTGTCTGCGTGATTCACTCTTTCTTGTCAACAATCATTAGAACTGCATTAAGAAATTGATTAGGTGAACATTTATTATTTGAACGAGAAGTTTTTTCTTTTTTTCAGAGGACCCAACCAATAATGCTTTCATAATCATTTTCGTTGCTGTCTATTTTAAAATACTATTTTAAAGAGTCAACTTCTCACATTTGCTGGAATGTTAATACTATAGCTTACCTGTTGATGGCGTCAAACAGTTCTTTATCGTGTTCTCGCACAAAGTACAGAAAAATAACATATTTTTTTTCTAGATTACTGCAGTTTGCACCACTTATAAGTTAATAACACCTCCCAGCAATTATTTTATATACCAATTTTATTATCAGGTTTTATTTCTTTTGTATGTACACTTTTAGTTTCATTGGCACTAGGACTTCAGGAACTTTTATTCCTTAAAAAAGTGTATCTCTCCCTTCTTAAAAAGCACACACAGACACAAAGAGAAACTGTATGTAATGTAATGCAAAATATGTAAGTCAATACCGACAGTTTATTGTAGATATGATATGGAATTGGATTTATATGGATATTATCTATTTTCTAGTTAAAACCCTGCTTTAAACCACCATTCTAAATACTGAGCTAAAATTCAGATAGAATCCTTTGTTTGCTTCCAGCTTCACGGTATGGTGGGAAAGTGAATTACAGATGAACGGTCGCCTAAATGCCTCACTTTAATCCTGTGGTTAACGGCATGAACTTGTGAACAATATGTGTGCAATGTGCTCTAATTGTTGCGGTGTGTCTACAGATTGCGGCGGGCTGAAATAGATAGAATTTCAAAGCTACTGGCTGGCTACAGGAGACGTCAAGTAGAACTGGGAATTTTGAATTAGAAGCGGCAGCTAGCTATAGATTTATTGTAAAATAGTGCTATACTTGGTGCAGCATTGCCAGCAGAGTGAGATCTAGAATCTCGTTGGAATATTAACAAGGAAAGTACCCAAGTTTCCACCTGAAAATGAAACTGATTTGCAATGCAAATGTATTTTATATACCAGAAAGGGAAAACTTGCTTATTCGCCTTAAATATTTGACGCTGGAATGCAATTTACTGTGGCACTCCAGGTAAAATGTATAACACGGTTGCTATTTCACTTCTTCGTCAAGAATATGCCGTAAGAAAATGAAGACAATTGAACTCTTAGAGCTAACTCACAGTGTGCTCAGTCCGAATTAAAAAAAAAAAAAAAAAAAAAAAAAAAAAAAAAAAAAAAAAAAAAAAAAAATAGTTTGTCAGTATCCTGGTAGAGTTTCATTGTAATCTATTATCCATATTTGATCAATTAAATTATTTTGCTGTTTAGCGAACGCTGTCAATTCCCAGATCACATCAGCGTCGTACACTTAAAAACTATCGGTCTGGATAGAATTTGAACCCGTGACCTCGTGATCAATAGGCCGGCGTCTAACCAACTGAGCCACCCAGACCGACGATCCATGTTTGATATTTTTCCCCTAGAATACATGCAAATTGTAATGTGTATATCTGAGAAATGTGATATAATCTCACGTTACCAGTTGCTATAGTAAGTAGAGAGAGAGAGAGAGAGGGGGGGGGGAGGGGAGAGAATTGATTTGTACCCAAACATATATATATATATATATATATATATATATATATATAGAAAATACATGTTTTGAGAACCTTTGTATAAATAAAAAAGGAATTTTTAGTAAAAGGTTAGTGCGCAAGTTTATGTCCACCTGTGTGTCTGCGAACAGCACAACTGAAAAACGAAAAGTTGGTTAAATACCAAACTGGTATTTCAGTTGAGCATCTTGTAATGAAATTAATTCATAATTCCTTATTTTACCAATGCTCTACAACCCAGGAGATAAGAGTTATAGCCGAGGCAAACTTTGTGAACTAACAATATAGTTAACTGCATAATATGTGGTAAGAACTTCTTTATACTGTTTTATAATGATTTATAACGCTCTTGAAGTACAGATTCATTGGATAAACTACGATATACTTTTCTTACCGTTATAATGTTTGCATCTATAATCGAATAGTTACCCCGAATAGAGATCTAACCTACAAAAAGTTGATTTGTGTAAAGTGAAAAAAACTGTTTATTGACACTTGAGACTACTGTGCTACATTAAACATACATAGTTTCATCCTTTTTCATTGTTGCAAACATATTTGAAGCAAATTTTAAGAGAATTAACATTATGTACAGAAAGAGAAACAAGTAAAAGGAAGTTTCAGTGGAAAAATGATCTAACCTAAGAGAATGGAACAATGATCTAACCTATATATTACATTTTGTGTTACATAACAGAAGACCAACGTATTTACTATGACTGATACATTTTTAAAGTGAAATCAGGACTTTTCCCTCTGGCATTTATCAAACACAAGAAAGGTTTATTAACATCTTTTTCACTCTGCTTCTTTGAGATTTTCATAAAAGTTGTGATACTGAACTGGAATGAACTTGCACATATCTAGTAAGTCAACTTTCTTTGCTTTTTGACAGGTACATCTTCTGTGTAAAGTTGAGGTAGAACTCTAGGCATTGGTTGTAGCTGTTTGCTTCTTTTGTTAGACCGCAAGATCTCATACGCTGTCCAAGGTTGTAGAATGTTATGACTGATATGGGTCCTGATTCTGTTGGGTTCCTCCTCAGAAAACTGAATCCAGTGACATGAAGTAATCTTAAATTTAGGGTCCCTTTTAAGCATACCTTCTATCACTGATAGGTTAACAAAATCTGGTGAGTCCATATAGTATGCGGAAAATCCAACACCAGCATTAACTACAACTTCCACCCACTGTTTAGGATAATACACTGTAGATTTCTTCTTCTTTCTCTCTATCAGTGCAAAGTCCCTATCGCAAAGGAAGAAAGCTATGCCCGCTTACCAGGAACTTCTGATTAATGGTTGTAAATTATTTTTTCCTTATGAGGTAGACACCACCAGTTGTTCTGACCAACACAACGATCAGACCAAACTATCAATATTTTTCTCTCGCCTTGTTTGAGTGGCTCAAAATGCAGTTTGATGTATTTTAGAATACATGAAGTAACTTCTGCTGAGCCTCTTCTTACTACTGACTCATTATAGATGAAGAAAAAAGCTCTATCAGTTCCCATATTATAGATACCCTGATTATAAGTACTCAACTGTCTCTGATAAAACATAAGACGAGTGATGAAGTGTAGGACAAAAAAGTACTTGCTGCATGTCTGTGCACAACACAACATAGTCAGGGTTTTTCTTTGCAGTGCCAATGTCATCATGTAAAGTACGGTATGCAACATCTGCCTTCATATGATATAGTGTACTTTGTGTTGTAATATTTTTCCGCTGTTCTTCGTTATCAGCAGTCACCAGTTTAATATATAGTTCATCAAAAACTGAACAAGAGCCCGAGTGTGGTGCTCCGAACCGTAACTTAAAATCACTCCTGAATATGTCTCTACATGTACTACGTGAGCACTTAATACCAGGATTGCTTTCCATAAAAAGATTGTGTAGCTTATCCACACAAAGCCCTTGACTCAAATACAACTTCTGTAACAGAGATCTTGAATAATGACTTTTCTGTGCAGGCAAAGATTTAATGTGATCTCTGACAAATTGCTTAACATCATTGGTAACTGCATGGGGACGATTGAGATGTGTCCCTCTCTTATCAGAAATATCCAGATTATTTTCATTTTCTTCTGAAGTGTCTGTATCCGACGTAAAGAGATTTGGAATATGTTCAATAATATTTTCTTGCATACATAATATGTTTTACCATTGATGCATACTACATATTTAAAGGTTGCATGTCTCCTTGATACGTCCTCTGCAACTTCCCTGCGTTTCACTTCCCCCAATGTCATATATCCTACTAAAAATGCAGACTGTTCATCATAGGACAACTTGTGGAAGTTTTGAAACATTGTCTTTTCGTACCTAAAGACATCTCTTTACACTGGTTGAGGCAGGAGCAAACATTAATCTGAAATAAATAAACAATAACCCTAGCTATAGAAACGTTGTTATGTATCTAATACAATACAGTGTTAAGCCTATGCTACATGCAGCCAGTGGTCCATGATATGATCATTCACAGTATAATAATAAAAATATGCAAAAATGGTTAGATCACTATTCCACTCACCTCTTGTGATGCACATTTTCCGGGAACAAAATGTCCTTTCCTAGTCTTATATGGATTCCCAGCATTTCTCAAAGCTTTACGTTTATTGTCACTGCATTCTGTAATGTTAATCTTTCTCTTACATCCTTTATTCAACTATTTTTCAGCACTATGACTGAGAACACTGTTTACTACATCTGCCATTTTCTCACACATAGATCACTTTTCCACTGTCACCAAGATTTTGATATCAAATAACCAAGAATTGCAAGGGAATTTTTGCACTGTGCATCCACAAGGCTGTGAGTTCCTTTAGTTAGAGCAGTATTCCGTTGTAATCTCAACATTCACAATTTTGTTGGTTAGATCTCTATTCGGGGTAACTATTCATTATTATGTACATCATTTGCAAAACATGATTTTATAAAAGGTAAGATCAACGTCATGGTTGCTTTTTGCCTTCTGGTGCATTATTTGTATGGCTTAGTAGAACCTAATCCGTGCCATTCATCGCATATGGTTTTCTTTGTATCGTGTGAGAACATGTGTGCATGTCCCTGGTAAAACGCACCATGCGACAGAAGCTTGACAGGTTTGAAATGGTCCACACGTAAATGTTGGAGAGAGAGAGAGAGAGAGAGAGAGAGAGAGAGAGAGAGAGAGAGAGAGAGAGAGAGAGAGAGTGGGAGAGGGGACAGAGAGAGCGTGAGTACTGGTCAATTTTCATAAATAATCAAGGGTGCTAGAGCGATTTTGCAACACACGACTATATGTAATACACATAAATTGGAAAAATTATAATGGCAAATCGAGGTGCGCATAATCCTTTCCTGCAATGTGCATTACTGCCTGTAATTAAGCAAAATTCATGTTCGGTGTTGAACTAATCAATCACTAACGCCGTTATGCAGGAGGGGATTATTTGGGGGATATGTTGTGTGCGTGCGATCCCGAGATCAATTACCTCTTAACCAGATTTGTTTACCGTAGTTTTACGGTCTCTGTTTATATTACAAGCGCTATGGATAGAGAGAACGCAATGCTTATGTACCTGACACGCTACACTTGTTGGTGGTTATTACTCACGCTACAAGTTCTGCTGGGATGTGAACTCAAGCATGCATTTTCAGGCTTGCGCACCACATTCACAACAAAGTTCTTGCAGAGAAGTGTGGATTTTTTTCGACTCAACAGTGTGGAATAACTCCGCGAAAACGGCAACTAACGGCGTAAAATTAGCAGATCTTTCTTCCGTAGTTTTTATACCAGGGCATGCAAGTCGTTGCACCTCTATTTACTTTAATGCTCTGCTCTGCTGAGTTACACGTGTTCTATAGGACTTTTTGTCATATGTCTTTATTTAAAATGCCATAGGACAGCAACATAGGCACTTCGTGCATCGTAAAGAGGCTTACAGTAACCTTTGATGTTACGTCGGGATGCGTTTCTCAGTTCAAATATTTACGTCCATTCCAAAATATATCGAGTTAGTTACCTGGAGCTGTTGAACTTTGTACCGGTTATACGAACTAATTATTCGATTATTCATGGCCAGCCAACTTGATATATACTCATGGTTAGTTCAAGTGTGTTTCCTTTTTACCTTTTCTACTTCGTATTTACAGTAAGTAGAAGAAATATAGTATTACACCAAGAAATTCAGTGTCTAGGAATTTCACCGAAAATTCATATTTTGAGATCCCTGGATAAAGAACAAGAATAGAAAAGACGATCCGAACGTGTGCACACGCGTGTATGCATATTTTTTTGTAAAAAGCATATTTCTAAAACAAAATGTGACACGAAGATTTAAAAATAGTTTATTTTCTGAAAAATGGCTCCAACAATTTTGATTATAATAACATTAAAATACTTAAAATCTATGTATTGCGTTTTATGCAAATATAACTAGAGGATCGGCGTGAGCTGCTGGAGTTTTGTTTCGTCCACAACGATCTTATTCTTCTGAGCGAAGGTTCTGTTATAATTCTACCTCCGGCCGTGAAAGCTAACGCTACTTATTTCTGGAAATATTCAGTGAGGTCCTCATCATTTGAAAAAAATATTGCTTACTTTTGTATAAGGGATAAACAATACGTATCGACGAAAAGCTATTTTACAGAATAGTAAAATTCTTTAAAATACACAGTTTATTTAAAATATTTTTGTACTTATAGGCATTTGTGAGATATCCATTACTATTGGTTAGAATTTTTCAGTACTTCATGAAGTCTTAAACGTGGTATTGCTCTTTAGATGCTTCATACTAAGTCGTGGACCTGATTTTCAACATCTGGATATTGATTCGTTTCCCCCTGTCAACCTTGCACCTACAACGATATGTGCCAGTCAAACTCATTCTGCAAAGGCTTACTGGTTAACATGAAGTAGATAAAAAATAAACGGTAGTGAATAGAGAAAATTATTTGAATGTAACACATTAGCTTCTCTTAAACCTGTGTAGCACTTCTTATTGGCCTCGCAATCTAATCAGCTTACTGACCCGTAAAATAATTATCGGTGTTCCCAAGTGTATTATAATCCTGAAATCGATTAAGATCGTTGGATATTACACAAAAATTTGGAGGAAAGGAAAACGATGCAGCGATTTTTTGCAACCAGCCAAGCAGAGAGTAAGGGAGTACGGATTAGTTCATTCAGCACGTCTCGCTACACTCACTTGTGATCTTGGAGGCAGCAAATATTTGGTGATCACATGTTCCTGAAAAAGCAGCTGCTTTAAAGGTTAAGGATGTAGCACTGTCTTGATGAAAACATCCCTGAGAATGTCCTATTAACCAAGCTGATTCAGAAAGTATTTAAAATTTCTTCAAAGAAAACTGATCCGCTGATCCTCTGACGGGCAATGACACACCACATTCCAACTTTTTCTCGGTGAAGTGATGACACTTGGAACACATGAGGATTTTGTGACTCCTATATTTTTGTGTTTTGGGAATTTTAATTGCCTCGGACATTACACCATGCTTCGCCGATAGACCATGTCATTTTCAGTTTGATCTTTTTCCACAAAGTTGAGGAATCAATTACAGAAACGCAGATGTTTGATTTCTTTCATATGCTGTTGATAACATGGTCATGTTTTGCTTGCTTGCTTGCTGCTCTTTCTCTTGTGAGCGCCGTAATAGCTCGCGAACATCTATAGAGTGCTCACAGTAACATTAATGTTTTATACAGATTAGAGAATCAGTTTCTTCAAACTCCTACTGTAACATTGGGATTGTCTTTCATTTAGCACCACCAGAATGTCGTACTCACATTGGCAATCACATGGTGGGAGTAGAATAACTGAAAATCCGTAATTTTTTACAATAAGTAAATGCTGGTGAGTTGTGTACTGCGTTTCAATGGTAATGTGACTACAATGAACTTCATATCGATCTATCTGCCCTTTTAGACATTCACAAAATCGCTGTTTAAAAAGTGGGAGTCCCATTGAAGCATAAAGGTATTTTAGGCCACATACTAAAGGGCAAATTGGTCGCTTGTGCTCTCTGTAGTTACTACATCCTCTAAGTGGTTTGCCCTTAGGTGAATAAACCGCTGATTTTCTAGCAATTGGCATTTCAGTAGTCTGAGATGATGACTTCTCGATGTTATCCATTCTCAGATTACTGCCAGGACGACTTCTGTGTTTCTTTCTTCTACGCACATATTGTCTCTGTCCACTCCGCAGAGGCTGCCGCAAGTATGTTTGGTATACTTGGTTTTACCGAATTTGGATTCCTCAATTTCTATGAGTACAGTGCCTTTTGGATATTTGCAGTTTGTTTCGCATTACTTAATCTTCATAGACATTTCTTTTGGCAAAATGGGAAGCACTGAACCGTAGTTGCTGTATTGTGCTGTAATTTATGCATTATTAAAAGTGCTTCTGAAATGAGAAAGCCACTTGAAGTACACAAACGCTCCTAACGGCTGTAAGCACGTGACCGCAGTGAACGTTCTGATTGGTTCCTGACCAAAGCTCTTCGAGGAAGAAAAGTAAATAGATCCATTTTTTAATATTATTACTATTTTACATTAGCGGTGTTGATATCAGGTGGCTTTCTTAGACCGGATTTAGCATACTTCCCGTTGCGGTTTGGGCAGATCCCGTGGTACACGGAAGTTGCCTACCTTTTTAACTGTACGTGTTGCTCAAATATGTCCTTCCAGTCTTGTTTGGTGTTGAGAATTTTCTTTTTTATAAGTGCACATTGAGCTCTGCCTCACATTTTCCGCAGGGAACTATCTTAGAAATTTAATTATGCTGCTGAACGTTTTGTCTTCATTGTGCCCCTTTTCTCAGTAAATTCTGTAGCCTTTATATAGTAACTCATGTAATCAATCGGCATGGTTGATTCTCATGTACTTTTATTTATAATTTAGGAGTCTGTCTAGTTTATCCTAGGTTTACATAACTACGCTTTTCCCGGGTTTCTTCTACCGTTTTTAATTTTATGGTGGGAATAATGAATGACAAGTCGTATTATTCACAGAATATCTGCATATTCTTCTTCTTAGTATTCTTCTTAGAATATATTTGTTTGCTTTTCCTAACGAGCTGTGATGGTAATGGATAAAACGCTATCATAGAGGAAACCTAATGAACTCAACTGCTCATAACAAAAAGAAAACAGCATTAACATAGAAGCGCAACAGAGCTAGAAGATAGTAGTGATGAAGGGAATGTGAATAGTGATTAAAACGATATGAAAGATAGGTTATAGAAATAAAGTATGTTATTTAGTTTGTCCAATTCCAAAATCTTCATTTCCGATTGTCTCTTTCCATCACAAAAACAGCATATGTATTGAATGAACTAAGCGGAACTGCTGCCTAGCGGCTTTGGCAAAAGAACAATTCTTAGAAGAAAAGTAGCAGGAAGGATGGAACAAGAAAACAAATATAGATGTAGTCTAAACTTCAATTGAATCTCGGGCGGGAATCTCATTACCGTTCATATGCTCCGAATCATTGATGAGGCCCAATACAGTTAGCCCTGTATTCTTTCTCAGCTGAGCTTCGTGAAGAAGGCATCATCATATACTTTTGTCGCTTCATGGCTAGAGACTATGTAATTATATTTTTCATTTCTTATAATTTTTGTACTTCACACAAACTATGGAAAGATTTCGTTTCGTTCTTCGCGATGTATAAGCTTCGCCTAAGGTGCATAAAATATTGAACATACCTGGATATACAGCTTGTCTAAACTGTCCTGACACTCCATATGCCGAGTGAGGAGAAATGCGGGGAAGTGGTGAGAGTGGTGGGGGAGCAAGTGACAAGATGGTTATCAGAACTTGGAGGCAGTAGCATATACAAAGCATGAACATGTCATTATCACTGCAACTGGAAGACTGAACCTCCACTTCTCTTTTATGCAGTTGGACTGCTCAGTTCTATTACACATCTTTGCTTCGGGAGTGGGGGAAGTCAGGACGGTTTAGACAAGCTGTACTCCCATTAATTTATTAGGCGCATTATTGCCGAAATGCTGCGTGGAGAAGTTACTTTTTGAAGGGACTCCCAACTCACTAAGTTTCAAAGAATATGTTTAACACTATTATTGAATCTTCTTGCCCACACGTAAACGCTGGTCAAAAAATCGTGCACTTGTCGTTTTTCAGATATCTGCTTCGGAGAGTGATGGAAATCCGCAGGGGAACGTGTCTTTGTATGGATGTTTAATGCGAGGCACCATCATTAAGCTATAAATATATGTTGTATCTCATTAAAGGTCTCAGATTGTAATTTGCCCATAATTATCTGCTACTGCAGCAGCAAGAACAGCTCCAAGTACAGCACCTTTTAAAATGCTGAATGGAGAAAATCAACTGTTTATACTACTATAATTATGTCTAAAATAGCTTCAGAGACCCTTTGTTCCTATCTTCAAGATATTTGTTT
This sequence comes from Tenodera sinensis, assembly GCA_030765045.1. Classification (NCBI taxonomy): domain Eukaryota; kingdom Metazoa; phylum Arthropoda; class Insecta; order Mantodea; family Mantidae; genus Tenodera; species Tenodera sinensis. Next base: position 139,304,954 of record CM060961.1, on the reverse strand, counting down.
TGTCATTGCGGAGATGATGAAATCGATAATGTTCATTATAATTTTCTTCATAGTAATACCAATTATAATTGGTGAATTTGGAAACCGATTATACCATTGATATTAGGAGTCCCAGATATAACCTTCCCTCGAATAAATAATACGATTTTGACTTTTACCGTTCTACTCTACAATTTTCTGTATACCGTTTTTCCACAACCACTGTAGAAAAGTAATAAAAATGTATAAAAATACAATTATTGTGAACTTAAGAACGGCCAGATATATGCCAAACTTCACAATTGAATCAATCAATTATCCTTTAAAGATGCAATGCCAAAATTTTAGATTAAAAATTTCCGACTATATTTTATCTCAAAACAGCTCCAACAACATTAATGACCGAAGTTTCAAACATTTGAATAATTTATTAGTCGAAAAATACATTTTATCGCAGTTATCCAACGAAACCATATTTTGGTGAACACATATCACGTTATTGAAACACTTTCTATATTTCCAAAATAAGTATAAAAATAAATGTTAACCCTAAAGAAAATATCTTTTTACTGCTATACAGCTTTTGTGCAACCATAGAGTATAAACATGTCACTGTATTCAATGTATGTAATTGGCTGATTATGATACGCTTGCAAATAATAGCAATGGCGCAACTTCGGTATTCCTAGTTGCCTTGGCTAATGGAAGAGAAACCGTTCTGTAATTTCATTTCTCCAAACAACGAAGATTCAAAAAGCTGTGCACATTATTGAATATAATGTAATTAAGATGTGAGCTTATAACTACTTACTATGCTAGGCTTACAATAGGCTACATCACAGTTTGTAACATCTACTCTCTTCTCCCCTAGTAAGGGACTGTGTGCAAGTGGCGCGCATTTATCGGTTCAACATGCCGGATTAATAACAAATGAAGTGCGCGAATTACTTGATGATTCATGTACTACAGTTTATAGTGTTAAGATTGCATAAAATTTCCCAGCCAACTCGTGGATAATCTTAATAATATTCCACTTGTTGCGTAAATTACTATCTCAGTAATTTTGTCTGCTTTATTTATTTATCATTCCATTCCAAATTCTTTCCCTTCGCTTACTATACCATATTCCTTAATTATGAAAGGCACACCGAACTAAAAATCATTAGGATAACGATAACTATTCACTTCTAAAGAGCGGTGTTGAATTCCCCTACTGCAAATCGAACTGTTTGTTTTTCTAAGTTATCTCTGTATATGGCAGAAAACTAATTTGCTTTGCTGTGTCATTCTGCTCAGTTATGCTGTAATGCTTACGCATACAGGGCTATTCAAAAAGGAAGAACAGATTTCAAAAATTTATTTCTTTTTTCTTTTTGAATAGTCCTGTATTTATAATTTGTTTTATAATCTATGTCGCCTGAACCGCCAGGTAAACAAATTCAATAACCCCTAGCGCAACAGCCCTTCGTGGACCAAGGCTTACCGCCCTGCCGCTGCGTCCCCCACCTCTGCTCATTATAGGTGTCATGAGTGGGGTGCAGAACTGGAGGGTGGGACTTGGTGCGTCCCGAGCACTCCCGATCGGGTATGCGGTCTTTGCGACCTGGGAATCGCCAGGTACCGTCACAAAATATGCTATCTTTTTATACAAAGATATTTATTTCTATTTTTCGCCATTAAAATGAACAGCTTATGCTTATGCCACATGTTTGTTTTTCCCTGCAGTTGAAATCAACAGTGTGGCCTAATCGTGCTGTAGCTGAGCCCCACGCTAGATATTTAAATATCTGAATTCTTGGTAATATTTTGCTGCAAATGCAACCTCTACTGACCTAGATCACGAACTGCAGAACGCTACTACAGCAGTCAGTAGTCAACTGTTGCACTCGCAACCTGTTGCAGGCTTCGACGTTGGGATCCTCTTTAAACGAGAGGCTATAAAGTTGGCCAAAACTTTGACGCCGTGGCGTGGGTGAATTGATGGCTAATTAGTCGCCGAATAGGTGTGGTTTAATGAGGAAAGCAGACGTTCCCTAGTAGCTTTGTTTGCATTCTACTATCTTCTTAACTTGGACATTGTGGACATTGAAAGGAATGCACTCCTCAGAATGTTCCCTTTATTGACATACTAGCTGGTTGACTGACCTGCACGATTTTCCTTGTAAACTTGAAGATGAATTAAGTAATTTCATTAGCTACGCCCCCCTGCCCATCTTTACTTTATTAAATTGTTCTACAGTGATCTAGGAGATTTATATTGTGTATCTTCACGTTTACCCCTTATAATTGTAATTTCGTGCATTCCCGGCGATTCTTCAATGAAATAGTCCCTGATATTCACTCAAAGAATGTGAAACCTTAACCTCTGTCCCCCATAGGAATTCTGCAGCATATCCTAGTTCTACTCATTTCCACTACTAATCAGCCTTTAGTACCCTTTTGTGGAGGAACAATTATCAGTCGCAATAGTCGAGTAACATGTTAGGTAATCACATCAGGTGAGATTTACTTTGTTTTCAGACAATACATAGAACCTTAACATATACAACAAAAAAGAAGTGAAGCTGGTTAGATTCCCTACTTCTAGATCACCAAGTTAACTTCTTAGAGACTGAGCAAGATGGCTCCGCATTGCGGGAGGCCCTAGGTTCGATTCTTGTGGCCGAGCTTCATGGTCCATGGGTTATTTCGGTGGTTTCCCCGGACCGCCAGGCGAATGCTGGGAAGGATACTTACATCTCCCGAATTTCCTGTCCTTCCATTTCGTTTCGTTAATAATTTCATTCATACTTCATCCCGTTGGTTCTTTCAGGGTCGCAAGTGTCAGGTTTTAGGTGCAGCTTGGCAGAGATGATATGAGCACAGGAACTCTTTCCGTCCCTCGTTATCCATGGGATCCGGGTGGAAAAGGGCGTTGGACCCCAGGCCGAGGTGCCCCTGAGATGTCTCCGGAAGAAACTTGGGGAACCTTAAGAAACTCTGCGAGTGTCGGTGCTGTTAATCTTGATTTGGTCTCCCGGTGTTCTCTCGCACTTGATGCTTCCTCCGGGGGTGCTCCCTTGGGGGTATAGGTACAGTAAGCCTGGCTTCAGTGCCGAACAGGGGTCTGTATCTCTCCTATTCCTATTCCTAACCTCTTTGAATAACTGCATAGTCTGCACCATATTAATATTGTGGGTTATTATTTATAAAATATCGGTTGACTGGTTTCTAATGCTAGTGAGACGGTGTTTTCTCTTTTATACGAACTGTTTAATATAGCCTGCTAACGATCATGTTTGTAATTATAACCTACAAACAAAATAAAACGAATCCGTATTACATGAGAATTATTCAAATATGTTCCAGTATTAACACATGCATGTCTTAGTATTATAAGCAGAGGCGATTTCTTTTGTTTTCTATACCTTAGTTGCTAAATTATGACCATCGAAACATAAGTTGCTTGGAATGAAATATCTGGGTCCTTTGTCTTGTTTTACATGAGAGCAGCAACAATTACTTTCTTCTCCATGGATTTTCAACCAAAATTAAACGCCCTCTTTGCAAGTAGTTTTTTGAAAATAACTCACCCACCCTCCCACCCACCCACGCACAGACAACATTTTCTCTCTTTATAATATTGATGATATAATCACAAACACGTGTGGACAAGAAATAAAAGAGCTGCTCTAGTTCACATTAAATATAACTAGGGGTCGACATAAAACTTCAAACTGTAGTTCCAATAGTCAGTTCAGCGATGCGGCTTTTCTTTGTAGCGGTTCCTGAGAACTTCTTCAGTTTACTGTATTTTACAGCTGAGTGAATTTCCTAAAATGCCGACCTAGTTGATCCACGTGATATGCCTAATTAGTGTTTTCCTGTGTTCCTTGTTAATTTTTAGCTCCCTTGATTCCCACGAACTCCTGATGCGCATTTAGCTAGATATTCAGAAATGGATGTAGCATTATCTTTACATTAATGAGCTACCTAAACGACTTACAGTCTCAGAATTACTAATTGGCTTACACCCTTCTGAAGTCAGTAAGTTATGTGAATTGTAGTTTCCATCATGGCTGTCCGGCATTTTGTTGACAAATCGTAATTAAACGAGATTTCCTATGTAAGTTGTATAGAGAACATTTTGGTAATTGGAAATGTTGCTCCAGTACTTAATAACCTTGTAGAGGTGTCGAAATACAGCAACTATAAAACGGTAACTTACTGAATAGGAAGTAATCCTAAGTTCATTGGAAGCGTGGGAATATTAGGAACACCATTGCGACAAGACTGGTTGAAATCGGTCAGATGTGAATGCAAATGGACAGACCATCTGTAACATCTGTCTCTTGAAGTACATGGCATAACAAACGGTATGTCTCCTGGGCGCTGGATCGGAAGAGAAGGGCCAATTACATGTCCATCCTTTCTATCTGATGCCCTTGATTTCTTCTTGTGGGGACATATCAAAGGCTTCGTGTGCGTGACACCAGTTGCCAAACAAGAAACAACGCACACAGCATAATTGCAACATCTGATGAGGTTCCTTTGGTGTGTGATGTGCTGCCCTAGATCTTTCTACGACCATGTTATACCTGCAATGACAAGTGGTCGCCGCTTTGAACACTTCTCGTAAAAGAGAATTGTTGAGCATACATGATAGCTGCATAGCCCCAAAGTGTAATTTTAACATTTTCAGAACTCAGGACAACTTCCTAGACCGTAATTTCCTTTCCTAAACCTGTTGTATTTCCACCCAATTAAAGCTATTTAAGTTTGTGCGCATCGTTTTGAATTAGTCCGTATTTATATTGATATGTTTATTTTGTAATTTCGTTTACTAAGCCTATAGCTGTTGGCATTTTTCTAGTTATGCATGTCGTAGTGAATGAATAGAAGGGGGGGGGGGGGGGGGAGTAGACAGAGAAATCGCAGGTACAACGCGGAGGAAGTGGCACTTGGCCTTCAGTCGAGCGAGGTAACCCAACTTTATCCAACCAGTCCCGAAGTTTCGCACAGATGTTGTTGCCAAGCTTTAGTTTCGTTATATCTAACTACATTAAACGAATTTAACGGAATTCACAATCTTCTAAATTATTCTACAGTTTGTTTCTATGCACCCTATGCATCGATATTTTCAGTATGCTCCATCCATGCACTGAAAAGGCGATAAAATGAAAAAAGAAATGAGAAACGTACGAGTGAAAGAGTAACGCATTGTTGTTTTAATAATCTACATTGAACCTCGTCTTTAATATTGACATCTTTTGTAATGCCATGAACGGTACAGTTTACAAGTTGCAAAACACAACAAAGAGAACAGCATTTATGTCCACGTCCTGTTTGGGATATTCACTTATTCATGACAGAAACCCGGAAGCAAGTTAAATTTGCTTCAACGCCTAGTTGGATTTCAGTTTCAATACATGCGAAAGCTTGCCTATGTGTTTGTGTATTCTCTATAAGGGTGCTGAATACTCTCGACGATTTCTAATTGAAATGTTGTTCTCTGAAGCAAACTCTAGCCTCACTGATTGCAGTGTAAAGCATTGCTTAGAAAGGTCTGCAGCTTGATTCGAGGCTAATGAACTAATGCAATTTGGACCCACGAAGAAGTTTATTTCATTGTACCGTAGTGGTTACCAATACTGTTCAGATGGAGAATACAATTCTACTAATGCAAGCTTTCCCAATTAAATCATTTTACCTTTTAGATAAGCACATAACAGAATTTGAGGTAAATGCGCACCTAATCAATCTTTTATTCCTTAATCAGCCACCCCGTTTGCCATAAAAGTAACAATGTCTTGTTTGCAATATCATATATTTTCAGATATGGAAATAATGAATCAAATCGAATATTGATATTTTATGTAAATAACGTTTGAGGTCCTTTTCATTCTTACTGAATTTTCTATAATGCCACATAGCTAGAAAACGTTGCAAATTACACAAAATTGGTGTAGTGAAATTAGCAACTGATTAAAATATACGATCTACGTGAAACTTTTTGGACCCTTTTCGAAATAATCTGCAATATTATATTCTCCACATTCGTCATCCGGTAGATCGTTTGAGAGTTTATGGTTTTCTTTATATTCTTTATATTCCCTAATAATTAATAATTATTACTTAATTTCAATTAAATTCAAGGCAAGGATACATCTTGCGTAGCGTAACATGGCGCGCGCGCGCACACACACACAATTACATAGTGTGTGTTCAGAAATACATACATAGAAGTATTTTTATATACTTTTGTAGCAGGCATTACGTTATTTAATCGAGCAAAACTGGCTTGCACAGTATAGCAGAGAATCTGGTAACATTAAATGTACCAGTTATGCCCAGACCTAGAATGCCTTAAAAAAAAAAAAAAAAAAAAAAAACGAAAAAAGAAAACATATACTGCTTCTCATCTTCACACCATTTTCGAATTGCACAGAGAAGTTGAATAATTACACGACATTACAGGATACGTCTATGAATGCAAGATCCTATTCAATTATGTCAATGGCATAATGATTTATATACTCAACAACTTTTGTAACTTACTCGTTTCGCATAAGGTTGCGCCACCTTTTGTCCATGCTATATGCCAGACATGAGAAGAGGGGTGACAGGGATGCCATTGAATATTTACCCTCTCCACTTACACAATTTGAAGGACTGACCGGTTCTCTGAGGTAGATAAACAATAGCAGGAGGCGTGGCCTGGTAGATAATCGCTGTGAGGCAGTGGAAGGGGTTAAATGTACGATGTAGAAGTGACTCATTGAATCAAATCTCTACGTCTATGCTATATACCATATGAGCTTTTAATGGGTAGAGACAGCCATATAATTGTCCCATATCAGCTTTCGTTTACTTTTGTGTCGTTTAACGTGGGGTCAGTTTTCACGATCTTTCAAAATCATTGGAATGTATGAAATGAGAGCAAAAATTGACCTGAATCCTTCAGCGTCAGAACTTAGCAGTATTCAGTTTCTAATGAAAATTGAAGCCCTCTAAAAAGAGCAAATTATATTATACATGTGTTCTTCCTCCATTTTCTGATCAGTTCCTAGAACAGTTAAACTATACTATATATCATGAAATGCTACAGCATGATACTACGTTATAAATTACATAAAATACACTTGTAATAGGAATTTATTTTCCTTGTTTTTAGGATTACTGTTAACGAGTCTTACTGGTGTAAAACAGCAAGAACGCTGTGTGTGTTGTATGTTAGGTGCTCTAGAGGGCTTATAAACCGGCATTGCTGACAAGCAGCCCCACCTCGTTAATGGCAGCGAACTAATCTAGCTTTGGCCTCCAGACGCACCATCACAACACCCAGAGTTGGGAATATACCGCTCCGCCGAGGCCAATTCACACGGACAACTCCCTCGCGTAAGGTGCTTCTAGGTCCGGCCCATGATCCTTGAGAGATACCATGAATATTCAAGGAGCACTAGATCGAGCCATTGGTTAACCTGGCCCTTGAGACACAGGAACGATTGGAAAGTGAATTTCAGTGTGCTGTTTATGCTGGAAGATTAGTGCAAACACTTCGAACCGTCTTGATAAATGGACAAAAATACCCTAAAAGGTGCTCATGTTTGTTTATATACTTACTGGTCTGAATGAGAATAGTGAAAATCAAATGAACTTTATCATTACTGATCATATATGCGCCTTAAACATGTTATACTGGAGTTCCAAATAAAATCTCTTCGCTGCTACATGAAATATTTTTGTCCTTTATTGGCTTCATTTCTTACTATCTCTTTCTTTTACTTTTTCATATTTTACTAACTGCACATATCTATGGCAGGTATAAGGAAGTATTTATCGTATTCCACCCACAAAATGGGATATCGAGATTTCACCACAAATATAGTAGTAACGCCCACGTTCCTCAACCTTCTTCCGCTGCTAATGACATGAACACAATAGATCAGGGGTGTCCAAAATGTCCTCTCTGGAGAACCTTAGACAGCGAGCAGCAATACAGTCGGAGGGAGAGGCAGTGAGTATGAAGTGGCGGACGCAAACAGGCGTCCATAGAAGTTTCTAAAGTCATAACTTGAGTTTTCCGGGAATGTTCTTAGAAGACCTCTTCATTTTGGATGACTTTTGCATAAATGGTAAACATAAAGACACAGACAAAATTATACTAAATAAAACTTATGGATCTCGATAAAACACACAATTTATGTCAAATATTTCTCTTTTGTTTTGAGTGAACCATTTCCGAGATGTTATTTCTTACTTGTTTAAATTTGCCAATAATTATACTTTTTTTCAAGCAGGGATATGTATTCGCTTTTTCATTCCTTGGCATTCCAAAGAGAACGGAATTTCAAAGGGAACGCATGCCAACCAGCTCTCAAATCCTACTGTATTCCCATGTTCCTCATGTATCTACAAGAATATTTACAGTGAGGTAATTTCTGAAAATGCTTATGTCTATTAAATGTAGTAGACAGAGAAATAAGCATTTGCAAGAATAGCGTGTATAAGAGTGAGTATAGCTCTGCATATGTTTGCAAACAGAATTTTCCCAAATTCCACCATATTAAAAGTCTGTATCACAATACGTTGCGCGACAATCATTTGGTGCATCTTCTAAGACTATGTCAAAGATTGTTAGACTTATTAAACGTATGCAGTGCCGAAGATATCACTATTGAACAGATGTTGTATAAGATTTCAAAATGCTTTCGTAAATCAAACGCAACGTACGTGTCTCCAAACCGCCACTGCAACATAAGGCCCGGCAAGGGATTACAAGAGGCATAGTCCGTGTTCCTTGTGATACCATGGAAAAGTTATAGACTTTCAAACCCAGGATATCGATTCGGTTTATCTATTCCCTTGTGCCTAAAACGAAATGTGTAATTGGAGCTTTTTCTGCAATTGCTTTACTAGATTAGTATCAAGCAGAAGAGAAATAAACTTTGGTAAAAATAGTGTGTAGAATTTATGTAACGATAAACAATAGTGACCAGAGATACTCATGTGAATACAATACTTCGAATATCATGTCCTGTTTCACACAGTTTTTATGCATTTTCAGCACTATTTTACACATATAACCTTTCTAATATTCCCCTCGTCTTCTTATCCAACTTAGCCAACTTATCCAATGGTAAATGATCCCATTTGCTCTGACACCTCCCGTTACAAGATATGATGTATGACATTATCCTCATTTCCACATATTGGACATGTGTCTTATTCTGCTATCACGCCCAAGGGCTATTACGATAAACTTTCCTTTCCTTATCTTGCCCGGGAAAACCCATTTCCCCAGTAATTTCTCTGCCAACTGATATATATTTAAAAAAAAAAAAAAAAAAAAAAAAAAAAAAAAAAAACTATAAATTTCAAGAACGATAGCTATCCTAAATCTAGCCATAATTTGTTCTTTCTACACCTTTTATCCTTTATTCTTACTTGCTCGCAAAATACTTTTACTTTCTCTAGTAGTATAGGGAGTACTGTATTCCACCCAAAAATTCGCTTTTAAGATTTCCCCGGAAATATAAGTTTTGAGGCCCCCTCAGTTAAAAATAGCATGTTAAGAAAAATGTTTGTGTTTTTATGTGTGTGAAAGTTTATGCTGTTCGCAAACAGCATAATACTTAAACGAAAAATCTATTAAACCAAATTTGTTATTTAAGTTCAATATCTTCAGAGAATGTCACGAAGATTTTCGAGAAATCCCCCATCCAAAACGACCCTCTAAATGCAAAATGTTTTAAAGTGTGTACTTTTCCAAGAATAATTCTAACGATTTGGTCTAAAATATTATACTCTTGAGATATTTTCATTACAAATTAAATGTATATCGTCACTTTTTTGGAATAATCTCTAAAGCATCTTTTATTCTAGATGTTTTTTAGATACCTAGTAAACCGTAAACATAGTAGACAAAATCTTACTTCAAAAAATGTAGATTATGTTAACGCTCAGAAATTATACCTGATACATTTTTAGTGGAGTTAAGCATTTACGAGGTATTCCCAGCTATTGGTTTTAATGTTTAATAACTTATAGTTTTCTTAAACGAATTCATAATTGTCTTTTCTGTTCAGGCAAAGTGAACGGAATTTCAAGGCCATCACGTAGTGACCAGCTCTTAAAAGATTTGACGATCTTTTAAATCTATTGTATTCTCCTATACCCATTCTATGTACCAAGAACTGTGTAATAAAACCAGTTCCACAAATGTTTATATAGATTATTACGAGATAGATGATGAATGAGCCTCTATTTTATAAGAGCAGTTTGAAGAAGTCTCACAGAGTCATATGAATATAATACATCAGATTTTTTACTGTTTCCTTCTTTTAATATACGTGCACAACCAATTTCCTGTGCAAACTCACCTATCCTTGCAATCCAGTTAGCTTTTTCCTCACTTTGTCCTGTAATTCAAACATCCACTTGAAATATAAATTTTCTAACGCAGTACTTCAAAACTTCTTCGAACTTTTCACCTTTAACATCTACTCAAACAAATGCAATTATTGCCGACACAAACTTTAATGGCGGGTAGTTGCACACAACATTCAATCAGAAGCTTCCCACGTCTCGTTGCGTTGTATAGTTCAACACGCTGTGAAATCACGGTGTAAAACCGGTGATATAAATATAATTTGTGCCCACAAAAGTTATGCGGAAAGCAGGAAAAAGAATAGTAATGGCCAGCTATCAACTGCTATTAAATTTTGTGTCTGCCATAAATAAAATATATATTCAAAACATTTTGTTTGTTAACAACAGTCAGTTGCCTGTATTACATCAGGCCTGTGTGCCGGAATTTCGTCCCATAGGAGTTCTGCTACATGCCAGTAGATCTACGACATGGAGGTGTCGCTTTTAAGCACACTGCGAAATATCGGTGTGGGTCCGGCTTGAATCTGCGACCTCGGCATCAGTAGACCAGCTTCTAACCAACTAAGCCACCCAGACCGACTAATTCAGTTAATCTCATGTCACTCATACGGGAATGTTTTTGCTAAATCCAACCAAATCATAAACTATGTACATGTAACATTCTATTTCAGGAGGATTCCAAACATTTTCCTCTCTGGTTCGTTTATTTAGTAGACATTTTAGAATACAGTCCTAAAAATCGCACGCTTTTAGCATACTTCCCATATAAATAACTACCTAATAATTTTGTATTGATTTTAAATAAATCACACCTATGAATATTCGCTTAGCATTTGTTAACTTTCTTTATTTAATACCTTCATTTGTTCTATCCTTGTATAGTAACACAACTATGTGCAGTTTGCACTTTATCAGTGTACTTACATGCTTACGTTGAGGTTTTGGTGTTTTGTAAGGTATATCAGAGATATTTCGCATTTCCTTAACTTTTAATAGCATCTGTGGAGTATAAGGTGCGCTCAGGCAAACCTGACATTTCGGGAAGCAATTAATTTATTGCAATACAGTTTGAATAAAATGCATCGTTATGTTAAAGATAATGGTTTTAATCCACTTAATGCTTAATAAGGGTAATTGAAATTTCAATAACTCCGGTGGGGAATCAAACGCGTTCTCCTTCATGATAGGCGAGAACCCAAATGAGTGCACCACATGCAATTATGTATTTGAAACAGAAGTGTATAAACAGTTTAGCAGCATTTCCATATGCTTTTCATGTAATTGCGGGAAACAACTGAATTTCAACAGGACTTTAAAAGAATGACAGTGCTACACAGTCTTAGTATTGAACCTCCAAAAACAGATATCTCGAACACCTTAGTCCTCAAAAAGGTTATTTGAAATAAATTGTGTGGTTTAAAGAGATCTGCGTGTCTTTTGCAGTACATTTTCGTCTATCGCTTAACTTTTACCAGTTATACAAGATCATACACAATTTTTCTTTATGTGGGAAACCATTTTTAGTTTTGGAAGGGTTTTCTAAAATTTCTTGCCAATGAAGAGGACCATACAGCTATTCCCAGAAAGTTGAAGATACGCGTTTTAAGGCCGGTTCACAACCACCAAACAACGGTAACCATAAACATTTCGGGAACGGGGAGCAACATTTTGTTTCATAACAGCCCGGGAACGATAACAATATACCAGAAGATGGAGTTGGATATTGTACATTGGGAATTAATTTGTTTCTGACCAATGACATTTTTTCTAACGTGTGAATAGAGAGAGCTCAGGCGGCTGTTTCATGGCACGGCCGCCTTGATTAATTTCTACAGAGAAGTCTAATGCACACAGTATGAATCTAATATGCCATGCCCGGTAACGGGAACGAATAATTTAAAATTCGCCAAGGCTTCTTTCACGTTCCCGGAGTCCGGAGAAGTTTCCCGTTGGTTGTGCATACTTCCATTTGAATACAAGTGTATTGTTCTGGTTACGGTTACCGTTGTCAGTGGTTGTGAACCATCCTTTATGTGTCATGTAAATGTCTTAAATGTATGGTACATTAATCAAGGTTGCTAGTGTCATTTTTGAGAAAATGAAACATTCCACATAAACATAACTTCGACATAAAAGGTAGCTTATGTTGGGAGTATTTTCTTGAACATCGCATTAGTGTCGCATTTTGAAAGACTGAACTAAAATGCCAGCTGGGTATTTATCCAAGTTCCTATTTTTCAATTATACTGTTCAGATACCTGCACACATGAACCTTTTTCTGATTTTTTTTCCGCTTGAGAGGAGTTTAAAACATGTATTTCCGCGAAAATCTCAATATCGAGCTTTGGGGCGAAATGCAGTACCTTCTGTATATGTTAGGCATATGGTAGAGGTACAGATACAAATAAAAGAGCTATTGTTTTCCTGCTGCCAGCTTTTAGTTTATTATGTATATACTCTGTTCACTTTTTTTTTAAAATGTCTACACAGAGAATTATGTTTAGCCGTGCTTCTTATAACCAGGCCTATAATTCATTCAAGAACTTACCCTAAAATAAGACAGTCAATATCAGGGCTTAGCATAAAGTTGTTTTAATGTATTCTCTAATGGATGGAACAAGATTGGCTCAATGGATGTTTCAGATACACCCGACAAACGTTTGTATACTAATATAGACGAAGCAATATACTACTTCATTCGTGCGGCAAAGCGATCATATTCGCTGTACTGGAATGACCTGCACACCAGAGCTAAAGGGCTGATTTCCAAATGTGCTGCACAAGCTATCTGCTTCGCATTAGGATTCAGCTGGTCTACACCAAGGTTCGATTGTAAGGAACGAAGCTGGCACAACATAATTATATCACATGGGCGAGTGCTGACTGCAGAACAAACGCAGCGGTTTATAGCCTGGCTTTCAGGGGAGGAGGGGGCCGGTGGAGAAAAAATACAAAGACAAAAAAGAGTACATCATCCATTCTATTAAAAAGTTGTGGTTAGCAAATTTATAAGCAATAATTCGCAGTAAAATAGATACACACTAGAAAGCATTATAAACACTATTGTTTCAAAAGAATCTTAATTTACAGAATATTTGTGATCACCAAAACCTTTTTAAGTTAAAATCGTGAAGCCGTTATCATACCCATTTGACAACTACACATAGAGATACATATAAACCCGCAAGAAAGTACAAATGAAGGATACTAAAACCGCTATAACTAATCATATTGTAACAAAACGGCAACTGGACCAATCCCACTCCTGACACCAGTGTGACAAAATCGCAAAACCAATCCAATTACTTTTTACTCATTTTATTTTGTTCCAAACCTTTGCACAAAAACTTGCTTCTCTTCTATTGACGTTAACACAGTTTATCTCGTAGCCATGACTCAGTCCTTTCACTGTCGTTCTTTACTTTCTCTGCCTCTTATGTACTAACTCCGACGATACCATAACTCGACGCTCGTTAAAACTTCTTTGCGACGCACAACTTCTCGTATTCACCGATACACTTATCAACTCATGTCTATAACTGTAACTTTCTCGGTTGTTTCCTCGCCTCTCTGCGGGGATGACGTCACTTGGACATTTCTTGACTCCCACAAACACGGCAGCGATGACATACCCAGATCTTTCTCGAAGGCTTTAGAAACCCCTTGTGTTCCCGCTTGATTATTCTTAGTGGTGTGTTCACTCACCTGAGTGGTGTGGAGAAGCTTAACCTTGCTCCTTTGTTTGCTCGCCGATCTGATATATGGTGTGAAGTAGTTTGGCCGCGACCTCCTTTGTCGTGCGCCGTGCCCGGCGTCACACTATGGTCAAATATTGCTGTGATTGTAATGAATGGGAAGGAATAAATAATGTGAATCACGATGAGATTAAATATCGGGTACTGCGCGTTTTGAATAACAGTTATAAATAATAATGCCAATATTTAAATAACTACTTAAATGATATGAACACGTTCTTCGAATGGAAGAGGAACCTTGGCCCTAGAAGATCTTAGAATGAACTCCAATTAAGCTAAGAATAAGAAGAACGCCAAAAAGAACTTGGAAATACAATAAAAAATGTCAGAAACTGGAATGTGATAAAGGGACTTCGGTTTTTGATTCACATAATGCTGACAACACTATGCTAATTCGTGGTTATGAATAATTTTCTGGGTCTCTCTTTTATTCATATGCCATTTATATTACCAAGGAATGTATCCTAGTAATGAAGCTAATTTGAATACCCTTAAGATTTTTTTCTTCTTTTTGCTTTTTTTCGTTTTTCTAATTGTTATGTCTATTTACTTACATTTTTACAATGACATAAACCCATGCCCGAGGTAGTACTCGAACCCGCTGCGCCCTAAAATGCTAATGCTAGTTATTTAAGTGAGTGTAGCTGTGAGGGAGGATAATTTTGGTACACTTGTGTCTTTATGTAAGGTACTAATAAGAGGAATGTAGTGTTCGCGGTGTAATATTAATTTGTGTTTCTATATCGTGAAAAAGGTCTCCACTGCTTAACTATAGTAAGACCGAACGGGGTGGCGCTGAGGTAACATGTGCGACTTGCATATGGGAGGTCGTGGATTCGATCTCCGCCAAACGCGCACTCTGACTTGGGGTTTTTCATGGTTTCCCTCTCGCCACTTAGGGGAATACTTGGGCACTCATCCTCACACATGACTTTTCTGTCCGTTTCCTGTTCCCATCATTCCCCTGTCACCCATTTCAGGGTTCTCGGACCAGAAGACGGCAGGTTGCTGCTGGACGGTGGCTTGTTCTCAGTAAAGATTTCATTTCTTGCGTCGTCCCGGATCGGCCCGAGCGGGCCTTGGCCTCTAGAGTCGGAGACGGGCTACGTTGGATGACTTTCCTGCCGTCGTCTTGACCTGCGCCGGCGGAATCTACCTTCCTCGAGGGTTGCCGGAGGTGGTAGTTTCCCCTAGTGTGGTAATAGGCGGCTAGGAATACCGTCTCAACTTGTGACTTTCGTTCATTCAGATCTGGTCGCTCTTTGGGTCTTTCCTCACATCCCTCCCTCCCAGGGGTCACTGTAGAATGCACAAAGGGCGGGATGGGCTACACGCGGTGCTCTGTCGGTGCCCTCCGTTGTACCCAGTTTACCTTTACGTTTACTCATAGTAAGTAGAGGAAGTATTGCATTCCACTGAAACATCTCATAAAGAGATTTCATTGGAAAATCACTTTTTGTGGTATCCTGAACAAAAATTGTTAGAAAAGGGTCTTTTGTGTGTCTGTGAACAGTATTACTCAGTTAAATACCATGAAACTTGTTAAGTTCATTGTTTTCCAAGAATAACACGAACATTTTCAAGAAAATCTCCCACCCCTTGCATGAAAACTCTTTTTTAATTTTCTCAAAAACGACTCTAAGGACTTTGATTAAAAGACCATATACTTAAGATATTTCTTTTGCATGACAAATGAAGGAGTATTTTAGATTTTCTGTGAATACCCCGCGAAGTCCTCTTTATTCTAATTGCCTTTTGGAGGTACTCAAAATCTTAATAAACAAAATGACAGATCTCGTTAAAACACTGACTCTATGCCAAATATATTTTTCGTTGCGAGGCGTTGAATTTTTTCGATATAGTCATTATTAACGGCTTAATTTGACCAATATAATTTTGAGTTGCTGTTTGGTTTTCCTTTTGACCATGCAAAAACAAGACATTTCAGAGTCATCACATAGCGATCCTATTTTTAAAAACCTACTTTAACCTTCTTATCTATATATGAGTGCATAATAAAGGTTTATCTCTGTTATGAAGAAGTGCGTCGATTGAAGCATAAGAATTTGTAGCCAAACCACAGAGAGCACAGAAAAACATTCAACATACAATTTTTAATAACGGAAATTTAATAATGGTTTGTGCAAAATGACTGATTGTTCATATTTTGAGAGCTGTTGATTCAAAAAAAGTAAATTTAGAAAAAGATCTGACCGCGCGCTCATCCTTCTATGAATAGCATAACTCAAAGACAACAAACCCTGTTAAGAAACATATTTTGTATTATTGAAGATGGTCTTTTACTCCAGCCCTGTGTATGACGAAAATTGGAAAGTATAGAGTAGGATTGAAAAATTCAATTCCATAGCCGGGATTTGAACCACGGATCTTTCGGACTCCGTCCGGATGTTCTAACCACTGAGCTAGCATGGCAACTTGCAGGCACGATATTAAAAACTTACACATTAGAACTCACCATTAGGATATAAGTGCATTTAATCAGGTCACTTTTAATGTAAATATTCCTCTTTAATGTTTTTGTCCTTTCTAAGCAGATTGTCGCCGAATGCCCACATCTCATCCACTACCTTTCAATAGCAATATTTGTCATTTAAAGCACGTGGACTCTCTATGGAATATCACTCTAACTATCGCACACAGAGGGACCTACCTCTCATAATCTCATAAATGAGTACAGACCGTTAGTTCGCCTTTTGCAACCCAGGATGAAAGTTCAGCATGCATTCTATTTCATACTCTCCCTTACTCCAAGTACATTTTAATATATCAACTTTCACTTACATCCCTAATTAAAACTTGCATATCCAAACAAACAGTATAAGGGATAGAATATTTTTAAATTAGCCATCTGTAAAGGGGCGTGTGATGAATATCAACTATCGCATAGCGATTTTTGTATCCCGTTTTATTTTCTTCCCCTAATTAGTAACAAGTTTCCCTTCTATGTTACCGAATATTTATGCAAGACTTTATTAGGGAAAATGGGAATTTCCAGTACTCATGTACGGTCAACGTCATCGATGTTGGCTCTGTGTAAACAAACGCAAAGTCGCCGGTTTGTTGCGGGGGGCAAGGTTAAATTGCAGCAATGTTTTCCCCTTCTTGTTCAATTTACAATAAATTGGGATTCAGTTCTTGGATGCCTGATGCGGCCTGGACAGATCGCTGAAGCAGTTGCATCCGAAATATTTTCATACCCCTTAACTAGCATGAAAATGTATGTTTTTAAATTGACTTATGTGTTATCATTACGTTGCGTCACCAATAACGGGTTTTAGTTTAGGATGGTTTACGTTTTTTTTTTTTTTTTAATTAATGTCCTCCAATATTGCGTCATATCGGACGAATGAATGAAATGGGTGAAATGATGCTCAAATAAGCCCGAGGTCTATGGAGCTTTAAGTTACCCGACATTCGTCTTCTCAGGGTAGGGAAAACCTCGGAAAAAAAACCTTATCCGGATAACTTACCCTAAGCGAGATTCGAACTCGCGACCTCTTGAACGTGAGGTAGACACGCTAACCATCACGCTACCGAGGAGGGTGGATGGTTTACGTAACACTGCTTGCAATTTAATTGTACATATTAAAGGTAATATTTAATATGCATTTTAGCTACCAAAACTATTTAAATTGGAAAACATCTTAAGTAACATTCCCATTTGCATTTAGTGCGAAGATCTATACCCGGACCCTTTTTAACTCAGGCACCCATACGAGTCAAGTGTGTGTTTCAATGCCAAATCTCGATATTGAATTTTGGGCTGCAGTCCAATGTTTCTTGTATCTGTATACGCAGGAAGTAGAGAAAATAAACTTAGGTAAAGACCAAAGGAGTACCAGGGAGATAAATTAATTTAGTCCATATGTTAACAGAAAGGTAAAGATAAGGTGCAACAAGAAATCAAGGAATTAAGAGAAAAGAAAACCAAACAGAAGTATGCACAACAATAGAAAATACAAAAGAGACTAAAGAAACTATGAGAAGAGAAACGCATTTAAATTATTTTCACTTTCTAAAACCAAAGGTGATTTCAAAACGTACAAAATTATTTACGTTAACGTTTAGCGCTTATGGAATTTTGTAGAGCTTTAGTCCTCTTATTCTAGTGAATACATATACATGATTTCGTTAGTCGAATTGTTTCGTAGTTATCATATTTCTTTAAAGTTCGCGCCGAAACTGAGTTCACTTCCATTCTCCCTTTACTCAGGTCCCCCCCCCCCTCCAAAGGCATAAATCAGTATGCAAACGTAGTGTCCTAGGTTATTCCTATGCTCCTTTATTGCCATCCGTTCGTCATTTCTTCAGTGAATGCCAATAAATAGGTGTAAAAGGTGACGGTTCTTTCGATTAGAAAGCTGAGGTATGGTTAAGAGACGGTTCCTCTGTGAACATATAATATTGTTAATGAAAACCAAGCCATAGCGGCCGACGTTATCTTTTGGACAGCATCGTTCTTTTTCCAGGAAGTATAATATAGTTATTGATCCACCATGGCCCTCAAAGTTAACCACACCCACTAAAGAAATGGGAATTGTTTCCGGATAAGGGATGTTTTATCTCTTCCCACAGTACGAAACTAAGTTAAATATGAGACTGCCATTTTCTTGCAAGATTTTAATTCCAGGTATTAATCAGACGATTGCATTACAATATTATTTTCTAATATGGTGTAATCTGCTAAGTTTTGTGGTATATTTATATATAACGTAGTAAAGTAACTGTAACAACGACCTTAACGAATGGAAATTGATAGATCATTTGCCGGTAGAACAGATAAGGATAGACGAGATTACTCTTGCCCAGCATAAACAGCAAAAGTTCTATCAGAGATAACGAGATTCTTCTGGAATTTTTTTCCTTTCGCCTCCGTTAACTTGTATATAAGCAAGATTGTTCTCGAATGAGGGAGATTATTTATATATTTTTTACGTTTTTGGTGTTACATAAGTGCTGCTTGCAATAACTATTGTGTCAACATACGTGGCATACGTCAGCGCTGCTACTGCGAGAGATTATGGAGGTCTTGTGTCCTACGTTCCAGCGAGTAAACAGGAATGAGAAATAGGTTGTCTCACGCTATTTTGTTCCACTATGGGTGAAAAAAGCGATGTAGTGAGAATTGAGCCAAATAGCATTAATAAAGTAACAATTAAAGCTAGAAATTACATGTATCAGAAATGGGATATCCTCTCCCTTGGGCAATTTCGAAGAATGTAGTAGATAGCCGGCGCCAGCCACAACCTAACCCTCGTGAACTGGGCGCGGGAGCCGGAAATTTGTAAGCGCCGCCATCTAAGGACGAACTATCGAGGAAAGAAGCGCTACTAATGCCGGCTAGAAGAGGGGACGTCGGGATCGTGCCTGCAGCATGCTAGTACTATCAACAGGTTCGATGTGATGAGACATCGGTCAGATGCCACGAGCTAGAAACGCCTTGAATATCACCCGCCTGCAACAGAAACAGCTTCTCTAGTTAACTCTTAGCAGGAGTAGCCTAGAAGTATGGACTTTCTTTGCCGCAATCACAGATGAATTCCTTCTGGGCCTACACGTATTTTGGTTCTTCGATATTAAGATGGATGTCGAATACCTTAACCAGTCAGAAGATACCGATATAATGATGCATTACATCGACACCGGCGGTGCCTGACTGATTAAGTAGCTGTCCCGCTTTGTCTCGGTCTTGAAGCAGAGGAAAACAGACAAACGGATACCTACGCATATGAAGGCGATAGTCAAAACAGGAATCTGACAATGCTGGTACTCACTGGTATTGCTAGTAAAATGAGGGACGGAGATCGGCGCAGCTATGTTTACTTTCGGAAGCTAAAGTCACCGTGAAATACTCGTTCCTGCTTAAAGGTTGTTGTGTTCAATGCCGTAGCACAGCGGTTGGTAAATCTGCACCGGCTGGTGATATGACGTAACGCCACAGTAAGCAATACTTTGCTCTGCTTCACCCTCTCTCCTGCAAATAACACCGGTTCAACACCGCCTCTGACGCGGAGAACCCGGGTTCGATCCCCGGTACCAGCATGGGGATTTTATCCCCTCTGGGAGGTTTGGCAGGGGGTGCACTTAGCCTCGTTAGTCCCCGGGGTGACCAATTGAGGAGCTACTTAATGGAAAAGTAGCGGCCCCAAGTTGTGAAGACCGCATAACTGGCCGGGAGGGATCGGGGCGCTGACCACGTACCACCCTCCAGTACTGCACCCCACCAATGACGCCTGTAGTGAGCCAAGGTGGGGGACGCAGCGGCTGGGCGGTAAGGCTTTGGCTCCTCATGGGCTGTAGTGCCGGGCTTAGTAATTTTCTTTCAAAGGTACACAAGTAGCGATGTAAACTATATCGATACGACATGGCAGTTTGGAAACCACGATAGCGCGAAGGAACCTTCTTGCATATTCATGTAGGTATGCTAGCAAAGTTAAGAAAGAATCCCTACACAAAATGTTTTGTGATATTAAAGCAATGAACCATGATTTTCAACTTTTCGCAAATCCTTTCACGTGGATATTTGTATAGTAAAACAACGATTGCGAGTCTGCAAACACGGTTTTGAAATCACAATTACAAAATAAGGCTTGTTGAGATTTATTTAGAAAATTGGGTAAGGCAACATTTCCGTCTTGAGTAATACGCTGCGCATATTAGTTCGATGCTTAGTCCAACATATGTGTGAGCAACTTTTGGTCTAAATTATTATTTATTTATGCCAACAAACTTACTGTTGGTGTTTTTAAACACACAAGCCGTGTGTGGGCAAAGTTTAAGAGGTAGAACTGGAACTTAAAAATTCAATACTACAACTGGGATTTGAACCACAGACCTTCCGCTTGCCGGGCGGACGCTCTAACCACTGAACTATTGTGACAAACTGCCAGAATGGCATTAAATTCTCAAGCCAGTTCGTATTTCTCCTGGTAAACCACAAAGGCAGTCTCACATCAGAGACAATTACCCCAGTGGTGACTTACTGTTGCAAGTACTTTATATCCCAGGATTAAATAACCTTCACATGGTAATTATTATTTATTTATGCCAACAAACTTACTGTTGGTGTTTTTAAACACACAAGCCGTGTGTGGGCAAAGTTTAAGAGGTAGAACTGGAACTTAAAAATTCATTGCCACAACTGGGATTTGAACCACAGAACTTCCGCTTGCCGGGCGGACGCTCTAACCACTGAGCTATTGTGACAAACTGCCAGAATGGCATTAAACTCTCAAGCCAGTTCGTATTTCTCCTGGTCTAAAATTGAAGATCATAAAATCTTAAAGTAGATTGTGATTGATAGATAAAATCCTACGTGCTCTGTTGACATCAGTGTGAATTAACGTAAATGTTCTATGCGAAATAGTACAGTGCTAGATAAAGTGAACAATACGATGCATTAATGTTAAAACCTCAGTCTGCATATATGTATTAAACACACACACACGCACGCGCACACACGCACACATAATGGGTGTCTCCCCGCAAACCGGGGAAAAAAAAAAAAAAAAAAAAAAAAAAAAAAAAAAAAAAAAAAAAAAAAAACCACCAACAGCGCTTAGAATGTTGTGTGAGATGGCACGCTGATTGATTTTCAAATAGGAACCCCTGTCCGGAAATGCACTGTTTGGACGCTGGAAGGCGTCGAAATTCGAAAACGAACGGTTGCGACAATTTATTAACATTCGTTTTGGTATCTTAATACGGAAGGTATGCAACCCTTTAGCCATTTATGTACTGCGAATGAACGACCTGAGTCTAATAACATTCCTGTACATTCCTGTGCTGTACTTCCTCAATAATGTCCTTGGTGCGCATCCTACTGCGTTACTTGTGTAGTTTCCAGTATACTAACATTTCTTAACAACAGTGCGACACGTACCAGTATACAGGTGCTGAAATGGGCAATTTGAGCATACTTTGATGTAAGTGTGAGAAATCACCTCAACGTCGCATGTGCAAATCGATGGATTGGTAGAGGTGGACGAATTCCATGGCCAGCACGATCGCTAGATTCTGTGAGTTGTATGAAGAGTATGGTGTATGACGCTCCTGTAACGTCAGCGGAGGACCTTATGGCTCGAGTCCACGGAGCGATTGCAAATCTTCAAAGAGGCTCACCACCGTCGATGTAGACTCTGCAGTGATGTAGGAAGTGCACAGTTCGAAGGCCGTTTCTAATGTAGGGTTTGTTGACGAACTGTGAACATACATGCATTTCATACTGCGATATGCTGCAGCGTCCAAGCCGTGCATTTCCGGACTGGGGTTCCTATATGAAAATCCATCAGTTTGCCGTTCCGCACAAAATACTAAGCGTTGTCGGTGATATATATATATATTTTACATTTTTGTCTCTTACCATTTCCTACGCAGATATCTTAGTTTTCTCGAAAACTAATCTGTAATACTGCAGATTATGTGGGTGTCAGTTTCCCTAGCTCAGAACATAAAGTAACGGTGCTTCTTGAGAACACAGATACCCTGCCCTGTCCTCCCGTGTTTACTGCGCGTGTGTGCCAATCACAAGCGTTAGTTCCCAAAACATTAAAGGGAAAGGAAAGTGCCCTAGCTGTTTACATCTATAAACCAGTTCAATTCTCTGACCAACCTCAATGCAACGTTACTGCACGTGTGAAAAAGCTGCTTGGAGTACTCCTTCATGTCTTTTAAGTGATTAATTATTTCGGAGCCCTGTATGATGTAACATAAATTACTACCGAAGCTATGTCAGAAATAAGTTACTCTGCGCATCTTTCAAGTAACAAACTGTTGTCTTCGTACATTCCTGTGGAATTACGCATCCAAGTAGAATGAAAAACCATTTATTTTTTTCGAAATCGGCTGATCAAAGAACAAAATGCCATTTGACTTTTTTGTTTGTAATGCTTTCATGAAGCACATATTAGAAGGAATGTAATGACTTCGCTTCCACTCTGTATATATCAAATATTTATAAAAGCAAACGTGTGTTGGAGAAGTTCTTACTGCCCCACTGCGGCTTCTGAGAACCCCTTGTTCGAACCGTATGTTACATTTCCGTATGTCGGGTTGCGTTCCGTGACGTCTCCATTCCTGTAATTGCGATGACCTATTTGCCGACTCCTGCCGTAGCAAGTAAAGCTTCATGCCTGTTTTATCGTCCAGCTAGGCGTGAAGAAAAGTGAAGTGAAAATTAAGCGAAATCACATTAATGAACTGACAGTTAAAGCTGAACAAAGTCACGCAATATATTAAGGAGTCATTTAGAAAAAAGGCTTCGAGAATTTTGTGTTAGATTTGAATAACCTAAGCAACCAAGACCTAACTATATTTGTGATTTGATGAAAGGGGATCTATGGAGATGTGGTGCTTAGGAAATCATGGTGACACGAAGTCTAATATGTGCTGGATTTTTATAAATTTCCTTTTATGAACTTATATCCAGGGTTTTCACAATAATCTCTTGCCATAAAGTTAGATCATAGCTGATGTTGAAACTTCTCTCTTGATTCTCTTTTACCATAATATTTATGGCAATCCTTCACACTAAGTCAATCACATGTTAGGTTACTGATTGGTGTTTCGTTATTGCTATTTTCGCTATCGCACTAAGACACTTTCACAAACAGCAAAGGATAAAAAGTATATATATATAATTTATTTATCAATATATAATAATGTAGATAATAAGCGAAACTAAAACAGTAAATTGCAATCTTAATAATGACATTTAAGTTTTGCATGAGCAAAACATCAATCACGTGATTATAAATATTGCTGTAGCTCAGAGTAGTCTTTGCAGAAACTCTATTGTTGTTAGAAACTTCACAATATCGTTTAGTCTGTTGATATCCACTATATTAGACTATAAATGTGACTTAACTTAAAGTTGCAAAATTAGTCTCTTTATTTCGGTGCAGAATCGCTTCATTCGCTTATAAATGACAGCTGTACCTTTCACTCAGGTAAAACTTCTGGATATTTGTTAAACTCACTTTGTATTCGAAATAATTCAAGAAATGCATTTGAATTAGGTATATATCTGCAATTCATTTTTAGCTAAGTGAAACGGCTTAAGGGATCATATGACCCTTAGTCTAAACATTTCACATGACAACATTTATTTGCATTATTTTGGAATACAAAACGAAAATAACTATATCACTATTACCTAGTGCTTTCATCTTAAAGTAAATAAAGCTTGCCACAACAGAACATGTGGAATTGTATGTTTAAAATGCGCTTTTCTACAATTATTGTGAGTGTGTTGACATGTGGGATTAGTATTTACCACAATGATAACATTGTGTTTTCCTTCTTTGTTTCAGGTGAGAACATCCGGATTGAAATCTTGGAATTCCTTTTGCTATTCTGAAGGTGCATTTTGTATGGTAATGTATGATGATGTTTGCGCTGCATCTTAAGATAGTTTAATTCAGCAAATTCAGTTATTCCATAAAAAGTTGCTGAATATTTTGCACAGTAAAATGCCCTTGCTTTTTATGGACGGGTGCCAGGGATTTCGAGGACCAAATAAAGTTAGAATATCTCTCTCCGAGTAACTTTAATCACATATGTAAGAAGGTTACAAATGTTTGTTTCCTTTCGAGGGGACAAAGCAACAATGCTATTATGTTTTGCAGGCGGTCCTGCACCT
The DNA here is from genome assembly GCA_030765045.1 of Tenodera sinensis. NCBI lineage: Eukaryota > Metazoa > Arthropoda > Insecta > Mantodea > Mantidae > Tenodera > Tenodera sinensis. The sequence goes on along the minus strand of CM060961.1, from coordinate 139,280,189 downwards.
CGGTTTATAAGCGCTCTAAAACATTCTTGATTTAGATATACGAGTAAAATAGATACTCTGTAAGGTTTTATTTCATCAGTTATCTTCTTCCACGGTTTAACCCAAATGTTTGCGGCGCGAACTCTGAGGCCATGAAGTGTGAGTTGCAAATAATTTTCTTCACATTATAATGTTAATAAATTAAATAAAAGCAATAATATTTAAATAACAGAGTTATACTTATTTAAATAAATAAGTGTCATTACTCACTTCCTTCATAGGCAAATAAATTACATACGAATTTTATATAAGATATGGACCGAATTTTCACAAAATTAATGTATATATTAAAATGCCAAATAACCTCAAATGAACTAATTTTGTAGCAGTGAATATTTCCGAGCTTTTCGTTGGCTCAACTCTCTAGTACTTCATCATACAGTTTCTTTAATACTGAGGCAATGGTCTAGTCCCTCGATATGTACTGCAGATGTTTTTTAAAAGCAGTCCTATGGATTTTAAACATTTGGCTATCGTGTCGTGTCAAGCTCCTGTACTCAACGAAATATGTGTTGAATAGGACTCGGAAGTCCATGCCCTAAAAACTCTGAAATATGCATGCAAATATGCTCTTAAAAACTTCAAAATATGCCAAGAAATATGCACTATTTTATTAGAACAGTTCATGTCCCTTTGCAGTAGACGAGTTAGTGCAAATAATAAAATTACCTTATTCCTTAGAGGTTGAAGCAGAAGTGGTCCCGCTGCTAGTATTAACTGGTAAATAGCAGTTCACAACCAACACTACACAAATTTTCAACAGTAAAACGTCGTCTATTGTCTGGCAAAACACTTTTGTAACGTGAAAAACTTCTTTACACGTCACAAGATGTTATAGGGGCATATTTAAATGATGTTAACTGTTTAACAGAGTCAACTCTCTTGGTGTGACAGATGGTTTTCTTTCGAGGATGTCTCGAATATCGCACATCTGTTTATAACCAGAATTTTTTGAAATTACATAATTCACTTTCTCTTTCACTTTTTGTCCTATACTACCAGGAACCGAACTTGGATCAGATATTGTTTTTTCAAGCACAGTAAGTGATTCATGCAAAGGAAATCCTACAGCTTCCAATGCCGTTATGACTGTTGGTAAGAAAGAACAATGGGCAGATATGAAACTAAGATCCTTCTTTAACCCAGTGCCTGACAGAATATTTTGCACAGTTTGTATTGATGAAGCATCGTTCGAATCCAATGAATTAACAACCTCTACGATTATTTCTATGTGCTCAGCATAATATAAAAGTGCATCGACCCATGTTCCCCATCGAGTTAACACCGGTGCAGGAGGAAGTCGGATATTAGGTGCTGTTGATCTAAACAACTTAACTCTTTTAGGAGATTTAACAAAAATTCTCTTTGTAAAATGTTTTGTTTCGATTAGGGGAGCGCAAAACGCCTGTTGTCAGTGAAATATCCTCACGGATTTTTTTTTTTTTTTTTTGTTTTGAATATGGTGCTTCCTGTACTTTCCAGAGGTAAGTAGCTCTTGGGTGTACAAATCTGATGTGTTACATTCATATGACTTTCTTTATCCGTTAACTTTTATAGTTATATAGCATCTACAAACTGTTCTTACAAAAGCTAATTTGTTTATCTGCTTCAAAGTAATGGGATAAACGTTGGAAATTTAATGGTACCTGTGCCTCTTAAGGTGCAGGTTCAACATAAAATCACACGTGAGGTGCCATTCAACAACACCACTACTTGAGTCGATAGTGTAGGGAAATCTGCACAGGTAACTTTCCTTTTGTATATATAATTAAAAGAGAAGCCTGGAACAGAATGGGAAGTGAAGTTGCGTTAAGAACGTTAACTATTGGGAGCAGTTATCAGATGAAAGACATGCAACTTCTCCCACATGAAGCAATTCGGAGTACTTTTGCTTGAATTACCGGAGATTAAGGCAATATACCGCCAGTAAAACTGAAACGTATAGGTATATTTTACGTTACATTGCGTGCACTTACTCACGCAAGGGAAACCTTTGGTTCCTTCCTGCTTTGAAACCGTCAAGCAAGGAAGGAGTGCAGAGAATGTGAAATCTACATTCACAAACTGAAGGGCGGATTTATAGTGAAATAAAATACCCCAAATGTTTAAAATAAATGATGTATTTCGAAGTTACTGGCATTGAAGTCCAATAGCAGTATACAAAATGATACAAACGTCTTTCTGAATGAAGACTTTATAGCATATTCCCCAAAAAAATGGAAATATATACAATGTTTTGTCTTGGAAATAGTTATACCTACTATATGACATTTTAATCAAAATGTTAAAGACATGTTTGTGAAAATAAAAGAATTCAAAACTATTTTTGTCATTAAAGGGTAGTCTGGAGTTGGGGAATTTTATTGAAAACCTTTGTGTCGCAACTTTGGAATATATTTAACTTAAATACCTACCAAGTTTAGTATTTACCCGACTTTTAGTTTGTGCTATGCTGCGCCCCCCCCCCCCCCCCCCCACACACACACACACACACACCAACACCAACTCGCACAGCTTTTTATACAAATGACTGTTTCTAATTCAGGGTGAAGCTTTTTATTCGGTATCAATTTTTGGTTGGAATGCAACATATAAGTATGTATTATTTAAGAAGTATACGGTAGAGAAAGTAAAATGCATGCAACCAACTACATCTGGAATCAAATGTCAGAACCACTACCTCACATGCCGATAGCGACTAGAAGTGACATACGCTGATATTCTTCTAACATTCCCATGGGCAAAATTGCGTTCTTGACAACCGGTGATAGCATCGTTGGATGCAAATGGCAATTTATTTGTAGAACAGAAATGCAGACAATAGCATCGTACTATTCCGTTTATATCTACTTATTTTTAAACGAGTAGGTGTGTTTTATTTGTTTATTTTCTCAGTGATATGTATCTAGAAACGTTGATCTAGTTCCAACTTGTTTCATTTCTATTTTCAACTACTCCCATCTAGCAGTGTAAAGTTAAAATGGCTGAACTTTTATTTTATGGCACTCACTGTAATAGATTTTGTGTTGTATTATTTACTTAGTGAATCGTCCTCGACCTTTTGGGTCAACGTAATGCAATCAAGAGCTTAAGCCAGAGAAACCAGCAAAACAGCTGTATTGGGCTGGGGTCGAAGTTCGTTGGTCTACACTGTATGACCATAATGCTTTTTCGATCATAGTATTTGTGTATTCACCTTCCATTAATGATATCTTGCGTGGGAAGTTGAAATTCTCCACTTCGGCCACTTTGCGTGCTTATCGCAGATGTTAACAAAATGTATTTATTGATGTACTCGTATGTAAGTATGCTATTGATATCTACAGGAATTTATTGTTCCAGACATTCACTATAATCATATCTGATAGCTGAATTTTGACATTTAAGCCTTACCTGATTTACTTCCTCGCATTTGTTAGCATTTACTTGCGGTTTAATTCATGTGGCATTTAGATATAATAATATTGATGATAATATTGAATGAAAAAATAATAATGATCATGATGATGATTATAATAATAACTTAAATTTGCTCAGTGCAAGCAGCCATCTCACCATTTGCTGTTGTCTTGTTCAACACTATCAGCATAACTATACCGCTCGCAAAAGTTAAAGGCATGTGAACGCTGGCCAATGCTCAAGCAGAGCGCTGTTGCCAAGCGTAGTGCGTGTACCGGCAGAAGTTCTGTACATAAGAGCGAGTGAGATGCATGCACCACATTCGGCAGCGCTAGTAGGAGGGGCAAGCGTAGGATTCGCTGGAGTCTGCAGTACGCTCCGCCTCCATTTGCCTTTAAGTTTTGCGAAGATTATAATCCATCACTTCCATTGGAGGTAGTGGTGCATCCTTGATAGTGCTCTTGAATAGCTAAGTTTACTTTCGATAAATTTAACCTATTGCTCACTAACGTGAAAAAAAATAGTATGAAATACATTTAGGTTAAGGGAAAATACTCGACTTCATCTGCAAATATGCACTTGCTGCGTACTTGTATCGCAATATACAGTTGGTAACCTTTGGATAGTGTCAATTTCAGAAGCTAGGATCTCTTGAATGAGCAATAAACGCTATTTTTCAAGTTAGCTTCGAAATTACTCACTCCATTACCAAAACTGTGTTAGTGTGTGTTTTATGTTAATGACAAACAGGACTACTTTGTTAAACATTAGCTTAATATTGTGCTTATATGCATTTTTACAGTTGTATGTGTTCCACACACAGAGAACATTAACTTACTGGTAAAAGTTTTGAATAAAATGACCAAATATTTGGAAACCTAAGGATAGAATTTATTTTGTCCAATTTTTTTAGTTCCAGTGCGGGTAGGAAATCATTTCAGGTACTCAAAAAGGCGTGTTTAGGTTCTTAATTAAGAGAGTTCCTGAGGTAAACAGTAAATGAAGTAAGATAGCATTTGTCAACTACCTCTAAGGTCAGCGTTTTGACTTCTCAAATAGGAGTTTCTTATTTGATTTCCGGCTGGGTGGAGAAATGTTTCTTTAAATAGGGTCAACCCTACTCTCCAAAGAGTGTTGAAGTATGGACGTGTAAGTGAATGTGACTGTATATTCTAATCAAATTCAAATTATATTGGTAGCTCAGTTGACTAGAGAATCCCCATAAAAATTACAAAATCTATGGCTGAAACCCCGGTTGGAGCATTGAATGTGATTCTACCTTTAAGCCCTGGTGCTATTTGCAGTTTTGTGTTTATTGTAAAAATATTGGGCTTTAACATCTAAGGACATAACGACGTTTTTGTTTTGGCAATAACTAAACGGAGTAAAAAAGAAAGACCTGATGTGTTGCACTCACATGACTTTCTCTACTCTTGTACTAACCATTCTTACAAACTCCTATTCCTATATTGTCTTCGTGATTGTTGAGTTAAATATTTTCATAAATTATCTTAATGTTTGTTTTCTTGTAGATATAATGGGAATATGGGAATACGGTAAGCTTTTTTGCAGTTTAACGCCCACTTTCACTACATATGGCACCGCAGGCGATGACACTAATAATACATGGAAATAAGGTGGAGCACCGGTGGAATGAGATGGCGGGGGAAACCGGAGAACCCGGAGGAAACCCGCCCCAGCGCCGTTTCGTCCAGCACAAATCCCACATGCGGTTACCTGGGGTTAAACCTGGGTCGCTTTGGTGAGAAGCGAATGGTCTAACCACTCGGCTACGGCGCGGCTATGGTAGGCTTTGAGTGATAGTCATATCTTCTAAAGTTTCACATTCCGTTCTCTTTGCACGGTTAAGATATAAAAATGAATAACGATGTTCCATTTGACGAAAGTTTGAAGTATTCCAAACATCACACAAATAACAAGGAATACTTCCGAAATGGTTCATTCTACAAAAGTAAAAAAAGTGGACATAAATTGTGTGGTTTAGCAAGATCTACATTTTTTGTACAGTAAGATTTTGTTTATCTCTTGCGGCTTACCAGTTATGCAAAAGTCATTCAGAGTAAATAGGACTGCATACGCTATACCCAGAAAATTCAAAATATGCATTTCATTTGTCAAAAAAATCTTAAAACATATGACATTTTAATCAAAGTTGTTAGACATTTTCGAGAAATTAAAAATTTTCGAAACATTTTCCATGTAAAGTGTAGTGTAGAGTGGAGAAATTTTCCTCAAAATCTTCGTGTCGCATCCTTAAAACATACTAAACTTAAATACCAACTTTGGTTTTTAACCGACTTTTCGTTTTTGAGTTATGTTGCCCGCAGACATACTGACAGACACACACATAAGATCTTTTTCAAAAAATGCTTTTTTTTTTTTTTTTATTCAGGGGGTCTCAAAACATATTTCTGGCAAAATCTCGACATCGGAGTTTTGGGTGGAATACAATACTTCTTCTTCTTCTTACTATACGTGGTAGAAAAAGTAAAAAATATACCTTCACATTTTTATCCTATTACTTATAATTTTTATTTTTAACTAAGTATTCAAGATGTAATTTATTTATAGCGAACAGTCCATCTTATGGAACAATTTAGAAATAAGAATATGAGAATATTTGAAAACCTAAGAAGCATTAAGTGCATATAAAGGGCCTTTAATGCAGTTGATTTAGTATTTGAGGATTTCTGAGGTTCTCTTGAATGGTTTGTCTAGTTGTCAAAACTTATCATTGTTTACTAGAATCCTATAGTAAGAGAGGCTTCCAGATAGAAACTGACACGTATGACACGTTTTAAAGGGCCATTCAAGTGTGAAATAGAAGATATGTTGTGGTTAATAATACTAATATCTATATTTATGGATTTGGGTAATGTCTTAGGCTTTCTTTTCTCCTGTGAAAAACCTTAAGTATATGTTCAGAATTAATGCATATGTTTATGTTGCTGATTATAATGACACAATCAAGGACATGAGATAAAGATAATGAAATTAGAATACTGGACTGTTCCCAAACTATACAAATGTGCAATGGAAATACACATGTACATATATCTGGGCCCTCTCATTAGGGCTTCGCCTTCAACAGGCACAAGGAATGTATCCAAACAAATTAAAGCACAACGCTGTTCTGTGTGTTCTGCTGGGGCAGGAGGGGGAGGATATCCCTCGACGAAGGGTTGAAAAGTTTGTTGTGCTCTCAATGGAGTAGTGCTTCTGGCAGTAACGATGGAGGAAGTTTGTGTACAACAGACAACTGGGTTCGTGCTGCAGCAAGGTACAATTACACCTGCCGAACAACTCCGTGCCAGTAGTCGTTCCCAGGGGGAGGCTTTTTTTAAACAAAAAATAATGTTTCTAAATATAATGGCGGGGTTACATCGGCAGTAGTTTGCATTAATGTGAATGTAACTGAATAGACGTACGACCAACTTAAGTTGTGCAGGTCCTGGATTAACGAGGCTTGCTCATCAACGTTTACTAGGAACTAAATTTGAACCTTCACTACGACGGGACATGGATGTTTACGGATGCAGTAGAATATTAAGGGTCATTCTACAATAGCAACGTTTCGGCGGCATATTTTGTCTGAGTTTGGATCTGCAACATTGCAACTTTACACAAGCGTTTTGAAAGATGCTAATTTTCACGTAAAATGTGACAAAACCACAAAAGTCCTGTCCAGTTTCCTTTTTCTCACTTTATTTTCTTCTAAAACTTGGGCACAAGAACACTGTTGTCTTATACTCACGTTAACACAGTCTACAGTCTTTCGTAATATCATTACTCACAACTGTTTTGTTCTCGTAGCCCTGACTCAGTTCTTTCACTGTCTTTCTGCACTTATTCTGTCTCTCGTACACTAACTCTGACAATACAATTACTCAACTCTCGTGAAAGTTTGTTTATTTTGACGCGACGTCTTTCACGACGACAGTACCACACACACGCCTGTCTTACACTCACTGACACACTCACCGACTTATGTCTGTAACCGTAGCTCACTCTAACTCGTTGACTCATCTTCTTATATAGTAAGTAAGACGATACACGGACCTCTCTCGAGCTTCCTCAAACACACCGGCCACCGGGTACCTCTCGAAGGTTCCAGCAATCCTCTGTTATGCGCCGCGCTCATTGTTATTAGTAGCATTTAAACAGTTGCACGAGGCAACCTGACCTTGAGGGCCTGTTTGCTGCCGGCCTGGTACGTGATGTGGAGTAGTTTAGCTCCGACTGTCCTTTGTCGTGCACTTGGGTTTGAATTTTCCAATATTTACACTTCTCTCAAATGGAAAGTCGATATTTTTATTCCCTTCTGGTCATGCAAACAGAACGGAATGTCAAAGCCATCACATAGAGAACAGTTCTAAAAATATCGGCTATCGCTTAAGCCTACAGTATCCCCTTATTCCCGTTCTACCTAAAAAATATAGTAAAAGTTTCTATAAATGTTTATTTCGATTAACGTGAAGTAGATGAAAGAATAAGTGTCGGTAAGAAGAATTTGTACAAGAGTAGAGAAAGTCATAAGTGCAACACATCAGATTAGTCTCTTATGAAGCAATTCAAATGTTCAGACAGGAAGGGTTCAATATGCTACTTATGAAAACCATTCCAAGAGATAGTAAAGGAAAGAAATGTATAGAAAAATAGAGGTAGAAAGCGATTTCTTGGGTTTTGTCAAAAGTGTATTTTGTGCCATGCAAATTTGTTGAGAGTTGAATCTCTTCAGGTGCATTATCTGAATGATAAGCGTGGCTTTTACTTATTTGAAAATGTAAATGAACCACTTATAAGATGTATATGTAACGCTGCAAGAAGAAGACAACTTTACAGCGTCAGCTCTTTTATAAAGAGATGGCCACTGGTGAAAGGCGCTGCCGTTTCTTACATTATGCACATTAGTTGGACTGCTCACATTGCTAACATTTTCATTTTACTGTACTTTGTGATTGTACTTGCCCGTAATTCTAAACCTGAAAAATATGGGGTTGTTTCTGGGAAATATGGTAGCAGTGCGTTAATTAGGTAGTGTTTTTCGGACCATTTTGGTTTGTTCCGCCTTCATAATACTTTGTCTCTCCACCTCTTCCTTGGCCGTCCCAATTAGGTATAAAAATAGTAATTTTTCTACCAGTTACCCGTGCTTAACAACCTGACCAACAGCAACTGTCCGAATTAGAGAGGTAGAGGTCGAGTATTTACGATGGGGATTCCATACTGAGCCAGCTGTTGAGGCTGTTGTATGTCAGACCCCGGGAGGAAGGGATGAAGTAAGAGGGGCGTGTTGAAACCCAGGCGAGAAGCGCGAGCCAGCAAGGCCCGCAAGGTGTACTGGAGATTCATCTCAACACCAGGGTGGTCCAAGCAGCCAACGGTCGGGTAATTACAACGCCATCCATCCGCCAAGAACAACATTTACAGTTGACTGTTCGCAAAGTGCTCGCACAGCAGCGTCAAACTCGCTCATCGCCAATCTTCCAACTCTGACTCTACCGGATTGAAATGAAGGAGAAAGGAACTGGAGGACGTGGCATTCGGGGAGTGTAATTATCCTTCCTGAAAAAAGAAAAAATACTATGGGTCGGCCGCGGGAATGAACCCCGAACTCCGGACGCTCCTACGTTACCGTGGAGCCATCTGCTCGGTAGCAGGTCGGTTGAAGAAAAGATAAAATTCATCTATATCAGTTCATCATCAAAGACACTTATGGATGTCGCAAAATTAGATGGATGGCTCGACACTAAATTCAATCATAGGCTTGCCACGCCTTTGTATGTTGTATAGTTAAACACGCTGTGAAATCACGCTGTAAAGTCAATTATATAAATATCATTTGCACCCGCAAAATTTATTTCCACAAGAAGAAAAAGAATAGTAATAGTCTGCTATCAGCCGCCGTTAAATGTTGCGGCTACCATAGGCACAGTCCACTCAAATTATTTTCCTACACCCCATTCTTAAACTGCAAGAATCCGTTCCATCGCAGAGGTTAGGTGCTAGTTATGGAGGTAATTAAAAGATAATCAAAAGCTTTGGCAATATTTTCTGGTGTAAATTGGATCAAACATCCTACTTTGCTTTTTGAGACACGAGAGTCTTGCGCGCGTTGTGTTCTTTTGGTAATAAGGAGACTAGAAGTATAGTACAGACAGGAAAGGCATCTTCTCTAAACAAAAGTTTAATAAGATTTATAAGGATCTTAATTTATTTCCTTGCTTGTACGGATGGTTGTTGTAGTACATAAGCAAGTGCGATAGGAGAAGGAAGAAATTTGAAAATACGAGACAGTCTTGCACACTGCATTTTCTACGATAGTGAATAAGTGAAATGTCTACTTGAAAATAACATTAATTACTGTCAGCTCTTCAGAAGGAGGATCAAGATTGCGCTACTACTGCCCTGAATCCGAAGTGGTGATCGATTAGTCACGCTTACTAGTGTTGATTCAGTTGGTCAATAACTGTAGATAAGGTCGCTGCTTGCGACGAAAGAGATATATCAAAATGCCGCAGTAATTAAATCGTAAATAAATGTTAATACATGGCGCTGTGACCGAGTGGTTAGAGCGTTCCTCTCTTACCTAGGCTGTCCGGATTCGAATCCAGGGAACGGAATTTGGGATTGTGGTGGACAAAGCGGCGCATGCCTATACTACTTCAGCCAATGTTTACCAGGGATTCTACATGACCTGTTTAACAAATATGTCCAATACAAATTATTCAATAAAGAACCGTTTTGCAAACAAAAAAAAAAAAATATTTGTGCCAAATATTTGGAGCTGTCTAGCTTCTTGACAAATGAGTGTAAATTGTTTATTGTTTCACTAACTGTTGTGGAAACATTTTGTATATAAGGCTGCAATAGATTTATACTTTAATTCGAATGAATTTAGTGACAATTTATCGCTAAACAGTTATGCAAAGTTTAACTTCTAAAAAAGATTTCGCAATGTCACGTTAACATTAAATTGTGACTAAATTCAGTCCAATTGAAATAAAAGGATACTACAGGATTTTTCACACAATCAAGAAGCTATATGGCTTCAATATTTCAAATATATGACAAACATTTTTTTTTTCCGGCTGAACGGTTCTTTATTAACAGTAACAGTATTGGACATATTTGTTGCTCATCATGCGGAATCCCTGGTTAGCGTGCGGCCGAAGTGGTACCTTCCACTCGGTATTTGTATATATGGTGTGTTATGTTGTGTGTGTGTGTGTGTGTGTGTGTGTGTGTGTGTGTGTGTGTGTGTGTGTGTGTGTGTGTGTGTGTGTGTGTGTGTGTGTAAAAACTTAAATGTTTACCTGTTTTCTCACACTAAACTTTTTACGGTATTAATACTAGTTTATCTCATTTATCCTAGATCTACACTATCAAAATGCCATCCCACGTGCGCTCAAAAATTCAACGCAGGAAGGAAAATACATTAGGATGCAGAAAATGCTATTAATATGCCATTTACAACGCACCCTTCTTTGAATTGTAAACCAAGCCATGATTTTAACCGTATGATTTACTAGATATATATCTTTTTCTGGAAAGTCAACATGAGAATCTAAGACATCAAGGGTGCAGCAAAGTAATTGAAATAACATTAAATGTATTACTAATTAATAAAGCTCATATATACGAGTAGTAATACAATCTGTGACTATACATATGCACATGATATAAATGAAAATTTCAAGTTTTACTTCAAATTTGAGATTTAATGTCCCTTGAAGAGCTAATGTAGGAGTTAAATTTCTGAAAGGAGGAAGCGCTACAAAGGTTTTTACTATAAAATAAATCATTAAGTATGTGTTGGTATTTGCTGTTGAGTAAACAAGAAGAAGGGTGTAAATCGAGGTGAGATAAACCTCATTAGATGGTAAAGTTAAGGAATTGCTGTGTTTTGATGGTGCCTTATTGTTTGCAATTTGCCAGCTTTCCACAGGATCTTATTTCATAATCCTCTGTTGTTTTCAGAGCTGCAAGGCTTCCTAGAGCTTGCACAAGCTACCAGTTTCACCCTCTCTGTTGTTCTCATTTTCTCTTTCATCTTCCGTGCACATTCTGCTACGATTGGTTCCAAGTCGTCGAATTTCGACTGTAAGGATGGAATCCATAGCGCTTTTTTCTCGTTTCTCTTTTCAATCATCATAAACTCGAAGAATGAAAACGGGAATTTGTGAAATCAGCGTTGCCTACCCCTCTTTTCAACCTCTTGGTTGTGGGCTGACAGATGCAAGTTATTTTTCTTTCGTTTTTAAAGTAGCACATCCAATTCGGTTTGTATTTTTTCCGCATAGTCTTGAGTATTGTTGGTATTGTTACCAACAGTTCCCCTCTCTTGCTTCAACTGCGAAGATCTTTTCTACCTCAGTATCTGTTTTTCCCTCTCCATATTCGTCTCATTTTCTGTTCTTGTATAGCAGATATGCGAAAAGTGGCAAAACAATGTATTTTTCTGGGATGTAAATATACATTTGATAGGATCTAAAACGATTTAGAAATACCAAACTTGTAGCTGTTTATGATGCTTATTGATTATTATACAGTTGAAATTGTACCTTTCCCCGGTGACAACAAAACTAGAATCACGGTGCATCTAATTTACCTAAGAGCATGAGTACCTGCAACAAAGACTTTGCTGTCTTCAATTTATTCTATGGATAGCTCATACATAACGAAACATACAGTGGCATCCATTTATAAACGCTCTTATTTTACGTTTTCGGAATAATTCACTAATAAGCGAAATTTTCTAATGTATGATTTTGTGCCTATTACAACCTACTCTTTGAGGGAAAAGCTAAAATGTCACATAGTGTGTATTCCAATCCAGAGGCAGTAAACTTAATACTCTGTGGCGTCAACGATCAAGTCCCTTCTTGGTCTTGGCTCTCAGCCTTCCAGATCAAAAATATCTTCTAACATAGACAATGAACGTAATATCACTCCGCACTTGACGTCTCAAACGTACGCAGATACTTTTTGCTTCCCCTTAATTAGCTTCTCAAGTTTTACTTTTCGGGGCCCACGAAAAAAGTCGTCCTTGCCTCACAATGTTACCTTAACCACGTGCTATGGTTTACTACACAAACATCTAGTATTAAATATATACCTCTACACTTCTTAAAGTAAATGTACTAATTCAAGAATGGGTGAAAAATATTATGCAATATCTTTTATTACTAAGAACGTAGATATGTGTCACTCTGAGTCGTCTTCCAACTTCATAACCACCTAGTTCTACAACTGGGTTGCAAAGTATGTACAGGTAGAACCAATTCCTTCCGATATTGACTTAATGGCGTCTTGACAAGTGAGATGACTCCGCGGCAAAGTGTGAGACTCGGATTTGGAAGATCGTGGGTTCGATTCCCGCGGCCCCATGGTTTTTTTTTAAGAGTTTTCTCGGGTTAGCAGGCGCGAATGCTGGGAAGGAAAATTATATCCCCGAATCTGTCGATCCTTCATTTTATTTTACCTTCCTTTCAATCCCGGGTCGGAAGTGTTAGTGAATGTTGGCGCTGCCTTGTGGGGTATTTGAGCACTGCAACTGCTGCTCTTAGCCGAGTGGGCGACCTTATACCTGGCAGATCTGCCGGGGGGGGGGGGGGGCAACCGCTGTCGAAACCCGTGCATCTAGTGACTACTTGGTGAACCCTGGTGTCGAAATGAAAGTTCTCCAGTACACGTTAGGGACCCTCACATTAGCTTGCTGCTCGCCTGGCTTCCCTCACACTCGTTGCTTACTCTCATTTTATTCCTTCCTCCTAAGGATGACATACAATAGCCTGCTTGGACTCAGTGTGAAATCCTCTCCGTACTGACTCAACTTAAACCTCTAGAGTATCGTAATGCTGAAACAAAAGACTGAACACTTTCAAAACTATTGCTTTTCACCGCTTAGTTATCAAAACATTCAGTTTTAGCACCGCAAGAAGAGAGAGAGATAGATCAGAAGTTAGTTCTATGCCGCGTATGGGTGGCATACATTGATCTTGCACATACACGTAACGTGATGCAACACAGTATCGGAGTTGAACGTCAGTGTGGACAAATAGCAAAATGCTATGAGGATGTCAACAGTGATGTCAACTTCATGCACACACAACAAAAAGTAAGGGGACCGTAAATTAATGCTTTATTAATTACACTGCTCTGATCTACTGCGCACTCAGGCATGATCCTGATATAAACATTAGGCATTAAACACATACGTTGCTTAGTAAATAACTCGGGAACGTCGATGACGTATGACCATAATAATAAATGGAAACTAATTCAATAAGTTATGTTGAAATTAAACCATGATTAAAATACTACAATTATTCACCTTTTTTATTATTTGAAGTGCAAAAAGATACATGCAGTACAGTAACAAATGATTTTCATTAGCTTGATTGATCGATGGCATGAGCATTTGTTTACACCAGGAATGTAGTGCAGTAATTCATTGACAAGTGTTGGGCAAGTGAGGTGGGGGAAGGAAATTTAACGTTAATAAGGACTAGCATGGGGTAGTGAGGGTAGTGGATGTGATACTTGTATCTATGTAGTTGTAACACACAAAGTATCCTTCCATCTAGGCGGCCCGGGTTCGATCCCAGGGACCCGCATGTGGTATTCGTGGTGGACGAAGCGGCGTCAGGGCGGGTTTTCTCCGGGTACTCCGGTTTCCCCCACCATCTCATTCCACCGGTGCTCCATCTTCATGTATCATCAGTGTCACCGTCTGCGGTGCCGTAGTAGTAAAAGCGGGCGCTAAACACTACAACAACAATATCCTTCCATCGGCACTCTTGATCTGTGGATTCCTCAACATTCCTGACATTCTTCGTAACTGAATTCCCGACTCTGCTCTAACTAAACAGAACTTTATCAGACTCCTTCACAGCAGCAAGTTAAAAATAACTGCACAGCCATCTACCTCTGCCTGCCTTTATATATAGGGTGGAAGTGAAATGATCCGCCAGACTCATGTTGTGAGTAATAAAAAGGCAACAAATTGTGGGTTCTTTTAAATTTAATTTGCACAAAAACAGTTGAATGTATTGAAATACGCCGAAGGAAAAGTTGTAGTTTATTCAATTTTCTATGAATATAGCCATAAATCAAGGACCTTCAATCAATAATAATTCAGTCAGGTGAGATACATTTTTTTTATAAAAATATTCTTTTTTCTAGAAAACTATAAACTTTTCATTAGTTTGGAATTAGACTTTCTTGTTATTCACAACATGAGAAATTCGCTGTTAAAGTTTGACGGACCATTTCACTTCCACTCTGTATAAGTATGCGTTCTTCATTCCATTCTTTTGTTCTAAACCTTGCTCCTGAGGTAAAATGTAGTTGTATATGCATTTGTGTCAGCTATCACCATTTTAACGCAGCGGTAGTACTGAAACAACCTGTATATCGATTATTGTTTCCGTGAATAATTACAGAAACAATGAATATACCAGTATGTACCATTTCAGTTTCCGTTTAAAGTTCATCGTACACAAAAGGTTTGTTTTGTTTTCATGCGTTTCATCCTAACGTTGGAAGTCCTCGCGTACTTTGAGTCACGCAAGTGTGCTACGTCTATAGCTTTCATTTACATTATCTTTACACACGAATAGTATAATATTATTGTGGTTTCACTCCAAGAAACTCCTCACGAAAACAATGCACAAAATGTGTCCTTCCGCCTTTTTACTCTGCTTAGAGAAGCAAGGCGCTACTGGCATTGAGTAGCAGTGTTGTCGACTTCATATCGCGGATTTCT
The DNA here is from genome assembly GCA_030765045.1 of Tenodera sinensis. Classification (NCBI taxonomy): domain Eukaryota; kingdom Metazoa; phylum Arthropoda; class Insecta; order Mantodea; family Mantidae; genus Tenodera; species Tenodera sinensis. The sequence goes on along the minus strand of CM060961.1, from coordinate 139,264,960 downwards.
GTTACTATGACGGTGTTTATACCTTTTATCGCCTATCCTTGCATTGCACAGGTCTTCGAAGGCGTATAATATCGCCCAAGCCTTAACGACCTGGTCACTCAACAAGCAAAGCCCTTTACAACACTCTCAATGCACAACACAATAACCGACTTGGCAACGGCAAATTCTTTCGCTAAGAATTTATTGAGAGTACGCACTCTGTTGTGTTCATGCCGTTAATAACGGTGAAGGACAGGTTTACAACTTCTTGGAATGTGTTCGTTAAGGGATGGTGGAGAAAGAGAAGCAAATGCAACGTAGAATACATGTTAGTGGGGCAAGGTTACCTTAAAGGGTTTACAATCACAAAAATATATTGTTTTTAAAAGAATAGCCAAGGCCAATGCTCCCAACTTTTCCATTTTCCAGAGAGAGAGAGAGAGAGAGAGAGAGAGAGAGAGAGAGAGAGAGAGAGAGAGAGAGAGAGAGAGAGAGGCACAAAAAAATTGGTGGTGCGCGCGCGCGTATCTCAGTCTGTGGACAGTATGACTCAAAAACGAAAAGTCGGTTAAAAACCAAAGTTGGTATTTAAGTTTAAAACAGTTTAGGTATGCTACACGAAGATTTTGAAGAAAATTCCTTCATCCTAAACTATCCTTTGCATGCAACATTTTGATTTTTTTTGAAAATGGCTCTAACGATTTTGGTTAAAATTACCATAAGTTTGAGATATTTTTATGGCAAACGAAATGTATATTTCGAATTTTCTGGCCATAGCGTATGCAGTCCTGTTTACTCTAGATGACTTTTGCATAACTGGTAAACCGTAAGAAATAGACAAAGTCTTACTACATAAAATGTAGATCTAGCTAAAACACACAATTTATGTCAAAATACATTTCGTTTGTAGAGTGAACCATTTCGGAGGTATTCCTTGTTATGTGTGTGACTTTTGAAAAAACTAAACTTTCATCAAATGGAAGATCGTTATTCATGTTTTAGACCTTAGCCGTGCAAAGAGAACAGAATCTCAAAGCTTCAAAAGATTGGACTATCGCTCAAAGCCTTGTATTTCCTACAAGAAAATACGCAATAGGATAATTTCTGCAAATATTTATCTCAAGTAACACTAAGAAGATATAGGAAGAAGAATGTGTAAGAATGGTTAGTGCAAGAGTAGAAAAAGTCTTGTGATTGCAACACATCAGATTTCTTTTTCTAATAGGCAATGGAAAATTCAAAATACATGAAATGAAAACTGTGCTTCTTTTTCGTAAGTTAATGGAAATGTTATGCTACATGCTATCGAAACAAAAGTTGTGGTACGCGTGGTTATACTACGGTTGGCAACACTGCTGGGGAATGTCATAGCTTGCATTCCTTTTGCTAACCTCTTCCCGTGATGTGATTTTAGAAACACAGTACTATTTTGAACATTGCAAAATAGGTAAATAAACATAAACAGTACTAGTATAGGAAATCAAAACGTAAACATACCTAATCAAAAGATGTGCTCTTGCCTGGCAGAAAGCCATCGTCGCTTACAAGATGCTACAATATGACATGTCTTCATGTATCCTTTGAGTTTTATGTCGGTTTATTTGTTTTTTGGTCCGGTATTTGACACAACAGAAATATTTTCTTCTCCTAATATTGTAGTTTAGCGACACCTTTGAAGTTGTGTGATCCTCATTTACCCATGTCTCGTGGAGAAGATGCGGTACCTGCGAATTTTCCTGAGGACTTCTCTGCGCCGTTAACAATAATATAACTTCACGATCTACGAGTGAGCGAGTGAGTGAGGAGTGAATGAGTGAAGCGGGTTTAAGAGACCGTCGACTACTAGGTCATTTGGGCACCTATAATAATGTTCTTGCCATTTTTTCTGCAGAATTTAAAGTTACAGAAAGGCACATTGGAAGCTCAAAGTTACCGTTCACAATCGCAAGTACTTTCTTCATTGTAGGTGTCTCGTTATTTACTAAAAAAATGATAAACTTCACGGCTCTTCAGACAAATTCATCATATTGAACTTCTAGCATACTGGCTTTTTGTGTTTCCTAATTTTCCAGGCGTTGATAACTTGTCTTTATATTTTTAACTTTCTACTGCGTCCAGAATTAATGGTTAATGTAAACACGCACATACTAAGCTCTGCCATTTATTTAACAATAACCTTAACAGCGTACGTGTGACTCGTCTCACAGAGTTTGTGATATGCATTCAGAATATTAAGTTTCTTACCCCTCGTGAAAGTCTTCCCTTTGAGATGTTCGTATAGTGCACGTGTTCGACCATGATCATTTAATAAACGGTTCTACCCTCACCCTTCCGGAACTTAACAACAGAAGGCGTCTGTGCATGTTGTTCCTAAATTTTCTGATTTAATGTAGTTTAAGGATAATGTTTAATTCTTTTTTTTTTCAGTAGTTATATGTACATAATAATAGGTTAAAATATTAATCTTTCACTCTCACACAAACCAAGCACATGGCAGTAATCCAAAGACATCTCTACATAGAGTATTTCTTTGCACACATTTTCCCCATCGTAATATAAGTTTGAATATACCCTTACGATGGGACTCCATTTCAGGTGGTGCTATTACCTATTGTGTTTTGTTTCAGTCATGTAATAATTGAACCAGTTTTATTGCCTTCATTTTGAAATCTATTAAGAAGGTTTTGGGTGATGGTTCTTCTAAGATTTCAATAATTTCTTGCACTGTAGTATGTACTACTGTTTTGCAGCGATTTCATACGCAATGACACGACTGTCTTCTCTAAGGAACTCGTCAACTTTTTACTTGTGTTCCGTGGAGGCAGTTCGAGGGCGATTGCCACGAGGCTCATCTTTAATACTCTGGTTCCCTCTTCGAAATGTTTCACTCATCTCCTAACACTACTACCGCACGTATAGACATATTCATAAACACGTTGAAGTCTGAGGTGAACTTCTGCTGCAGATTTTGTTTTTCCTTTTAACAAGAAATTCAATGACAGCATGCTGTTGGAACGAAGCATTGATGTCCGCTACTATGGAAATACGTCACGTAATAGAAGTTAATGGCATCAGAGTATGCCAACATGTGGTGAAAAATTTGTAAGTTACATTTTTGTTACATTGCTTGAGTTTGAATTTTAACAAGGGGTTGCTCACACTTTCAGTAAAACTCTTGTACCTGGCGAACTCTTTGCGACCTGTGTTCCCTTAGGACACGGTGCCAGGTAATGAGCGCACACTCGATTTACTTACGTGCGCGTTTCTTTGTTTACATCAAGATCTATTCTTACAGTGAAACACGTATATAGCGAAAAAGCGCAAGAGCACAATGTGTTTACTGTACAGCCCTAATGTTGGACTCTAGACAACAGTTTTTTTGAGAATAGTTAAGTCCATGGAGACGAGAACATGTGCTTTCTGGGTTAGCAACAGGCAGGTAAGGCTAAGCTAAGGGGTTTCGAGACAAAAACTGAAGTGCATCCAATTAGCGATGAAGGGTGCTGCGAAACAAAAGAATCCACCGCAGGAAGTGCCTGGCGTGCAACTGATGAGAGTGGGAGATTAAGACTCGAAACTTCACGTGACAGCACTCAAGTAAACAAATTGTTAATCGATATACATAATAGGCTCACATTTTACCTGCTGAGATCCGTAAACCAGAGAAGTGTGTTGCGACCTGGTCTTGCAGCAAACACAGCAGAAGTTTCTCAGCGTGCTCATAAATAAACTTCAAAAACACCTGCGAACTGCAGACTTTATCAATAATTACTAATATTAAGTCGTTGTTTCATCTGTTTTTGCACTGTATGGCGGATTTACTTAGGGATAGATAAATTCTTACATTTTATATGTTAAACCATGCTTGATAACAAGTTGCTTTACACTTTGGAGTGTGTAGAATTAAACACACCTTGTCACAAAGTTTCATATTTCATAGTATTTTAGTAAAATAGTAATATGTTATGTACATCTTCATATTTTGAAAGTTTTACGATTTACGATTAGGACTTGAAAAATAATTTCCCTCAGTAGTGAACTAGACATTCCAAATATTCCTGTCGGGCAGTATACTGTGAAAAAGTTTATAAAAATTAAGCATCTCTTTCAGGAAATGCGAAGGAAAAAATAGTGCATCACCCTTTCTAACAAAGAAAATGTAGCATTTCCTCTAGGTGAATCACGTGTGAAATTAAACAAAAACAAAGCGATCAATAGCTTAGTCTTTCTAAGTTCAAGGGTTTCAGAATAATTAACATCTATGAACTCCATGTAATTTGTTATTTTCAATTTGATATTTTATTATTAAACATGGAGAAGAAATTACAAACTAATAAAGTGAACCTAGTACAAAACCTTAAGTTATAAGAGGTTTGTTTGGATTTAAAATACGGATAGGGTGACATAGGATAGACAAGGCACGCAGGAGTGACTTAGCCCTCGGCCAGTGAATCTTATGTGCCTATGCCACTGACTAGGCGCCCCCGGGAGGAAGAGTTGAGATGAGAAGATATGAACGTTGGTCAGACCTGAGGAATGACATCAGAGGGCAGGGTCCCTAACGACTAAAGGTGTGAACTCCTCGGTGGCTGCCATGCCCCATCCGCGGAGTCACAAATTTCCTGGGGCTCTAGGGATTCTACCCTACCACCGATCCGGAGGACGAGGATGTACAAAGATGAGAGACACGAAATTCGGAGGATGTAATTAGCCTACCTAAGATTCGCCTAGCAATTCGGAATGAACCCGAAGAATTCATATTTTATCCGACACAGTCATTGTATATCTTTCTAAGCTTTTACACACTTGAATCTCTTTAGTATATTGTCTTTGTTGGTTTCGATTTTCTAAGGAGCATGATTAAGATTCTTAGACTTCAGCAGTCCTTATCTTTAGATATAAAACTCTACTTTTTAGAGCTTCTTGATCATTAAAAGGAATAACTTTTCTTGGCTTTTTCCCAGCTCTAGAGGCTGGCTTCATTGGAGGTAACTGGTTATAAAACACGTGGTGGTTGTGTTACTGCTGTGTGGAATATCGTCAGCGCTACTAAACACATCCACACTCCATAACGCAAGGCAGGACAAATCGATAATCCGCTGTTGTAGAATAATATGCCTTAATCCAGGTATGGGTTAGCCATGTGTCACATCCAGGTGTAAGGACCGTGGAAGAGTTCTGTGACGTAACTCCATCTATCGGAGCAGTGGCGTAATGCGATTCTTAGTTTTGAAAAGCTACAAACTCCTATTTATTTGTGGCAAGATATGTATATTGAATCACGAAACCAGATAAAATCGTTTGTCTATTACTATCCATACAATAAAGGCTTTAAACTCAAAATACCTCGTACTAATTATGAAGTTGAAGAAACAAATAATTTATAATTATTTATAAACTTGTAGGTAAAATGAAGAAACACTACTCAGTACCTTCAGTTTTTTACAGTAAATACCATCTGGCTTCAATTGACGTTGGCTTACTAAAGTGGAGCTAGGGTTGGTACTATACCCTTCTCTTTTTTGCATAATTTTACAGAAAATATAAATTGAAGACTTCATTTATTAAAACAGTGCACCTCAATGTTACCAAGGGTCACTAGCTATATTGAGAAAGGATTGTATGGTACTAGTTATTTGCAGTTCTTAATTTCATTTGTTGGTTGTTGGTGCTTTGTTTGTGACAGCCTCCAATTAAGGAAAGCTGCCTTTACATACACACACACGCGCGCGCGCGCACGCACGCAGACGCACACGCACACACCGTTATAATAAAGCCGTCTCGTGTGCAATTTTAATTGGCTTTCTTTGATAGATTTTTATATGGACAGAGGTTATGTTCTTGACTATCTTACAGTATCACTGTTTATTTAAATAACTATAGTTTTTCCTGCAATTTCTCAGCTAATAGTTGTGATTTATATTTTTTACAGTTTTGATTCAATTTTTACATATTCAAATGCAGTACTTGTACCTAGCGTGTTTCTTGAGTTATCTCTACACATAACTTCCCCAGTATCTAAGTTAAAAGAAACAGTTGGTAAGCTTTGCCCATACGTATTAAAATAAACGCACGAACTGAATGTGGAAGCTCCCTTAATACAGTTGGTGAGAAACATGGTAAATTGGATTCAGCCTACTCTTTATGCTTTCAATTTGCAATATTGAACTTTTTCCCTAACGTGGTACTCTTGTAGCACTCCAGCTGTTTTCTCTTCAGAAGCTTCCATCACATTTTTTCATTCGCGTTAACGTTGTAACTTGTGGTTGATTTAGTCCGGATGATCAATCAGTAAAGTGTGAAATATGCTGGCGCAAATCAAAGCAGTTCGCTCCAGTTCACACGCTGTGCAAATCCTTTAAGGGCAGTCATATGTCACAACCAGAACGTTGGCTGCATGCCTCTTGTACTATCTTCATTCCGTTCATGCATTCCCACAGCAGAGCAAAAATTATTAGCGATTGTTACTTTCAGCTTCATCACCATTACAATGAATTGCCGTGGGCCTAGGAGCATGTCTCTTAAAGACGAGCTTTGAAGGAAAAAGGATGCTAAAATGTTGAAAAACTGTATTAAAACTGTTTCAGATTTTATATTTATCTTGAACATAAATGTAAAGTGTATATATCTCTAGGCGATAGTCGCGGTTTGGTGTATTTTCTACATCTGTATGGGTAAAAAAAAAAATAATGAATCTGTGCTTGTAATGGAGTTGAAATATGTTGTGTACTAAACGCTCCACATATAGTCGATGGCATTCGGGGGAAGCTCGTTCCTACACTCACGACACACATCTATTTCTTAGAATGTCCCAACTAATGTTGGCTATTTATTGTTTATTGTTTATTGTTTATTGTTTGCCATTTATGGTCAGTTTGATAAATAATTACAGGTGGTTCGAGTCTTTGTTTTACTGAAACTTGTTAGTGTTTTGTCTTTATTTTCAATTATCTGTTCCTAAATTCCTGTTATTTCTTATTTGAACTGCTTGTTGTACTGTAAAATAATTAATACTGCTCCCAAACACGTGCGGATACAAAATTATAATTATGTGAGTAGGCACACCCGTGGACAACAGATGGGTCATCTCTGGAACGCCAGATTTGTCTAGGTCCTAGAAGGCACAGCCCCTTGTTTACAGCATATGCGATACAGTTGTGTAGCGGCAGTAGCAAGTTGTCACAAGTTCCAAATCTTAATGTTGATAACTCATATAATCAGTAACGGCACGGTGCAATGTAGGACTTGAGGAATTTGGCGTTGCAGACATGACTTTTTTTAGCCACAGGTGTACAAAGTAGAACAGGCGCTGTGACTTCTTACGATAGGTTTTAGTTAGGGAACGAATGAAGTGCCTATCTTATTTAACGTGCAAGCGACTGCCAATAGAACCGCTGCGGAGTTTCGCAAATTGATATTTACTGTATGTAACTGTTTTGTGTTCTGTAGATACTAACTTAATTCACGTACTAGTGAATTCCTGCATTGTATTTTGGATTTATCTTAAATGGTATTTAACTTCCCTGTTTCCATGAAACTATGTGTTCTGCTCATAATATTCTAGATACATTGATTGTGGGTATCTCATTATCTCATTTATATAATCACCTTTACAAAATGTTTTCTTAAGCTTTTCTTTACATTAGATAAATTTGTGTCCAGTACCCAAGAAGCCATTTTCTTTTTACACTCGGAATAACCAATTATCAAAATGGAGTAACTCATTTTGTGTTCATACTCTTGACAGGCTCTATTCTGACATTCTGCAACACGTCAAAATAGGAAATAATATGTAGCTGGGTTTATTCAAACTTTGTACAACCGGCCCTAAGTGAAGACCTTTGAAAGCGTATGCGGTTCAAAATATATCAATTATTTACTATATAATGTATAGTTTCTGATTATTCTACGTAATACGCATTCTCTGCCAATATGGATGTAGACATTTTAAGCATTGTTAACGTTACAAATCGTCAAGAACATTTTTATGCTACAGAAATAATTGGTAGGTAACGCTGAATTGGTAATGGATAGAAAAAGTCGTCTTAACCGTTACACGTAAGCTTTTTTCTTTGGAATCAGAGGGTCGTTAAAGTCAGAAATCCTGGAGAAATGCTTCTGACAGGCCCGTTCTCTCTGAATCGTACCGCAATTAGGAGATCAGTTGAAGCAGCTGTTGAAAATGTAGGATTTGTATGTGGCTGACATGCGGTGCAAAGGAATGCGTTCTTCCCGTCTCCCTTAGGTTTTTATTTTTCTATCTAATTTCCTACAGATTTGCCAAATGGTATGTTGTCCTTATCGAAGAGGTTTCCATAGCGAATACAAACGTGGTATTTTTGTTTTGCTGGACCCCCTTGAAGAGTAACATAGAAACAAAAACACTGTGTCTGTTGCAACTAATATTATACAGCAGGGACTGTTTAACCATGCAGGGAAAATTCTAATAAAAAAGCGTGTAACACACGGGGGATCGCAGCCTAATTTTCAGGAATGGGAAGACAGGAGTGTTACCAGATGCATTGCATAAATATATAAACTGGCACTTGCACAGTGGGCCTTTAGAACATTACAAATAATCATTTTTGTATGTACAGTAAATTAAATTACAAAATAAAACTTATAACTGGTCACAAAACACATTTTGATCGTCCTTTGTAAACTGGCATGACAGTAAAGCAGACTGGCGTCTAACGCCCAAGATCGTGGATTCAAACACGGCAAAGAGCGTAAAACTCTTTTATTGGGTTTCTTGAGAAAGGAATTAAAGATAGTGATCTCGTGTGATACTTGTTTGTAAATGAAAGATACTCATACTCTGTAACAAGGTGTGAGAGATCTGAATTTGTCTACCAGTATTTCATACCCAGAACGTCATGCACTTAACTTAGAGTCATGTAGTAGGCGTTTAGCATATCACAGAGGCCTGCGAGCTCAGGTGCCATTGGTGATTACAGAAAACCTCAATAGATATCCGTACGTTTCATAGTTGGAGTGAGAGATATAATTATCTCAGCCATTTAGTCAAATGTTTTATAGTTTAATTGTCATAGATACCTAAAATTGACAAATGTCATTAAACACATATTTTAATTAATTTACAATTACCATGTATATGTATGTACAATGTGTGTGTGTGTGGGTGTGGGTGTGGGTGTGTGGGTGTGTGTGTGTGTGTGTGTGTGTGTGTGGGTGTGTGTGTGGGTGTGGGTGTGGGTGTGGGTGTGGGTGTGGGTGTGGGTGTGGGTGTGTGGGTGTGTGTGTGTGTGTGTGTGTGGGTGTGTGTGTGGGTGTGGGTGTGGGTGTGGGTGTGGGTGTGGGTGTGGGTGTGGGTGTGGGTGTGTGTGGGTGTGTGTGTGTGTGTGTGTGTGTGTGTGTGTGTGTGTGTGTGTGTGTGTGTGTGTGCGTGCGTGCGTGCGTGCGTGCGTGCGTGCGTGCGTGCGTGCGTGCGTGCGTGCGTGCGTGCGTGCGTGCGTGCGTGCGTGCGTGCGTGCGTGCGTGCGTGCGTGCGTGCGTGCGTGCGTGCGTGCGTGCGTGCGTGCGTGCGTGCGTGCGTGCGTGTGTGTGTGTACATCTTCCTGACAGTACAGGTGACCATAAAGATACAACAGAACAAAATAATTTTAAAAATTAAGTTAAAAGAAAAAAGCAACAACATAGACGTTTAACTGAACTATTACATCTCAAAGTTTTGAAGATTACATCTAAATGAGTCAACAGTGATGATATTTCTCACTAAGGTGAGACATGCATCATGGGTACAATGGTTTCCTCGTTGCTCATCACTATTGCCTACAAGATATTGTTTTCCATACTAAAATGTTCAACGTTAAAAGAAACATAGTTGTATCAGATGAAGTATACAGAATTGTGGTTGATGAGTCTTTCAGCAGTAAAGTAGTTAATTATGTATTACTCAATATGCTACACTATTCGCTGCCCTTTAGATATTGCTCAAAACCTTGAGAGCAAGTTAGCCCTCCAGGCAATAGCTGAAAAACGAAGGCCTGGGTGAGTTTAGGCGACATTCACATCCCTTTCGCTTCATCATCAGGAACATTATGAGCTAGTATCTGCCTGGGTTAAAGTTTGCCCATAATGCAGGTAAGCCTGCTGACAAAATAAACTATTTTTCTAAGATTAGTAAATATAACATACCACAAAATACACTCTTAATACTTTGAGGAACATTTATTTTTCTTAATAGAGCCTTTTACACAAAGCAGTCAGGTTATGTTGAACCAAGAGAAGAGAAGATTGTCAAAAGCTTCTGTACAGAATCTTGCAGTGATTTGCTCTTTTGCAATTGCTGTTTATGTATTTACAGTTTTACAGTATTTGTATATATATATATATTTAAAATGTACATGAGTTAATTGAAATGCGGTGCTTATTATTGAACATTTTTGCCAGTTGTCTTTTACATATAACTCTGCTGGGTGGAATAAGAGGATAATTTTTCAGTCAACCGTAGTAAGTTCATTACTTAATCGCGTCTTTCCAAAAATCGTTCTCGTTAAATCTATAAGAGGTTATAATGTGTTACTATGTATAAGCATTGTGGGAACCATTATACGTATATAAATCTTATATATAAATCGTATATAAATCTTATGTGACTGACATGACTTTCTATACCCATTAACGTTTACTTTTAAATCTCTGCTACGGGTATTTTTACAAAATATTTTTTGTTATCTATTTTATGTAAATTGAGAGTGAATGTTTGCAGAAACGGTTTCATTACACACTTGATTGTAGGTACAAGGAAACTGTACATATGGTCAAATCTTCAAGGTTTGTGTCATTCAAGTTGAACGATGCTCAACTGTTACCTATGTCAAATCAGCAGTTTTTAATAAGCCACCATCTTGCTGGTACCAATATATGTAGGTGCTTTCTTGTAGGCCTTAATGATAACATTTTAAGAAAAACTAATACTCTATCATTCGAAATTTTCAAAAATCGTTCAACAACATGCACTGCAGAAATTCAATCCATTTATGGGATATCATTTAAGAAATGGAATGTTTTTCTGTGTTACGTGTAATGGTCTAATATTTGCATTGATATAGGATATTTCTAAGCTAAATAAATGATATTGTAACGTCGGGCTCAGCGCGCAACAAAGGACGGACGGGGCCAAGCTATATCACACCACATGCCCGGCCGGCGAGTGGGCAAAAACGTTCAAGGTCAGGCTACCTCGTGCGGCTGCTGTCTGTACGTGACTGTCAACAATCGAAGTGGCGGAAACAAATGGAATTTTGAGGACGTTCGTGAGACTTCCAGTACCTGTGTGTGTAACTACAGAAAGGTTCGTTTGACGTCAACCTCAATATATAAGGAGGCCAAAGAAGAGCAGAGCAGTTAGTTTTTTGAGTTACAGTTACAGACTAGAGTCGGTCCCTGTGTTAGTGAGTGCAAGACAGCTGAGCGTGTGTCGTCTTGTTGATACGTAGTAAGAAGATTCGAGGAGCGTCGCGAGTGAGTACATCGTCGGAATTATGCATGTGAGAAAGAGGAAGTGAAGAAAGACATTAAAACGACTGAGCAAGGTTATGAGAAGTAAAAATTGTATATTGTGATAGTCCACAAGACTGTAGACTGTGTAAACGACGAGAAGAAAATTGTGTATTTGTGGTAAAATTAGAAGATAATAAAGTGATAGAAAAGAAACCGGACTGATTTTGTCATTTGTCATAATATGCTTAATATTTCTACAAAATTGAAATAAACTTCTTTCGTGTATCTCGTCCTAGATATTATTCGTTATTTTTGCTGTTTTATACGTACAAATACTTACGTTAAGCATAAAGCAAAGGATTAGACGATAACACCAAAATAACTATTTATATTTTCCATAAAAATAAATTTTTTAGGCGTTTAACGCTTCAAAATAGAAACATTTGGAATCTATTGAGGAAAAAGTGGTGTTTTAGTTCATTGTTACGGGTTAGATAGGCAGTCACATGTGGCCCTAAGCACACCTTATCTCGTCCTACTCAGAAATAAATACGTATCATCTTTATCATGAGCTGAAACCAAATGTAAAACCCTGGTCCGACAGCACTGTCCATGATTTGTCTAACAAGGAAATATAATATGTAATGCAGGACTTCTCAACTTGCATGGATGGCGGCTTAATTTAAAACCACCGTTCTGAGGTGAAAGCTATCAGAAGGAAAAGGTATTTTCGTGTATCTGTCTTTTGTTCGCATGACACCGACGTTAACAAATATATGAGGTTCACGTGTCATTCGACTGAATGGTTTGAGAGCAGACCCTAAGCTGGGAAGCGGAATATCGGATTAACCCAGTTGTTTATGGCGCTCACAAATCCCAAATTAACATTCTTGATTTATTAACTGGAACGCTGTGCGGAAGTATCGACCAGGGAAGGGATGTGCTGAAGTTCACCTTTACCTGAGTAGAAGCCACTGAATTTCTCATTAATTAAAGTGCTAAACGTTAGTCTTATTATTGGATTAGCCCAAGATTCTGAATGATGATATTCTTCCTTTAATTAAAATAATGAATAGTACTGCACAGGAATCTGTAAATTATTGTAATCTTACTTTCCGGGAAGCATTTCTTTGAGTTTAAATTCTTTGCCACACGCCATAAAGCCCCATTTTATTTTATTTCCGGTATAATATACTTTCTCTGCGACCTATCTGGTAGATACAAATATTGTCCTAACCAAAAAGTTGATATCGACATTGAAAGTGCGGCCATTTATTCGTACATTTAATAGAGAAAGTATTGGATTCCTCCCAAAAATTCTATATCGAGATTTCACCAGAAGCACACTCTTTTGAGGTCCACTTCGTACGGGAAAAAAAAAAAAAAAAAAAAAAAAAAAAAAAAAAAAAAAAAAAAACGTTTTTAGGAAAATATCCACCTAGAAGGGCGTAATTTGAAAACGAGAAATAAAATAAATACCAAATTTTATACTACTGTGCTTTTGAAATGGGAAGAGTTCTGATCTGAGAATAGATACGTTTACATGCGCAGCGTTGCAAGCTCATTATCCCCACTCTTCATATTTCTTGCGTCAAGCGTCAAGCCCCACGTAAGTGGAAAGCAATATGACAACACAACAGGACTCCGATTGGTTACCGGCTTGGAGACACTCAAGGACAAACTCCTTCCCATTTGAAAAGCACAGTAGACCAAGACACTTTATAAGCCTACCTCAAACTATCCTCATATGGAAAAAATGCTTTGATTATTCATTTTCTCCGAATGAATAAGCATTTTCATTACAGTTTAATTTGCTTAGTATCTGATGATCTTTCATCTTGAAGACTGGCAGTAACAGAAACGTTCCCTGGCTAATACTGGTTGCTTATAATGAATAGTTATTAAGTGGTACATTAAATGTAGTATAATTGAAACCAAGGCATCTTTGTCTTTAACACAAATGGCCTTGTTGTTGACGGGACCTTAAACTTCACTCACTCACTCACTCACTCACTCACTCACTCACTCACTCACTCACTCACTCACTCACTCACTCACTCACTCACTCACTCACTCACTCACTCACTCACTCACTCACTCACTCACTCACTCACTCACTCACTCACTCACTCACTCACTCACTCACTCACTCACTCACTCACTCACTCACTCACTCACTCACTCACTCACTCACTCACTCACTCACTCATGCTTTAACGGTTGGAACAAGTTCGCTTCATTCGTTTGTAGGTCTGGGTGGCTCAGTTGTTCAGGCGCGGTATACTGATCTCAAGGTTACGGGTTCAAAACCGACCCAGACTGATGGTTTTTAAGTGCGCTTAAAAGCGACAGCCCCATCTCATTAGATTTATTGGCATGTAAAAAAACTCTTGCGCGAGGAAATTCCGGCACACCGGTGGTGCTGATATCCTGGCAATTCGCCGCGCCGTTAGCAAATAAAATATTCAAACATTTATTTAATTAATTTACAAAATAAGCTTTATAATGTTTTGTCCATATTTTATAATAAAATATAATTTGAAATGCACGAGTTTTATAATGGTGAAACCTTAATGTATTTTGCTTACTTCAACCCTGCTTAATAATTATTACAATATAACACTAACAGCAGCGGTTGCGAAAATGAAAGCTCTTTAGCGTTTAATTTCGCACATGTCACGTAGAGGAAATGCTATAGATTATCTTAACTGTAACTATCTTGTTGGCAATTTTGGTACGGATTTTTCTAAACGAGTTTCCTGAAAAGTGTGACTTGGGTTTGGAAATTCGCTTCCCAGAAAACTGCTGGAATAGAATGCTCGGAAAGATGATTCATTACTCACGGAAATTATTTGAAAAGGAAACCTCAAAATATATAACAAAATATGAAGGGCTCCATAAAATATTAAGGTTTTACCAAATATTATGAAGTATGAAGTTTTGTCGTGTAATAGGCATTGAATCTAGCCACTGCTAAACGTAGAACGCGTGCTCCCATAATGCAGCTCGCATGCTATAGAATTGAGATGTCATATTTGCCTGTCTCTAGTTTTAGGCCGGCTAAAGTTGCCTGGAACCTGCTGCGATTTTCAGATCGGGTGCCTGTGTGCCAATATCTCTGTTTTAAGCATATGGTTCGATTGCAGGCAAGGTGTTCGAGCTTGGTTCGCAATTGATGTGTGCGTCTGTTTATTATTAGCCGAGAGAAGTGGCAATCACTGTCATCATCGTCAGATGGTAATGATCAGTGTGTTGTACACATTCATGTTGAGGTAATTGGCAGTGGCCATATGAAAAGGATGAAATATGGTTCTCTATTCTTGTCATTAAAGCACAGTTTTGCTGATAATGCCAGTGTTCCCATTCGTGGTATAGGTCCGAATTACGCACTACATTTGGAAACGCCTGTGTAAATGACGTCATCAATTATATCAAGCACGAGCTGGTTAGTTGTGTATACTTAAACGATTTTTGTAGTGTAGGTTCAGAAAGACAAAAAAATATATGATAATTTCGCACAATTTTCTCTAACCATGCCTCAAAAAACTATTCTAGAGTTCTTTTATTAACATTTCCTTACAAATGCGCTAGAGATAGAGCAATACAATAGGCTCTCTCTCTCTCTCTCTCTCTCTCTCTCTCTCTCTCTTATAAGTTGTGTAGTTTAACGAGTTCTAAGCTTTTGTGCAGTAAGATTTTCGGTAAGTCTTTCAGTTTACTAGTTATGCAACAGTCATTCAGAATAAAGAGGACTTCAAAGGCTGTTCTCAAAAATTCAAGATATACATTCATTCTTCATGAAAATATCTTAAATATACAGGATTTTAATCAAAAGCGTTGGAACCATTTGTAAGAAAATCAAACATTTCCAAAAAGCTTCCATGCGAGAGCTAGTGTGGGATGAAGGGTTTTCTTGAAAATCTCCATGTCACAACTTGAGAAGATGCTCAACATAAACACCCGCTTCGGTTTTTAACCAACTTCCTCCATTTCCATTATTTATATCTACAAGGAAATATGCAATAAAACATGTATACAATTCTTTTATCTTGATTAAAGTGATAGAATAACAAGCTTTTCTAAAAATAGCTTGTTCAATATTTGGTAGAGTTAAATGGAAGTAACACCGGATTTTTTTGGTTTTTGTTTTTTTGTTTTCTTTCTTATGAAGCTGATTCATATTTCTCAGTGTCTTTTGGAATGTTTCCTATTTTTTGTCTCAGAGATTTCTACAGCGGAAAGTTCAGATGAATCAGCCTGTATATCAAATTAAAGAGGAAATTTCAATTTATGAACCTTCACAAAAATCTAAAAAGATATCTTTTCGCAATTTTTTGCCATTCAGGTACCCTCCCACTAACTGAAGAATATACGTACAATGGAACCTTATATTGTGATGCTGCGATGGTGTAAATTGCATTAACCATATTTTTGAATTATTACCTGCCTGTTTTTAAAATGTTTCCATGTCATAAAACATTCTGTGGTGGCCTCTGTATCCAATAATGAGCATTGCTATATGTATTTCTGTGTAGTGATCATGGCGACTGTTGGAGACATCAGCAATATGTGTTGTCCCTAATTAGTAAAGTTGTGTATTGTAGCGACATCCCATCGTTACATGTTTAATTAGTAAGAGACATTGGCAGAATCGATTTTTTGTCACCCCTGAATACTGCTAAGGGCATTTGAGTTGATAAGTAGTTGATTTTGAGTTGCACGGTCGTTGAAAGTTTGCATTATCCAATGTATACATCTATTCTGAAAAGCGATTTGAAATGTCAGATATAGTAATAATTTCTCTAAGAAACCATAGTTATTATACAAAATATGTTTGCCTTTTTCACAACTTTTGTTTTAAAGATTCTGCACAACTTTCTGATATACTATTCATTTTAGTTTTAATATTGTAGTTCCACCAAATAATATTTACGTATTTTACTTTATCAGTCAGTTCAAACATTACTTCAGCAATAGCTCTAAACTTTACACATTATTTTTCAGGTTGTCTATTATTTGTTCCTATTCAAATACTTCATACTTTATTTGAAAATATCAAAGTTTTACCCCAACCTTTATTGCAGGTGGTGTGTTTACATTTCACAATAAATTATTATTCCATTACAAGCTGCAAAGAACATAAACACACAAGCCTTTTTGGAATCAAAGCAATGTGATTATTCCTGAAAGAATAAGATGTCCTGTAAGATTAAGAATATTGGCATTACGTGTGTACTTTGCTCTTTTACTTAGAATCTTAAAAGAAATAACTATACGGTGGTGTAAACTTTGTTTCTCTGCTTATTGTTTCTTTGTATAACTTGCTACTGATTATATTATAATCAGTGCAAAGTAACAACCGTTGCTATTTCTCGCTGGTCTTATATGTTTTTTCAATAAGAAAAGCATGTGTCACGTGCAACCTCAAGACTTCTGACGAAGGTTGAGTTAAAATAAATTGGAATATATTCCCCAGAAATATAAAAAACATTGGTATATTGTATACAGGGTGGTAGGTACTGCTTCGCCCACACGTTTACCAGGGATTCTACATGATGAGTGTAACAAATATGCCCAATACAATTATTGTCAATTTTACAACATTTTGCCCTGTACTTACAGGAACTTAAAACACACACACACACACACACACACACACACACACACACACACACACACACACACACACACACACACACACACACACACACACACACACAATCACACTACCAGTCATACTTCCAGACTCTAGCGCAGATAGGGAATAGTCCTTGTAGAAGAAAAATTAAATAATTGATAATAAACGTACATAAGCACTCAGATTCACACACCATACTGGCGGCAAGCACCGAAACTTTCTTCTTTACACGGTCGGAAATCGAACCGGGGACCCCTGGTACAGCAGGCAGGTGCTGTGTGCTACAGAACCGGTCAGAAAGTGTGATATCTGATTCTGAGGAATAAATTAAATTCCTCCATACATTAAGGTATAAACTTGAAAACTATGGTGCACTCATTGCCTGTTAGTGTTAAGAAATGGTAAAGAAGACACATTTTAGCCAACAGGCAGCATGAAATTAATTTTAAAATGTGCAACCCCTCATCAGTGTAATCAAAATTATTGAAATAAAATAATTATTCGAAAGTCTATAAAATATTAGGAGCCAAATGCCTACAACCCTGCATCAAATGCTCGTGAGAAACAACGGAGGGAGAGCTTACATTTGCGGGGGGGGGGGGGGTGGGGGGGGGCGAACTTAAAATTTGGAAACAATAAAAGCTATAAAATAGTTTACATAAGCTGCATCTTTTATCGAGATATGCGTTCTTTCTGTAGTAAGAATATGTAGAGACTCACGAATCACAATCCTGTTTTTTCTCTCCTTACATCAACAGTGGGAAATACTAAACTATATGTAGTAGATGCGTATCTGTAAGGGAGAGGATGAAGTTTGAAACGCAGTAAAAGCTGACGTTATTTTTGCCTGCCATCAACATGGAAAGTTTCCGCTTTAGACTAATGTGGTGCGTCTGTGCATCCACTCTTATCATATCATATTTTCTCATCTTCAATGTAAAAACACCTGTTCCCATCAAAGCTTTCCCCTATATGCGTTTCCTACTACTGTAACTTACAATTTTGCCGTAATTTGGGCACTGCTAACGATCTGGATATTGTGCAGTGGTATGGCATTTATAATAACTACATTCCGGTTTGGGCATTTATAGTAGAATAGGCATGCAAAAATACAACGAAAAAACGTTAAAAATTCTGAAGTGTTGCACTCGAATGGCATTTTCTACTCACTCCTGTATAAATTATTGTTATTATTGTTACTTTGTTAATTGGAATGAATATGAATATTACAATGGAGATAGGGATATGTAGTAGGTCTAAGGATAGTCAAATCTTGTAAGAGCTAGTCTGTATGGGAATACATTGAAATTACTTCCCTTTGCAGGGAGGCAGGGAACGAATGACAACTTATTTGAGAAACATATAAGTGTTGGAAAATTAAAGCAAATAAAACAGGTTATTTCTGAAATGTTAAACATATTACAAAGTTCGTGCTTTAACTAGAGATAGGCTTTTTGTGCAGTAAGATTTTGTCTATCTGTTACGGTTTGCAGTTATGCGAAAGTCATTCAGAGTGTAGAATGCTTCATGGTCTATACCAGGAAAATTCATGATATACATTTCGTTTGTCAGAAAAATATCTTAACATATGGTAATTTAATAAAAATTGGCAGTCATTTTTGGAACACCTCAACACCCATTAGAATAGCTATTTCACCTACCTTCAAGACTAGTAATTATATAAGGAGAACTTGACTTCCTTCAAAAAAAAAAAAAAAAAAAAAAAAAAAAAAAAGACAGTTCTTAATGCTTAGAATTTGTGTATTACTGTGAAGCTTCAAGATGATAACGGCCGTAAGATTTTATACCACAAAGGTGGCATGCAATACTGCTAGTATGTGTTTATTTTATCGTGGTATTTCTCTATTTGTACTTATTTAACCTGGGTGCAAAACAATTTGTGCTATGCACTGAAGGCTTTAAATTTAAATCTTTAAGAGCACAGCATGACTAATGTCATACCGGCATCACAGACATAGGGTGACGTCTGTCAAACACTAAGTGCAGTCATGATGCGTTCGCTTAGAAGTGGAAAGCTGAACGAGAACCACTTATGACACTTCATTGTTAAAATCTAATTTAAATTTCCAACCTTTCTAGCCGGTGTGGAAAATACAGTTAAATGAATTGTATAATAATTTTGTCAACTTTGGGAACGTTTATAACCACAACAGGTCGGAGTGACAAACGTGGCTGATGAGCAATGAGTGTCCACATGCCACAAAGCTTAGGAGAGAATAAAGACCACCGCTTGGTTTCATTCAGTGACCTCGTTCTGGCGACACTGCGAATGCCTAGAAAATTAAACCTAGAGACAATTTGGCTGCGAAAGTGAATCAATATGGTATTGGAAAAGAACGTATTCGCAATACAAGGTTTAATATAACTATTTCCTCAAGTGGCAGAATGAGGAACAGAGAAGATATGCCACACTCTTTAGATGATTAGGTAGATGTCTTCTCTGACATGTATATGGTCTGCATAGTTTAGTTTGAAGTATTAAGTTCTGCCTTTAAGATGCAATTGTCTTAGCATCTATCATTTGAAATTGTGGATTCTATATTCAATATAGATGCTTACGTTGTTCAGATATACAGGATGGAAGTGAAATGATCCGTCAGACTTTAAGAGCGAATATCTCATGTTGTGAATAACAAGAAAGTCTAATACCAAAATGTTGAAAAGTGTATAGTTTTTTAGAAAAAATATTTTTATCAAAAACATTTATCATCACCTGGCTGAATTATTATTGATTGAAGGTCCTTGATTTATGGCTCATAATAGAAAATTGAATAAACGACTTTTTCCTTTGGCGTATTTCAATAGATTCAACGGTTTTTGTGTAAATTAAATTTAAAAGAACCCACGATTAGGTTGGCTTTTTGTTGCAATAAATTGTGGGTTTTTTAGATTAATTCACACAAAAACCGTTGAATCTATTGAAATACACCAAAGGAAAAAAGTTGTCATTCAATTTTCTATGAATATAGCTATAAATCAAGAACCTTCAACCAATAATAATTCAGCCAGGTGTGATAAATTTTTTGACAGAAATATTTTTTCTAGAAAACTATAAATTTTTCAACATTTTGGTACTAGATTTTCTTGTTATTCACAACATGAGAAATTCTCTGTTAAAGTCTGACGGATCATTTGACTTCCACCCTGTAAAATGGAAGTCATCGCCTGACGCAACAGTTCAACATCTGGGCTGCTAGGTTTAGGTATCAGATGTGTTCTTGTTATTTTTAAGCCAACTTTTAGAACTGGATGCAGTAAAAGTATTTAAGCAACGCAAAAAGTTGATCATTATGTATGCTAGAACACCATATAGTGTAAACGTACTAACATGTCTGCGTAATATGCATACATCTCTATCATAAACGCACGTCTTTGAACTGAGTGAAGCTGGTATCATGTTTATTACTCCCTTGAGCAAGTAGCTGCGCACTGCAGGGTTCCCATGGTTACCAAGGTTCAAAAGGTCATGAACATCATTGCTAAAGGATTACGAACACAAACTAAAATTATTGCAAAATAAATGTTGACGTCACATTACATATTGAGTATCGTCATGGCAACTCTTATGATCTGAATTCAAGCATATACGTTACGTGGTGGTGCTTGTGGACAGAACATAACCTTCCTCAGAACCTATCCATGCTCCATCGTTCTGGCCACTTATTATAGGGACAATAATGTGTATCTCAACGATCTAGGCTTGTTTCCTTTTTCCTCTCTCAAATGCTCTTACCAAACGCTTTCACGAAATTCTCTCACTGTTGGTTAACATAGCGCATAGTAACAACAACAATATAACAACAACAACAACAACAATAATAATAATAATAATAATAATAATAATAATAATAATAATAATAATAATAATAATAATAATAATAATAATAATAATAATAATAATAATAATAATAATAATAATAAACTTTTATTAACATTGTTGATACCTTATACCTTTCATGAGGTATAAAAGACTGAAGAACTGTAAGTTAAACTCTCACTGTGGTAGTTACTACTGTTGTGGCAAAAAAGTCCAGTCAAGTTACTTTTTTGTCACTTCATTTTCTTCCCAAACTGGATGTACTCGTACAACAGTCCTCTTTTACTGAGTTAACACATTCTACTGTCTTTCGTGATATTACAACTCAACTGTTTTCTCTTCATAACCTTGACTCAGTCCTTTCAGTCTTTCTTCACTCTATCTGTCTTTTAAATAGATGATTTTGACGATTCAATCGTTTTGCTTTCGACGCGACGGTCCTGTTACACGCAACTGACATACACACGCGCGCACACATTCACGCACACACGCGCGCACACACAAATACTAAAAATACTGACTGACTCTCGTCTGTAACTAACTACTAGCTCCTCTCGTCGCCTCGCCTCTTTATATAGTGAGGATGGCGTAACATGTATCTTTCTCGAACTTCTACAAACACGCTGGTCACCGGACACTTCTCCAATAATCTCGAAAACCTCCATTTTGTTCTGCCGTTCTGATTGTTGTCACGTGTTCGCAACAGTCGCGACGCAGTCTGACCTTGAGCGCCTTGGTTGCACGCACCACCGGTGCTGTAAGGCAGCCCGGCCCCGAGCCTTTGTTCTTGCCGCTGTCGCCGCTGGTGTCACATTATTATTATTATTATTATTATTATTATTATTATTATTATTATTATTATTATTATTATTATTATTATTATTGTTATTGTTATTGTTATTGTTATTGTTGTTGTTGTTGTTGTTGTTGTTGTTGTTGTTATTGTTATTGTTATTGTTATTGTTATTGTTATTGTTATTGTTATTGTTATTGTTATTGTTATTGTTATTGTTATTGTTATTGTTATTGTTATTATTATTATTATTATTATTATTATTATTATTATTATTATTATTATTATTATTATTATTATTATTATTATTATTATTATTATTATTATTATTATTATTATTTACTGTCCCTTCACGTAAGAATAACTGAAACGATTGTTATGAAACTTCACATACAACATTCTTTGCATTGCAGTTAAGCGTAGGATATTCATTTAATGTATTTCTCCAAAAGGATTATAAACTGTTATAAATAAAATGCCTGGATACACTTTTATACAAAAGCTGATAATCATGACAGTGTGGCTGCGTTTGTTATTTAAAAGTAGGAATATTTAATTAAACCCTAATCTGGAGTCAGTTACGATGAAAGACAGGATTTTAATCCTGTTGATATAATATTCGGGAGATGTTTTCCCACTTAACCATGACCGAAACGTAAAAGGCAATATTCTCTACCGTCAACACATCCGCACATAAGGGCATTAGGAACTGAGAAGTAATAAAATGCAATAAAACTGTTCATGCTGAAGTCTGGCGGTGTCTGTCACAAAAGTAGTTTTTGCTTGGTGTCGTAAAATTGTACCTGGAACGAGAAGGTCGTCTTCCGTCTCATTAGTAAACAGTTCGCTATGTTCTGTCCACAACTGTATTACTCGTTAACATCTAGACAACATTGAATTAATGGCATGCCGGTGGAGTTAGTGCTCATCGTAAACGGAGCAGTAACCCTGGCCACTGCTTTATCCGGTAATAAAGCTATGTGCTAATTTCCAGGTGAGTGAGATGGGGTACACATCTAGTATCTTTGGATGCTAAATATACAGAGTGTACACCAACTCCAAATCGGATTGAGAATTACTTTCCTCTGCAACTTGTAAGTACAGTAGAAGCCCGAAATAGCGCGGTCCGAAATACCGTGGATTCGAATTTAACGCGTGGAAGATTGTCTCACGAAAGTATATGGCAGTTCTTATTTATTTTTTATATTTGAAAGTTGAGTTTAAATTTTCTTTGAAACAGCGGTGCTGGAATATGCTTTTTGCTACCCCTAAAGTGGACCTTGCATTCCTGGCGTTGACCTTGGCCACTGCATTGCTAAGAATTTCCCGAAGTAACAAGACATGCACACAGCAGATAGTCTGCAAGTTAGCGAAGTGATAAGGACTATGAACAAGGAGTTTCTGTGTATGGAGAAGCAAAAGTAAATCGAACAATATTCATCTCCATTTTGCTACAGTCAAATAATAGGCGTCCTATGCCGTGGCGTAGTGAACTAGGTCGTCATGCCACGGAATGCGGCTCGGGTTCGATCCCACCACTGGGGGCGCGGATTTTAAGTCCCGGGTATAGGACCGGTGCCCATTCAGCATCGTGAGGAAATTGAAGAGCATGCGATAGGTAAGCGGCCCTGGTCATGAAAGTCAACTTTCCAGCTGGGGGTGTCGAGATGCTAACCACATCTCCTCCCCGTATCGGTTGGACGATCGCCCACTTCTACCTTGCGTATGTGGGCGTGAGGTCGGCAGTCGCGTTGGCAGGCCCTGGTCCGATGTGGACTGTAGTGCCACGAGTTTAACTTTTTTAAGTAATAGGCGGAGGAAAAAACGTTGTGAATTACACCGCCACACAAAACTTATGATTTCTTTAACAGAATGCAAAATAAGTTAGTGTAAAATGGGTACAATGTAATTGTGTGTACTGTGTAAATTAAGATCGGCGGCAGGACTGGAATACATCCCCGGCATAACTGTGTGTAATTGCATTTAAAAGTGGTGCACTTTACCGTGTATTATATACTTTACAGTTTACTGTAATTTATTATTGCACGAATGTTATGCAATATCTCCGCGGGATCGATTTTTGTCACATCTAAATCTACATTTCGATATACCGCGGAATCGCTATAACGCGGGGCTAAAGCATGTTCCCCAAGAACCGCGTTATTTCGAGATTCTACTGCATTTAGACTTTGATACCACTGTGGAGTTTTGAATTGCAGAGGTAACGAGAGTGGGAAAAATATTTCTATCAAAGCATCAGCTCCAGATTCAGTCGCTTTCTGTTGCCACTTTCATTGTACTATATACGTTAACGACAGTTGATTAAAATATTCATATCTCAAGCTCTGCGGAAGCTGTTTTTCTTGATAATCGCAGTACACGTTACTTAGTGATATTCAAGTAACATAATGAGCAATCTCCTGACGGAGATGACTAAGTTTCAACTGTGTTAGAGATGCTAGGGGCAATGTTCTGAAGAGCGACAGACAGATAGACGTATTGTTTATTGTACGATTAAGAAAACGATATTCGAGTACTCTCACTAGGTATGTTTGATTCTAGAACTACGGTTTGCCGGTCGTAAGAGGATAAGATACCTTGACAACTGCCGTATTCACTCGAAAATAATATTCCCACTGTTTTTAATGAAATTATAGTGAGGGTCTTAGAAAGGAGTATTTCGGAAACTGAAAACAAAGGTTTTATTATAGTATGAATTTAATATGTATCTTCTTTCTCTTCCTTTACCCTTCCCACCCATCCCCTCTCCTCTTCTCTCCTCTCCCCTCTCTCCTGCTCTTCTCTTCTCTTCCACCCACTCCGTCACTTTGTCATCCACTACAGCATGGTGTCTTTTCTTAGCGCCACGTCCTTTTTTTCATGGCTTTAAGTTTATTCCTATGATTTCTCCATTAGCAAATCATATTTGGTTGTACCGAATACTCTCGACCCACTGTTTGTACGCCATTTTTTTTTCAGAAAATTCCAAAACATAACTTGAAACCTATAGTGAAGCTTATTCGTGAATTCAGGTTACCGCTAACAGATAGTTACAAGAAAATTAGCTTTGAATGAAGTTGCTGTTGTTACTAAAGATCTTATTTTACTAGTAAGAAGAAAGTCGGTAGAAAGATTGAAGCTACTAATGAGTAAAGTCAATGTCTACCACCCCATTCCTTCAAATTAACGTGTATAACATTCACATACATATTTTTTCGTCTAGAATTTGCCCCCAAAGTTGGCGGGTCTTACAGTCGAGCGGTTTTATTTTCGAGCAAATACGGTATTAAGCCAAATTTCATATCGGGTGTACTTGGCGTATCTCAAATCCGAATTCTATAAAAGTACTGCAGTAGAGCTGCAGTAGAGAAGGTGACAAAATCCTTCCTCCTTGGAGCCCAAAGTTCTATGTTCATAAATAATCCCAAGCTTGAAGCATTTGTAAGCTTTTATTTTTTGCGGGTAAAGTGTAACTTGTTTTGCTTCTCGTACAATTGCAATTATAGCATTATGTCTGTTACAGTAACTTTTCTAATGTACGTGTATGTTTTCTTATTATCTTGAGTGTATATATTACATTTCAAGACTTCAGTGCAAGAGGTTTCCTAGAAGTGGTGCTGCGTCTTCCTTTGTTCTGTATATAAACTCTCAGCAATTCCCCAGTACTTGTGCCCCGGCTCACTCACTCCCCTGTGTAATGCTCACATAATATATAGATGCAGAGAGAACCAACCCATCCACGCTTTTGTTCTACCCTGACAAGTCAAGCTCCTCCCACTGCACCCCGTGGAACAAGAAAGGATATATTACAGAGGATATTGGACGGCTGGGATTAGGACCTCACTTGGTGGTCACACATTTATCACCTAGCATTAACACTTTAGATTTCTTGTCCACAGTTATATCAAACTGCCTCACAGTAATTTTCGTGTTTTAGATGAAGGTTATTCGTATCATACATCCGGAATTTGTTATCATGGTACAAAGATTGTGGCTGGAGACTTAAATAGTTTTGGAACTGACAACAGCATTGCCTTGTAGGGAAGAAAGAAATAAGAAATATGTGTTATACAAATATAACTATTCACATCGCTTTACTATGGCCGATAGTTCACAACTACAACAGACTTGTGGTATCATCAGTCTGAGGACCGAGTTCTGTGGTGCGCTAAGCGGGCTGGTGGATACTTGAAGCAATTCAAATACCCTAATTCTTGGTGCACTCACTTCCATTTATGCCATCCCCGCAATTTGGGGAGTCATTCTACTGACCTTCACATGTATATCTTTTAGGAAAGTCTTCAAATGGCAAATTGGTTTCCCACATACCCACAGTTCTTCCCCTAAGCACATGCGCAACATTTTCGTATATTACGTCAGCAGTTAAGAGACACTGGAACTAAATTTTCTAACTTTTCTTTTTCCAACTTTTTCAGTTTTACATCTGTTCACTTAAAAACTGGCACATATGAATAGATAAGGAAATAACTGTGCAAATGCTGAATCTCCTAGCTCAAAAAGTTTCTCAGGTAATAGAATTAAATGCTTTTAATTAGTGAAAAAAAACTCATTCTTAAAAGAATGCCTTACTTGTTTTCAAAGTATACTGTGGCATTTTCTGAGACTTTAAAACGTATATGAGCAACAGATGAATAAGCAACTAAAGATTTTATATCAACTTGACGTAAACATACTAATCTTGCCAAAAATCCTCCTACCAATCTGATTGATAATCAAAATACATTAATTATTATACTAATTCTCATTAAATGTTCAAAAACCCGTAATAAACCATATCCTTTAGTAAATTGAAAATAAATTAAATATTTGATTGAGGTTGGTGTTATTATTTGCAGTGAAATGCATTTTTGTTTTACGAAGCTGTTAGTGTTAAAATTCCTCCTTTTCTGTGAGCAAGTGAATTCAGCAATTATCAAATGCATTCTGGAACTTTTGGATAACACATGAGATTATGCTAACCTAATTAAATAAAATCCACGTAATTTGCAGCTGTCTTACATTGTAAAAATATTACATTTTGTCAGTAAAACTGTAGGTTTTTTTTTTATTTATTTTTTTAAGAAAAAGAAACAAAATTCACGTAACTGCAGTCAAATGAAACCCCTAAAGGTTGCAAGTGTGCCATTTATCCATTATTTTACTTGGGCCCACTCCTTTCTTTACCACAGGCGTTTTGACTGCAGTTGCTAGGAGTCGAACAAGGAATACATTTTATACAAAATGCAAAACTGAGAGGAAAAAAAGCACGTGTTCTGCAACACAGGGTGGTGAAAATAGAGTTCACGGGTGAATTAAACATGTTGCTGGAATTTAAAAAAATATTGGGTTCGAGAGATTGTTTGGTCAAATGATTCAATGGTGTCTAAAGAATATTATATATATATATATATATATATATATATATATATATATATATATGATATAATTAAAAGTCGAAAATTTTATTTTCACCTGAAAATTTAGTCTTAGTGTTCCTAACACACATCACTGCTTGGTTGAAGCAGAACGCTCCACACAACCTGCTCCCTGCTCCCAGACATAGGTTCATTCCTGACCAATTGGATTTTTCATATTTTGTTGCATGTCGAAGATATTTGAAGTTGCAGAGTTAGGTGAGACATCCTGTATGCCATCGCATTTGTTTTTGTTTTATTTTGTGTGCTGTTTACCTACGCTAGTTGTGTACTCAAGATCCACATAGAATGTTCAACAAAAATTCACGTTTTGAGATTTCCTGAGCTCCCTAAACTGTTTATATTTTACTTTCTCTACACCATATAGCAAGTAGGGGAAGAAATGAATTTCCACCTAGATTTCACCGGAAATACATAATTTTAGACTCCCTGAATAAAAGAATAAGCAGTTTTATAAATAGATCTGTTTGTAGGTGTGTGTGTGTGTGTGTGTGTGTGTGTGTGTGTGTGTGTGTGTGTGTGTGTGTGTGAACAGCTAAGCTCAAAAATGGAACTCGCTTAAATACTAAACTTGGTATTTAAGTTCAGCATCTTTCGAGGATACCACACGAAGATTTTCAAGAATGTTGCCCGCCCCAGCTTACTCTTAATATGAAACATTTTCAAAATTTTGATTTTTTCAAAAATGTTTCTGACGAGTTTTATTAAAACGTCACACGTTTAAGATATTTTAATGACAAATGAAACGTACGAATATATCTCTAAATTTTCGGTAATGTTCTCAGAAGTCCTGTTCATTTTAATGTCTTTTACATAACTGGGAAACCTTAAGACAGACAAAATCTTGCTTTTTTGTAGAGTGAACAATTTCCGAAATATTCCTGGTTATTTGTGTGAATTTTCCAGTACTTAACTTTTCTCAAATGGGAAGTTGTTATTCGTTTTTGTGTTCTGCACATGCAAAGAGAATGGAGTTTCAAAGCCATCACTTAGCGACCAGTTCTTTAAAGATTTGGCTATTTCTTAAACCTACTGTATTCCCATGTTGCCGTAGTAGCTACACGGAAATATGTTACTAAAGAATTTTCACGAAACTTTTACTGATGAAGTAGAATAAGCGTTTTTAAGAATAGTATGTACATGGGTAATTAGAGAAAGTGAGGTGAGTGTGCACAAGATATTTCGCTTTTGTTTTTTCCACACGTTTAAATATTCACATATTTCACATATTTAAATATCCTCACTCACTGAAGGTCTACCTACTCTCAGTAGTTCCTATCTAAAACCAACCGGGTTCTTCACGGGATATTGCAGATCACGGAAACACAGAATGACTATCTAGAGAGAAGAAGCAGTGTAGAGGTTATGTAATGAAAAGAGCGAAACTGCCTCTCATATAACCGTAAGTGCGAAATCTGTGTAGGAAAAGTTATGAACTGCTCGGTTGATGAACTAGATGGTGATGTTCCTAAGAAAACTTTGGTTAACAACCTCCTGTGTTTTATTAAAGAGACGGAGCTAATTAAGTAAAATAATAGCGACATCATAGGTTTAGATGTTAAGGGCAGTCGTAACCGACTCTAAAGTCAAGTCAAACAAGTGATGTACGTTGCTGATTAAGATAGCACTCTGTGACTACCTACAAAAGGGACGATGAGAAATACGTGAAGAAAGAAAAGAGAATAAGATTGATGCATTGATTTGGACAACGAGAACAAATCTGCGGGCTCTACTATTTCATAACGTGAACTTTTATACTGTTTCTCAGCGCAGAGAAAGTCCCTGACAAGAATGTGCGAGGACAGTGAATGGGTGTGACGGAAAACGCATGCTACACAAGGATTAAAACTATTAAACATGTGCCTCACTGTAAACAGTTTTGCCTTTCTTACGCACATTAGACATTACTATTTGATACTTCTCCAAACACAGCATCACTGATGTACACAAAACAGAATTCAGTAGAAATACTGTTCTTCACAAAAGTAGCCTATGTTTTTGAATGGGTTGTAACTGAGCTGTCCTGTGTATCATAAACAAAGTAAGGCAAGATATCGGACCCTAGTCTGATCGGCAATGCCCCCTCTGCCTCATTCCTCTGTGAATTTCTTTGCTGTGGAAAACAGTAAGGAAAGTTGAAGGTAAATAAGTACATTTAAAAACTAAAGAGAACAGCTTTGAATTTAAAGCTTCATTGGTGCTGGTTCAGAGAATAAAACTCTTTAAACTAATACATTTTCTTAATTTGTAGATGTTCCACTGTTATTCACAGGATGTTTGTTATTTTGTACTCGTACACTACTTGACGCATTATCAGCTCAAACACATTCTCTAATTTTCACAAGGAGTATCTGAGCTCGGACACAAATATGAAGAACCATGCTGCCGATTGTTAGGGAGTTTTAATGTTTACCTACTACGCAGACGTACATTATCCAGATTCATCGCGCTTATACCTGTGTGCCTTGTTTCAGCAGTTGGAAAGTACAAAGAGAAGAGTTCTCTAATTGCAGGGAACTTCATTTACGCATTTCGTTATACGTGTAAGAGACTAAGTTGCTAAAGCGATAGTCAGATCTTTTCAAAACCTGTCGCTATGTGATGACTTTGCAGTTCTGTTCTCCTTGCATGAAAACAAAGGCTGAATAAACAAATCAAGAAGACAATGCTATTCACAGTTGAGAGAAGTATAACGCACGTGCGAAAGTTTCACGGTGGGAGTAAATGGAATTTAAACTGTGTAAACAATTTTACTCATAGACAACGGGTTCAAGCCCGAATGGTTTTAGTAATTTATCGCAAGCAATATCGTAAGACGTGTGGCCTTAACCTATAACTTCCTGAGCGGAGTGGGAGAATTTATATGAGGTCGAGCCTTCAAATGATATTTATCTGGGCTATTTTATAAATAAAATGTGAATTTAAATACTGTCACAAGTTTTTACTAGAAAATGTTAAATTCCATAAAAAATCGTTTAACATATATTAATTTCGATTATTATAGTTTAGCATTGCCAACTGAACAAAACGAAACCCAAGAATTACATGTATTTGGATCTTCTCTTTTGTTATAACCAGTTTATAATCTCAAATAAATCTCACTTTATTTTTAGCACTAGCAAATAACTGTTATTTTCAAAAAACACATTCATTATTAAAAGATAAATTGTTGGAAATACAATTGTCAGATTCAAATATTTTGATGATTAATCAATTGCAACGTGTAATACTTCGTTTTTCAGTGATTTATGAGATACATTTGATGACAGTGACTAAACAAAAGAATGACCTTGCTTAATTTGTACAAAACAACTGAATGAATAAGTGACAATTCGTATACAAAAATTTAATGTCTCTGTGTATGAAATAGTCAAAGAAATATGAAGCATTTGAAAGCTCAATCTAATAAATATGTCGGAAATGTTTAATGGTCCAAATATTTTATTCCTTATAAATTGTGTGCTTTAACGAGTTCTATATCTTTTGCACAATAAGATCTGTTTTGCTATCTCTTGCAGCTTATTAGTTATGCAAACTCATTGAGGAGTAGAAAGGTGAATCCCAAAGTTTCAAAGATACACATTTCATTTGTCAGAAAATAGTCCAAATACTATGCAGCATTTTAATCAAACTTGCTAGAACCTTTTTGAGAAAATAGTGTCGGAAAGTGTTTCATGTTAAGATTAGTTCGGATGGGGGGTTTCTTAAATATCTGCATGAAGCCCTCTTGGAAGGCCTGAACATAAATAGCAAGTTTGTATCTATCCAAAGGCGGTGCCTTTAGACCGTTCGCCTATCCCAGAGACCCACATGTGGTATTCGTGGTGGACTAAGCGACCTCTGGGCGGGTTTTCTCCAGGTTCGCTGGTTCCCTTCACCACTCATACTACAAACTGCTCCATCATCACCTTTCTCTTCATTCATTTTGCCAATATTTCATATCATCCTCTTCCTCACTTTTATACCCGGCGATGGACTGGGTTCGTCTGCTTCCCAGGGTTCTCAAAACTTACATCTTCTGTGAAATATCCTCATCGAATTTTTCGTGGAATATTCCACTTCCTGTAGTTACTCTAGGTACGTATTGGATAAATTAAAATGTGTATCTCGTTCAAATCCTGCAATTTGTGTCAAATGTAATTTTTTGAGGTCAACCTCATCCGAGAGATAGGTGGGTTGAATATTCAAATACTTGTACCATTTCCGAGATATTCTTGTCAATTGGCTGAATTTTTCAATACTTTTACTACTTTTCTCTAATGGTAAGTCACGTTTCCCCTTTGTTTGTCGTAGTCATCAAAGAGTAGATAATTTGAAATATATCATGTAACGACGCACTTTTTAACAAATTTTACTGTGCTAGCCTTCTATATCCTTGTTATATCTAAAATTAAATTATTTGTTGAATGCTCATCTCGATGAATGAGAAATAGATAAAAGAACCTTTTGATAGAGTAAATAAGTAGTAAAACATGTGTGAATGCAAGCACAAACTTTTTTCTTTTTTTTTTAGAACGCTGCATAAAATTCTAAAACCGATTTAATACCTTTTCACTACCTTTAATGATTCGATGTGTATTATTCATCTAAAAACACCTTGATGTACAGTATCAATTTCATAATTAACACACTAAGGGGCTTAACACGTTATAAATAATGTTTGTAACATTTGATCACATTTTATATTCTAAAACTGCATATATTAAGTAAATGAAATCGAGCAGTTAACCTTCGTGGTGCATGAAATTACAATTACTGCGCGAAGCTCAGCGTTTAATGCATAACTGCTAGAAATATGGCGTGTTTTCCTGTGTGGTTTTAATCTAGATTTTATGCATTCAGAACGTGCTTTCACTCGCATATTAAGCTTAATTCGTAGTCTCGTTTGTGGTTGGCACACGTTCACCGTATTCCGCTTGGTACCTAAAATGAGCACATTTTCATGCAATGCAAATATGATTAAAACTTGTGAAATTATAAATCCTGTCAAAAAGGGTATAATAAATGACCTCGTACACATTCACATGAAAATGAGAGCCAAAATCAATTTGCACACTACTTTCAGTGCTTTCACGCCAAGATTTTGTAAATTTATAAACATATTTTTCATGGACTGTATCTTTGTCTTAGGGAAATGTGTACTATATGCAACTGTTAATATCTGGTGTGTGTATTCATTGACTTTCTGTGCTCACTCTTGTATAACCTATTCTTAAACATGCTTATTCCTCTTTCTACTTCATGCTAATTGATATAAACGTTACAAACAGTTTCAATACATATTTCCTCATAGATTACAATGGGAATAGTTCTATGGTCTAGGGTTAACAAGCCTCTAGTTCTCGAGATCTCTAGTTCAAACCGGCTGATGGCGATGAATTTTTTTTCGGGTGTAAAATTCCGTAGCATGACCTCCTTCAGAAGGGAAGTAAAACCGGAGGTCCCGTGACGTAGATTTACGGCACGAAAGTACAAGACTGACCAAGAGGTATCTAGGCAAAATTAAGCGGTCTTTCTCACCCAATATAGAATAGGACCCTGAGAAGCATAGTAGTTCAGGAGCGTCCATAAATAAAGCTCAATTTCAAGAGAATTAACTAGACCAGGGGAAGACAACTTCGGTCCGTGTGACGTATTTCAACGAAGAGCCAGCTTGTACGTTCGTGTGACGTCAGGCCAGAACGGTGTATTGCTATGTTGCCTAGATCAGCGGCGCTACTTGTACTAAACTGGATGAATATGAAGAATATTATTTGGGCATGCTCGGGCTGTTTAGGGAGAACCCTCTTCAAACTAGTCTGAGGGTGTTTATTTGTTGTGTGAGGGATCTTAACGACGTTAGTGCGAATTTTGTTTTTATTTTGTGTCTTTGTTGACGTTGTGTAGTGTTGTGTGTAGTGGTTTTGTGTTTGTGTTCAGTTCCCCGTGTTTCACACTAGTTTGAGACCAGGCTTCAAGATGTAGAAACATTGTCAACTTACGTTTCAGGTCTTTGCGACCCCGTATTCATTCGATGTTAACAATGTTTCTAGCAGGTAGCAAATTGAATTGATAAATTAACAGTGCGACGATTTGCTGAAGGACAACTATAAACACAAGGAAGACTTGGCTGATTTTTATAAGAATGTTCCTCAAACCAAATTTCTGAGGTTATATGCCCTTGTTGCACGGGTATTATGTATGTTTGGTTCTATGTATATGTGCGAACAATTCTTTTTGGTTATGAACCTTTCTAAGTCAAACTCCCGAAGCATGTTGTCAGATTACAATCTAACATGCAGTCTTCGGTTACAAATGAGCCGTACATTACGCCCTAACATTGACACACTAGTTAAAGAAAAGCGAAACGGTGAATGTCGGAAAATGTCCACCTAATTGTTGTCTATAGCTCTCCTCTAGCTCAGGCAAAATAGTTATAATTTCTATTCTATTGGCGTTATGACATGACTGTTCACATAAACTAGAATATATATATATGGCATAAAGCCGAAATGTAATTATTTATAATCTGTGACTACTCCGTAATTGAAACAGTCAGCATTAAGATTACGATGTCCCGTATGCCATTTCCTCTTGCCCGCTGTGACGTCACACGTTCAACTGACTTTCCGTGGGAGCATGTGAGCTGAGTGAGCTGACGTCACAGCAGCATTACCTGTCTACCCCTGCACTAGACTTAAGTGATGGTGATATCTTTTAGAGCTGGTCGTAATGTGATGGCTATGACAGTCTGCTCTCTTTGCATGATCAGAGCATAAAAACAGAAAAACCGCTTCCTATTTGAGGAAAGTATATATATGCACACTTACATATTAATCAAAATTATTGTTGAAGCTATTTTTGGAGAAATTCCGAGTTCGAATACCAGCTGGAGGGTGGGACTATTTTCCCTAATCAGGATTATTTCCCATCCCTCTTAGAGTTTGGAAGTTCTAGTAGTAGAGTAAATTAGTGTATGAATTTAATATAATAATGATATTATGATGGCTAACGTTGGCCGTTAACGAAAAATGGTCTTTAAAAGAATAAGCTTTAGGACCGTATATATTTATCAAGACCTCTTTTGACAGTGACATTATCATCGCTATGGTCGTAGCTGAGAAGGAACACGTGCTTAGGTATTTAAATACACAACAGGAAATATTCGAAATCGATTTAAGTAGCTAAAAGGATATTTAACACATGTTTTAATGACCTCGACATTTAATCTGTAGTAAAATTTTGTCGTATCTTGTATGGTTTTCCAATTATACAAAATTAAATCAGAATGAGTAGGACTTTAAATGTTATTGCAGAAAACTACAGACACGTCTAATTGAATGTTTTTTACGGAGTATACGAAATGCATTCCATCTTCACTTTTTATTTGTAGTTCATTACGCTTGAATGCACGTCATAAAGTATCACAATCATCCATAAAATTTTGCTTTTTAATGCTTAATTTTTTATTTGCGTTGAACAATATTACCAAGTGATTTTTGAAGGATGCGAATGATCAGTTTGACGTTGTTCATATCTACTAATTTGCTTGTCAATATATTGTGTATTTATCTAAAAGAATTTGTTTCCGTATATAGAGTTTTAATGCATTTAATTTAACATAGTAATCGGTCTGGTAAGACTCAAGCTATTCCGCGGAAACAATTATTGGTGAACAGAGCAATTAAGGTTGCATTAAAATATGAGTGAAATGATTGACACCTATTTGTATGGAATGTTCGTCCGGTGTGTCCACATAAGGCTGCCTACATACGGGGACGAAAATTGTCACATTTGTCAACACATTTTTCAATCAAATATGCGGTGGGTTCAGCCTTTGCATCACTTTTCAGTAAATGCCCGAAAGTAAGGGACATGTTATAATTTTCGTTACTAATACACTTTACATTTGGATTAGGATATTTTTATGACGCTTAAACTTTCCGTTTATTCAGTGCAACTTTTTTATTACTTTCTCTACTATGTATAGTAAGTAGGGGAAGTATTGTATTCGATCCAAAATTTCGATGTCGAGATTTCACCCGAAATATATATTTTGAGTACCCCTTAAAAAAAATTAGAAAGCAGTCCGTTTCTGTATGCGTTTTGGTATTTAAGTTTAATATCTTTCAAGGATACGACACGAAGATTTTGTAGAAAATTCCTCTACGCTAAACTACGCTTTAGATGGAAAATTTTTCGACATTTTTAAGTTTTTCAAAAAAGGTTCGAAAGATTTTGATTAAAATGCCATTTTTATGGTAAATGTAATGTATATTTTGAATTTTCTGGCTATAACAATGTAGTCCTGTTTACTTTGGGTGACTTTTGCATAGCTGGTAAACCATAAGAGATAGACCAAATCTTACCATACAAAAATGTACATCTTAAAACACACAATTTATGTGCAAATGCATTTTTGTGGAGTGAACCATTTGGGAGCTATTCCTCGTTATTTGCGTGTGTGTTGTAATACTTATACTTTTCTCAAATGAGAGGTCGTTATTCACTTTTTTATCCCTTGGCCCTGCAAAGAGAACGGAATTTCAAAGTAGTGACCAGCTTTAAAATATTTGATTAGAGCTTAAAGCGTACTGTAGTCCCATGTTCCCCTTGTACCTTTAAGGAAATAAAAGATAATTTCTACAAATGTTTATCTCAACTAACATGAAGATATAGGAGTAAGAGTTAAGAATGGTTAGTGCAAGAGTGGAGAAAGTCATGTGAGTGCAACAAATCAGAATTTTGTTTATTTTTCAGAGAAATTTACTACCTTGGATTAACAAGCTATTTAACTCTTAAAATTCCTTAGGTTAGTTTTCATTTCCTAGGTGTCTTATTATCAGCGTTTGGAAAAGCTGGAAACTGTGACACGAATGTGCTTTTATGACACGAATGCATAGTCTAGAGCGCTTCTGCTGTCTGTCATCCACATTTTCCAGCGTGCAAATACGGTTCAAAAACTTCATCCCCAGTAACCGATGTGTGTTCTGCAAATTAAGCGTTTAGCTCCTGGGGCTTCAATCTGCTGTAACGAACGTTTCATTCCAACGCAGTCACGAAATTAACATGTCACCCCTCGAACCAATTACGGCACTCGCAATACTGTTGCATTTTCCACACCTATTCTGAAGCTCACTACTGAAACATAGCATACGCTGGAAACACATTGTTCGCTTCGCAATTCGCTTCATACCACAAGTAAAATAATTCAGCTAGGATTCCACAATTAAGGATATTACATTTACATGGCTTTCTATGGCGACTGCCGTATAGTTTCTGCAGACTGTTGCTACAAAATCTTATTGTTCCATCAGCTTCATAATAATCGAGATAAACGTTTGCATAAAAATGGTTTTGTGCAATCCTAGCATTAAAAGGGCTTATGACGGCATAAATAATGCACAATTACCCTGTTTCTGGCACCATTGCCAAAAAACGAATGACATAATTACCATTGCAACAAGAGAGCAATGACATCATCACAGCTACAACACAACTTTCTTCAATGTGCCTGTAAGAAAACCTGAAATCGTCATTCTTGCCAGTAGTATGGTTTCGTTAGTCTAACGCAGTTTTCGTTATCTACAGAACTTTTCACATTCTTGGCTTCGTTCAAAATTCAATCCATATGCTCAATAATTTTAGCATTACCTTCCATTTTCCACTATAACTGTTCAAACAAAAGACACAGTAAGTGCTTAGCAACCATATTACGTCAGATATCTGTGATCTCCGATACATTACAATTTTACATTTCTCAAATTTATTAGTTATTTTATGTATTTTAATGCTAAAATTGCATAAAACATTGTACGTAACACGTGTATAATGTTTTCATTGCGACTTTCCTAAAAATTTTAAGGTGCCTACTTTTGTGCAAACGTTTTTGTCTATCGCATGTTTACCAGTTATACAAAATAGTGGAAAATTCATGCAGAATGAAGAGACTTTCCCGGCCTTTTCGCAGAAGATTTCCATGTAAATTGTATTAGTCATTCATATAGGTTAAAATATATTTTAATCAAAATACAGCGATGTCTCAAAAGACTATAAATAACACATTTATCCAACCAAAGAACACACACACACACACACACACACACACACACACACACACACACACACACACACACACACACACACACAGCGCACGTTCGTGAACCTTTTACTGAAATTACTTTCCAGAGGCGCCTTGTCTCTTTATATCCCTTTAATATCTATCTCTCAAGTATTACCGGTGTTACGCCAATTGCCGACCTCTGACCACAGGTCACTGTATTAACGTTTCCTTTCTTATGACTTTGACATTGTGTTCAAGGTAGAACAAATAAATATTTACAGGTCAGGCCGACTTTTTTGCCTATATTAACGCCAGCGTAATGTCATATCGGACGGTGAAAGGATGCAATGGGTGAAATGATGCTCAAATGAGCCCGAGGGCTATAGAGCTTGAAGTTACTTGACATTCGTCTTCTCAGGATAAGGGAAAACCTTGGTAAAAACCTTTCTGGATAACTCACTCTAACCGAAATTCGAACTTGGAACCTCTTGGATGTGAGGCAAATATGCTATGCTACCACAGCATAGAGACAGGCATTAGGACCACTTATCATTGAGTGATAACGTAATAGAAACTACCATCAGTATACAGTAATAATAACTGTAATATTACCAAGATGTTGCATTACTTTCTTTCTTTCTATCTATCTTTCTTTCTTTCTTTCTTTCTTTCTTTCTTTCTTTCTTTCTTTCTTTCTTTCTTTCTTTCTTTCTTTCTTTCTTTTCTTTCTTTCTTTCTTTCTTTCTTTCTTTCTTTCTTTCTTTCTTTCTTTCTTTCTTTCTTTCTTTCTTTCTTTCTTTCTTTCTTTCTTTCTTTCTTTCTTTCTTTCTTTCTTTCTTTCTTTCTTTCTTTCTTTCTTTCTTTCTTTCTTTCTTTCTTTCTTTCTTTCTTTCTTTCTTTCTTTCTTTCTTTCTTTCTTTCTTTCTTTCTTTCTTTCTTTCTTTCTTTCTTTCTTTCTTCTTTCTTTCTTTCTTTCTTTCTTTCTTTCTTTCTTTCTTTCTTTCTTCTTTCTTTCTTTCTTTCTTCTTTCTTTCTTTCTTCTTTCTTTCTTTCTTTCTTTCTTTCTTTCTTTCTTTCTTTCTTTCTCTCTTTCTTTCTTTCTTTCTTTCTTTCTCTCTTTCTCTCTTTCTTTCTTTCTTTCTTTCTTCTCTTTCTTTCTTTCTTTTCTCTCTTTCTTTCTTTCTTTCTTTCTGTTTGTCTGTCTGTCTCTCTTTCTCTCTCTCTCCTTCTTTCTTTCCTTCCTTATTTCCTTCTTTCCTTCCCTATTTCTTTCTTTCCTTCCTTATTTCCTTCTTGTCTTTCTTTCTTTCTTCTTTCCTCTTTCTTTCTTTGCTTCCTTCCCTCTTTCCTTCTTTCTTGCAGTTTTAATTTAACTCAGTTTTAGGCTCACCCGATCATGTTAGACACGCATTTCTTTGCATAATGTTCGGCTGCATTATGTTCGCTTTAAGTGTTAATGGTACAATGGAACTCAGTTGCCAATGCACTGCGTCCAATTGACCTTCGAATGATCTTCGTTTGTAGGCAGAATAGTGCCTTTTGCGACAATTGTATTTCGAAAATGCTTCTTAATAAAAATGAATAGCACGTTATTCAGTTTTGCAGTAGGTATTATCTTTATTAACCCGTTTATTGCATTATTTTGAGCCTAAAACACTGTTTTGAATGATGCATTGCTTGTGAAAGCACCCAATGTTTTACCTTAATGCCTCCCTAAGCTGTACGTGTTAAAATAAGTAGCAATTCTGCTGAACTGAGAAAAAAGAAAATTAAGGTTTCTTCTGTTATCAATTACAAATACTTTCGCTGCTCATGTGGTAGGGACATTTGCGTTTAATATACGATATTAACAAACACAGGTTTGTGCAACATTCATTCTAGGTATATCAATAAAGCTATCCGTTGTTTTGAAATATTTAAGAAAGTCAAGCAAACATTTAAATATTCCTTAAGGAGAAAACAACAGCATGTAAAATTTACTCCACATACTCGTGCTCTCGAGTGGCATAATTTTATTTACAGAACCTTTTGGTTGAATTATTCATGGTCAGAGATGTGCCATTCGTTAGCGAGTTTGAAACGCTACGAACACTGCAACTTGTGTTATATTTCTTGAGCAAACAGCAGATCCTTCTTGAGTAAACTTACGCTTCCCAAGATTTGTAGTGTCTTCTTTCTTTGTTTGCACTGTCAGGATCCTGAGGAGCATGCTACAGCCTCTGAGATTTCCTTGGTTTGTTTTTCTTGTCGGTAGCCCGAGAAAGAAAGAAACTTTTGCGTTTAATTCCCTTGAATTTATTTCCGTGTACCTCCCGTCATGTTTGTCTCATAGCTGTGCATATTTTATTTTAAGAAAGCTTTCGTAAGTCCGTTTCCTGCAGTTTACTTAACATGCATCTTCTTATCCTTTAGGTTGCTTTGGCTACCATTCGGCATTTGGTTTTAAGTGTAAAAATAACACTAGGTTAATACACATATATAATCACGTTTATTGAAAGTTACTTACAAAAATAATATTACTGTAGAGAGACACAAAAGATTTATTACTCCTCACCTCTGATGTAAAATTTTAACGTTCTTGATAACCGACATGCAAGTTGTAATAGTGTTCTTACCTTCTTTTTCTTCTTCTGCTCCTCTGGTTCTATAGCCCTTGATGAACTTAGGCGTCCTGCAGAAATCTCTCTTTCACTTTGCTTTTCCACCCCCTAATTCCAGCCGTTCTTAATTCTTCTGTTACATTATCTAACCATCTTGGTTTTGGCCTTCCTTTTTTGTTTTAGCAAACAACGTTTCTTTCAATATTCTGTTTAGGATTGTATCTTCTGTCATTTTCTCAGTATGTCCTGACATCTTGTTATTTGTGTCCTTATAAACCTCACAATATCTTGCTTATTTATTAGTTCATCTAGCTCTTATTGGTCCAAAGATCCGTCTTCATATTTTCCTTTCAAGTCCTCGTAGTTCAGAGTCCATGCTAGTTACGACGCTGTTCAGTGTTCTTTAATACCATTATTTGTAATTATTATTTCATATTTAGTGGATGTTAAATCTGCAGGAGTTTGAAAATAAAATGTGTAAATTTATACTGGCTGTCCCCCCCCCCACCAAAAAAAAAAAAAAAAAAAAAAAAAAAACACCGACAACGCTTAGTATGTTATAGGGAACGGCAAATTGATGGATTTTCAAATAGGAATCCCTGTCCGGAAATGCACGGTTTGGACGCTAGAGAGCGAAAACGTTTGAGAACGAACGGTTGTTACATTGTTAACATTCGTTTTGCTATATTAATACGGAAGATATGCAATCCTTTAGTCATCTGCGTACTGGGATGCACGACCTATGCATAATAACATTCCTGCGCATGCGCTAAATTGCTCCGTAGAGTCCTTGGTGCCCATCCTACTGCGTTAGTTGTGCATACAGCTGCGAAATGGCCGACTTAAGCTCTAGCACACTTTGATGTAAATGTGCGGAATCACCACAATGTCGCATATTCAAATCAATGGATTGGTAGAGAAGAACCAGTTCTATGGCCACTACAGTCACCAGATGTGACACTTCTCGGCTATTTTCTTTGGAGTTGGAGTAACGTCAGCGGAGGACCTTATGGCTCGAGTCCACGGAGCGATTGAAACCACAGCACGTATTGGGTCATGCTCATAAGGCTCACCATCCCCGATATAGGCTCTGTAATGACGTAGAAGGTACATAGTTCGAAGCCCGTTTCTAATGTAGACACGCCGATGTTAGGTTTATTGATGAAATGTGAACGTACAACCATCTGACATTTCAATGCGCTACTTAATGAGTTTTGGTATGCGGTGGTCATTAATTTTAATGCCTGTGTTGTGCGGACTCTAATGAATGACCTAGCTGCCGACGGGCTCTTAAATCCTACTCATGTATATGTTGTGTCCAATCATTTCTACATTGTTTTATTGTGTCTGTCAGTTGAAATATGTTTAATCCCCTTCTTATATCTTCACTTCAATTTTTTTATTTAGCAGGATAAATCATATCTATGACATCTCAAAAATCTCGTTTCTGCCTTTCAGTTCTACATTTTTGTCATAATCCAAAATTCCCAGCAGTAAAACAGCATTACTATATAAACAATAATCTTATTTTTCTTTCTAGTACCAAAATGACGTATTTTAAACACGTCTAACTCCATATGCCGCCGTTTCAATCCACAACTTATGGGACAAACTACTGGATTTTATGTCTGTACCAGGTAATTAGTAGTACTCAGCAATTAATTAAGTCTTCACAGCATATGTTCGGATTCCGGATTCAACTGGAGTCCTAACATCAATTCCTAGGAATACTTACGAATTGATCGGAAATGTCTAAACGATATGCATGATCAGTTTTTAGGATACACGCTGAAATAGTTGTTTCTTGTTGCCTCCTCTTTACTCCTCAAACGTGGTAAATGAGATCTTAAATAGTTTCTGAAATAATAGGTTATAAATTAGTGGATTGGATGGGTTATATATGTACCAGGTGGCCCACCAGAGCCGGCCCCACCGTAAGTAGATTACCCTTCGTGCGTTAAAAGAGTTGCAGAGGTTCACGGCGGAAGAGAGGCCAGTGGCGTTGCTGCTTCTTAGCGGGACGTGAGTTGAGAGGCAATTGAACGAGCGTGTGTACTTCGTGATAATATACAATAACAGTAAAAACAACCGAGAGTCTCATTCTACTTACAGGATCTTTATTTTCCAGGGAATAAACTCCCTCCCGGATATGCTGCTATTGTCTAACATTTGAATTAGAGACTGTAAAGAACAAGCATGACGGCACGTGATGTTTCATTGGCATTTCTTCGTTTCTTATTGATGTTATTGCTGTATTTGTTCATTACGTATAATTAGTTATTGTTATTATTGATATTGTTAGTTATTACTG
The DNA here is from genome assembly GCA_030765045.1 of Tenodera sinensis. Taxonomy (NCBI): domain Eukaryota; kingdom Metazoa; phylum Arthropoda; class Insecta; order Mantodea; family Mantidae; genus Tenodera; species Tenodera sinensis. The sequence goes on along the minus strand of CM060961.1, from coordinate 139,222,858 downwards.
TTAGTTAATATTTATTATTGTTTCCATTAGTGTTTATTATTATTATTATTATTATTATTATTATTATTATTATTATTATTATTATTATTATTATTATTATTATTATTATTATTATTATTATTATTATTATTATTATTATTATTATTATTATTATTATTATTATTATTATTATTATTATTATTATTATTATTATTATTATTATTATTATTATTATTATTATTATTATTATTATTATTATGGTGATAAAATAAGTTGTGTCTCCTACCACTCCAAATGGTAGGCGTAGGTAAGTGGTGCAAATGTACCGTATTTTATCGCACAAGGCCCCCTCCCCCTCCCATATTTCTCTCCTCTATGGTTTTTCATCACTAAAAATTAATTAGCTATTCAACATCGCATAATTCCCTCTCCTGGTTCGTTCTTATTGGAGCGGCCTTCAAATGACTTATAATGGACAACAATCGACGCAGCGGTGCCTGTCACGGACAACAATGAACGCAGTGCTTCCAACAAAAATACTCGTATTGCCATTGTCACAACGTATCGTAAAATTGAAATGCGAAATTGCAGACGTGTTTCTAAGTCAGTTTGCTACAAGTCGTCATATTGATCAGTAGAGTCTTTAAAAAAATACTGGTATTTCTGGTGCCATTAATGGTTCTGACGACATGTTGTGGAATAGTGAACATGAAGATGTGTTATCTGAACCAGATGTAAATGAAAATAGTGATGACAGTGACGAAAGTGAGACGGCAGAATAGTCAGAGAAAAGAAATAATTAAACAATACATTGTAGGCCCAATGAAACCGTGGTATGTATCCAGTTCATTCACAAGTTACTGTATACCTATATAACTTTACATAATATTACATGATTTCCCTTCCTTTCTGAATTCCTAGAAGCACCACTCGCATAATTCCCTCCCCAGTGTTTTCCAGCCAAAAGGAGGGAAAAAAAAAAAAAAAAAAAAAGGGGGGGGCGGGGAATTGCGCGATAAAATACGGTATTTCCCTTACTAATTTGAAGTAATGAAGTATTGATAATTTGCAGATAATCAGTAGTTTCCAATAGATATGGTATGTAGAGAACGATGTCCAAGTTTTTAAAGGGGGATGTAGAATATGTTCTTGTATTCTCTTGAATATTATTACGTAACAACACAGCAAAATATTCTTTACTATTTTGTTCCAACTTCAAATTTTATGAAGCAAATAATCCGCGGTGTACCTAATGCGTTGACGCCGGGATAGCGACTCGCATATCGGAGTTCTGAGTTCGATTCCCGCGGCCGATCATGGTTTTTTCGGGGGTTTACCAAGGTGAAATTGAATTAAATTTGTGAAAGGAATTTTGGGAAGGAATCGTGCCAGGTCTAAGCTTAGCGTACTTCTCCGACATTTGCCAGTTGTGGGGACAGCGGAAAACCAGAATGAATCCCTTAGTCAGGGAGGATAGTCCTGGCGGAATTTGAACCTCGGGACCTCCCGAATGCGAGCTTCACAATTACAATTCAGGATTCCTTTTCGTGATATGTACTGTCTGTTCATCAGTTCATGATCTAAGAGGAATAAAAGTCAGGGGGAGACATTCCACGCAGTGTAATCTTGAGTTTTGTAAACATCCGCACAATCGTTGCTCTGCTGGTCACGTTGCCAACTTACCTCCAATATTGTTCGCGCTATGTTTACTCGCTGCTAATTTCTCTTAATTTCAGTTGTAAAATCGTACTTGCCATTAGTTGTATGTCAGAAGTAATGCTGGAAGTAATATAGAAGTAGATAATTCTTCGCCTGAAATCTTTCTATGATATTGTGGTTGCAGAACAAAGTGGTTCAGAGTGACAGTTCTATGCGTAAAGCAGGTCTTTATAGGACGATTAAATAAATAAAAAATACCTATAGAGGCTCTTACAGGTCTCCCTTCATCTCTATCCATCTGCAGGAGCAATTTCTACACTATTAACTGACCGAAAGTTTAATACTTCATTCGTTGATCCTGCACGAAGGAATGAGTTGTTAGATTGAATTCTTCAATTGTTATAACGTTATCATGGGTTATTATTGGGGCCACACCGTCATTCATTTGCCTCCATACATGTGTAATCTCAATCCCGAAGAACTAGGTAAAATGATTACATAAGCTATAAAGGACCTATGCTTACAGGAGTTGCACGATATAGCGCTCGGGGATATATCACTTAAGACCGAAACAGACTGGCAAGGTTTTTTTAAAACTATAGAAAAGGCAGAAAATCATCGGGGAAAAGACGGAGTAGTTGAAAACATTGTTTACGTTTTATAAGCTAAATATACTGTATAAACTGAAAATAACATTTAAATTGTGCTATTTTGAGCGATTTCTTTACTTTAATCTAGTATTCCAAGTTTGGCAACATTATCGTAAACAGGATTGGAAGCAGAACTGCTGCTCGCGATATCACTGTTTATCTGGAATTGTTTGCTAACGTAGTGGCAGGCTGCATTCCTTTCAGGGACCATGAGCAGATGAATAAACTATATCTGCATTTATCACAAACACTTGTTAAAATTCACGAAACTACTCGGCAAGAAACTATATCAACCTACTTCCCCTCTCCATTTCCAATCCCATGGTAGAAGGCATCCCAATTTCTGTGTCTTCGTTGATCACAGATGATCTCCGGATATTTTACTTAAAAAGTTCTACTTCACCTCACGTTTGTTCTCATTCTTAAATTAATGACGAGCAGCAAGTGAGAATATAAATATGGTGTGCTGTTAGCATGTTGCTCCTTATTTACAATAAATGTGAAATAGTAACGCATTCTGAAGATATGCTGTTAAAAGCTGCGAGAAACGAATTATTTTGAATGTTTCTAAGGAATTTTGCAGGAGAATCCTCCTGCCATTTTGAATAACATTGTTAAACTAACTGCAGATTATTCTGGCGTTTCCCTCTGGAGCATTACGCGTGAATTAACATTGCAAAGATCAAGGAAGAAAAGACACAGACTAAGCCAGAATTAGAGAAAGCAGATGATTTTAGCAAAATCTCTGTTCTAGGAAACTCCACGAGCCGCCAGCGATAATGCTAGGTTGCCTTCTTTAAGCAAGCCACTTTCATAAACGATTGCTAGAAATTGCATTTGCGTATATTAAAAGTAGTTACGGGAGGAAACATAGATTTATAATCTCTTCCCGATAGTGATGCTACTAGAGATTACCATTAGTTTTATTTTAACTACTCTACATTTAATTTGAATTCATGTTTTATTTCACTCTGTTATTATAATTATTATTACTTTCTCTACTGGTAAGTGGGGGAAGTATTGTATTCCGTCCAAAAATTCAATGTTGAGATTTCACTGGAAATATATGTTTTGTGACCCCTGAATCCAAAAATAAAGCATTTTTAGAAAAAGGTCCGTGTGAGCGTGTGTCTGTGTGTGTCTGTGGACAGCATAACCCAAAAACGAAAAGTCGGTTAAAAACCAAAGTTGGTATTTAAGTTTAATGTCCTTCAAGGATACGACACGAAGATTTTGAAGGAAATAGCCCCAACCTAAACTACCTGTACATGGAAAATGTTTCGCAAATTTTTATTTTCTTGAAAATGGCTCTAACGATTTTGATTAAAATGTCATATGTTTAAGATATTTGTATGACAAATGAAATGCATATTTTGAATTTTCTGGCTATAGCCTATGTAGTCCTGTTTACTCTGGATGACTCTTGAATAACTCGTAAACCGTAAGAGATAGTCAAAATCTTACTATACAAAATATGTAGGTCTCGCTAATACACACAATTTATGTCTCAATACATTTTTTTATAGAGTGATACATTTCGGAGATATTCCTTGTTATTTCTGTCAGTTTCGGAAAATTTAAAACCTTCGTGAAATGGAACATCGTTGTTTATTTTATATATATATTAAGCGCGCAAAGAGAATGGAATCTCAAAGCTTTAAAATATTTGAGTATCGCTCAAAGCCTACTGTATTCTAATATTCCTCTTACACCTATAGGGAAATAAACAATAAGATAATTTGTACAAATGTTTATCTCAACGAACACAAAGAAGATACAGTAATAAGAGTTTGTAAGAATTGTTAGTACAAGAGTAGAGAAAGTCATGTGAGTGCAGCACATCAGATTTTTCGAGTAGTACACACTTCATTATAAACCGAGACATGAGTACCTGTGGCTATTGTTTGTTTCTTCAGACAGCTGAAAGAAACACAAGGTTAATGCGTATGTAAACAAAACTATTTGCTTACGTAAACAAAACTATTTGCTGTTTCTAAGGCTGCATCGACATCAGATTCATTGCTGCTACTATAGAGCTCTATACTGTTGCAAGTGAAATGTGGAACCATTAGCCTAACGATAACGATGAACAATTTTGGAACACAAAAAGCCTCTTAGTTACTTTCTAATGCATGACAAAGAAAGAAAGTTCTTTTCGGGCTGCTAGATTTGTTATTTCGGCGAAGATTCACACACTCCGTCAACGTCACTGGTCACAGTAAGTCGTAAGGAGCAGGGCGTATGGTCATTATTCATAGTGTAGACTTGACTTAGAAAAGAAAGTATCAAAATGTGAAGAAAAAATAGCCAGAAAAGAGAATGGAGAGTGTGTAATAAATCAAGAATACCCAACAATGCTAAAGGCAATTCTTCGCTTTTGTTGTAAAGTGATGGTACTGTGACAAATGCCTTCCCTTTTCTTCCTCCAAGTGAAGTAAGAGTGTCATCGTGGTAAGGATTGTTCAACTCAAGGGAGCGGGGGAAGGAAGGCATAAAATTCCCTGCAGCATTGTTTCACTACTTTCGCAACTCATAATTCATACTAATGCCAAACTAACAGCAGGTTTTGACAATATGAAAACTGAGGATAAGAGATCCGACAAACTCTTAATTTTTTGGAATGTTTTAGCTATCGACGTCACATAAACGCTTGCAGATAATGAATTTTAACCTTCTGGTCTCCAATTGTCTGTTTCCACCTGCACTTACCTTAGAATGAAATATTTGTTACTCTGTAACAGATATCCGAGAGAATTTGCATCCAAACTTTCTGTCAAAACCTGCCGTTTGGAATAGAAGGAAGTGGTAACGTCCTTCATCGTGAATTCAGAAAAAAGCTAACGCCGTCGCCAATTTTTTGAGATCTTCTTCATAACTATCATTCTGATCCATCATTGGATATTAGCTTCGATGGTTCCAAATAATTTGGAACACCAGAAACTGGTGTTCGGTCTTACCAATCAAAAATCCCCACAACTCCTATGCGATACTCAGTTGGATCGACAATATTGCACCCTTTATGAACATCTTCAAGTCACCAACAGTTCGCGGTTGTTGATAGAAGATCAAAAAGCAGCTCGCATATAATGGTGTGGTTCAAACTGGAATAATTTAACAGTGTGAGAAGCAAGGAAATGTGCGTTTTCTCTAGTTTAAATCACCAACGGTATGGTCTTCTTTTTCAGAAAATACCAAGTCATAAGTGAAGGAGATTTCTCATACTCTATTCTTGGCAAGACTTACCACGTCATGATATTTTAACATGGCACTTTTGTGCACGCATAGCTGATTTTGTAAAAAATAGCCTTAAAATTACTTTCGTGTCACTTGCCACTTTTGTGAGTTTCCCTTTAAGTGGAAGGGAACGTTTGGCAGTTGAAATAGCTGTTCTACTGTAATCATACTAGTGCCTGCACAGGTTGATTTGTTACTAAGAGATGAAAGAAAAGCTTATTCACACACAAAGTAATATTGCGAAACATACTAATAATGGGTTACTAAGCAACTCGCTGGAGCTATCATGTAAATCACTCGGAATTAACCTTTCTCCACGCATATTTTCGAACTGTGTATCCACACGAAACGGCTTGAACACATTAATTTAGGTCTATGCAGCGTATCATACGTGATTCACCAAGCTAAAAGGATTGCCTGAAAGAAAATCTTGTACTACATTCCCATGACTTTTTCTACTCATTCTTCAACAAACTATTCTTACAAAAGCTGTTCTATCTCCTTCATCCAGATAAACATACGCAGAAATTCTCATATAGCATTTTCCCTTCTAGATTAGGTTAAAAAATGTTGTTTAACGATGCTGTCAATTGCCAGGGTCACATCAGCGTCACCGGTGTGCCGGAATTTCGTCCCGCAGATGTTCTTTTACGGTAAATCTGCTGACATGGAGCTGTCTGGGCCGATTTGATCCCGGGACCTTGGGACCAGTAGGCCAGCGTCTAATCATTGAACCATCCAGACCGGTTCTTTTGTAGATTAGGGATATATAGTAAGCTGTAAGCAATATTAGAAATATTTTGGGAGTGGATTGCTATATAATGACTTGTACATTAATAAAAGTATGGGAAAAACAGAATACGGACGACTTCTCATTTGAAATAAGAATTTTAAAATGTAAACCAATACCCAATAATATCTTGGAAATGGTTTCTTCCATAAAAAAGTGTATTTCACATAAATGTATGATTTGACGAGGTCGACATTTTTGTGCAGTAAGGTTTACCAACTGTACAAAAGTTATTCAGAATGAAGAGGACTTCAGAGGCTATTCCCAAAAAATTAAAGATCCGTATACATTTTGTCATGAAAATATCTTACACAAAATCGTCGGAGATATATGTTTTGAGGCCCCCTGAATACAAGAAAATTATTTTTAGAATGAGGTCCCTGTGAGTGAGTGAGTGAGTGAGTGTGTGTGTGTGTGTGTGTGTGTGTGTGTGTGTGTGTGTGTGTGTGTGTGTGTGTGTGTGTGTGTGTCTGCAAACAGCATAACTCAAAAACCAAAGTTGATATTTAAGTTTAATATCTTTCAAGGATGCGACACGCAGATTTTGAAGACAATTCCTCTATTCTAAACTACACGTTACATGGAAAATATTTCAAAATTTTATTTTCTCGCAAATGGCTAACAATTTTGATTAAATTGCTGTATGTTTAAGATATTTTATGGTAAATGAAACGTATATTTGAATTTTTTGGCTACAGCCGGTGTAGGCCTATTTAGTCTGTGATGACTTGTATAACTGGTAAACCGTAAGAGGTAGGGCAAATCTTACTAAACAAAAGTGTAGGTCTCGTTAATTATGTCCCACAATCGATGTCCAACATTTTTTTTTCTGAGTGAACCATTTAGGAGACATTCCTTGTTATTCGAACCATCCGGTCATGGCATTCAATTTTTCAGTCTCACTCTACCCTTTCCAATTATGTCCTACACACGGCTCTTGTGTGAAAAAAAAAAACTTTAATTACATTAATTGACCTTATAGTTGGTTAAACTAGAAGCCCAGGACTTAAGTACTTACACGTTGTAAGTCGCCATTAAGCTATGTTATCTCAGAGTAAATTGAGATCTCCTTGTGTGGTTTACCGGGAATAATGCGAGTGAGTTGGAGAATTTAATGTCATATCGGCACGTTGGCCATGATAGCTTAGTGGGTAGAGCAGCCGGACGTAACCGTGGTTCGAGTCCCGGTCATGGCATTCAATTTTTCAGTCTCACTCTACCCTTTCCAGTTATGTCCTACACACGGCTCTTGAGTGAAAAAAAAACTTTAATTACATAAGGAATAAGTGTTTGTAGAAATAGTACAAGAGTAGAGAAAAGCATGTGAGTGTAACGCACCAGAATTTTCTGAATCTGCTCTTTTGAAGGAGAGGTATTCTCAAAACAGAATACATTCCGGTGAAATCTCGACGTTAGATGTTTAGGAGTGCAATACTTCTCCTGCTTACTATATGTGGTAGGGAAAGTAAACTTTGTCAGGAGACCCGGTTTAGAGCCCACCGGATATGATTTCTAGCCGTGAAAGATTTCAACTGTTTTTACTTTCCCTTCTAGGTATAGTAAGTAAGGGAAGTATTGTATTTCTCCAAAATTCGTTAACAAGATTTTACCGCCAATATATGTTTTGAGACTGCCTGAATAGGAAAAAAGCCATTTTTTGAAATATGTCAGTGTGTGTATGTGCCCATGTGACTGTGCAACTGTTAACAGGGTCAAAAAATACAAAAGTTAGTATTTAAATTGTGCATCTTCAAGAGAATTTCCCCACCCCAGGCAACTCTTTACGTGGAACATTTTTCGAAATTATTGATTTCATCAAACATGGTTCTAATGACTGATTAAAATACCATATGTTTGATAATTTCATGACAAATGAAATGTGCATCTTAAACTTTTTGAGGATATCCTCAGAGTTCTCTTCATTTTTACATATACCGTAAGAGATAGACAAAATCTTTCTATACAAAAAATTGCAGAGATTATTAAAACACACTTTATGTCAAATACTTGTTTCTTGTGGGATATTCCTTGTTATTTGTCTGAATTTTGCAATAATTATACTTTACTCAAATGTTATCTCTTGGTCAGTTTTAAAGCCATCATATAGTGACCAACTTTAAAAGATTTGGCTATCGCCTTGAACCTACTTTATTCTCCTATTTTCATTGTATCTATAGGGAAACATATAACGGAACAATTTCTAAAAATGTTTATCTCGATTAACGTGAAGTAAATAGAGGAGTAAGCGTTTATAAGAATAGTTTGTATAAGAGTAGAGAAAGTCATGTGAGTGCAGCACATCCAATTTTTCAACTCTCCACAAGGATTGCCACATACCTTGCTGTAAAATTATTCTAGTTCGAGTACGATGCAGCATAACTAAGATGCCTCAGGGAAGTTCTGCTGTACCTTTCTACACCATGTATTATTATTCGACCAGCCCACCCCTGGAAACCGTGTTCAGATCTCGGTTATGTGTGAGTTTCCTATATAAGGTTTACCTTTATTTTTTCTAGAAAAGAAAACGCACTCTGGTACCTATCTAATGAAACAAACAAATGCATAGGAGCAGCTTTAAGGAGTATTTTATGATTTATATATAAATAGAGAGATGGAAGAATCTCGACAATAACACAATAACGCGAGGAAAACTACGGGTTGTGCCTGTAAAATGGTTTGCTTTGTATTACAGTAAATCTCTCATTTAGTATTATTAAACAAACAAATTACACAAATAGTGATGAGAGCTTCACGGGTGAAGACTTCAAATCTTACAAATTACACAAAGTAATATTGAGCCCTATATTATCTGCAGAACATATCCGTTTGACACCTTCCTCGTACTTTAATAAAATGGACTCTTCTCCTTCAAGTCGGCGCAACAAAGTTTATAAAAGCTATTTCGATAGGCGGAAGCGCCGGTCCGACTTAGCTGGTGCCGATGCTCGACGCTGTGAATACAGATTAAGTTCATGTAGCGACATCTTGATCCCTGTCAGAAAGTAATAATCTCTCTTGGCTAATGCCACTCAGCACTGCTCCCCACAGAATACAAATCAAGTGCCAAATGAGATTTCTGATAGGCACAGGAGAAACTGCTGCTACCAACTTACACAGATTGAGAGAAACTTGTAATGAAGTTATTGCGAGGTATAGAAGTCATTTCCTTCACATCAAAGAAAACTTCTGCTAATTCTATCACATTTCAAAAGAAACTGGATCTTTTCGGTTATCATCATCATCATCGTCATCATCATCATCATTATTATTATTATTATTATTATTATTATTATTATTATTATTATTATTATTATTATTATTATTATTATTATTATTATTATTATTATTATTATTATTATTATTATTATTATTATTATTATTATTATTATTATTATTATTATTATTATTATTATTATTATTATTATTATTATTATTATTATTATTATTATTATTATTATTGTTGTTATTATCATCCTCGTTATCGTTATTCTCATCGTATTTATAAACTATCCACATATATTATTTGTGGAAACATCAGTCGTGTGTTTTGGTTGTAAAGTTTAGTGTACAGTGTATATTCTTTTTCTTTATTTAATGTTGGCAGAAATGCCTCATTATTCTGTTCCACGCCAAGGCTGGTTGAGCTAGCCCTTTATTGGTTTGAATTCACAGGAGCATGCCCTATAAACAAAGGTTCGGTCTAGGCAAAAGGCGAAAGGGAGGCGTATGGATACTTTTCACCTGAGTGGTTGCAACGCCGGTCCAAACTAGCCCTCATGTTGGTTTAATTTTAAAAACTGTCACTCAAACATTAATTTATGGAAACGTTGGAGAGGGTTGACAGAGATGGAGTAATATTTTTTCTTAGTCTGTTTAGTGAACAGGAGTGCACTTGTTTCACAAAGGAAATGTACTCTACCCTCAACTAATGACTCTCATAACTCCATCTCCACTCTTCAGAGAGAGCAAACCTCTATCTCTGTACTTGAAGAGCAGTAGCAACCCTGATTTTAAGGAAGTGACAGTTAAGATGACTCCACGTGAAGCCTCAGGTGCCAAAATTCTGAATTGCAGTATTTTCTGCTTCATTAACTACAAAGGGTCATGTTAGAAGGTGGCAATTCTGCAGAAAGAACTGAGAAGGAAGGAAAGGTCCATGTTGTGAAACGATTATACGGGTTCTTCAAAGAAGTTGGCCGAATTGCACACGGGCTGAGTAAACAGACTCTACCAGCGACCTTACGAGAGCCACTGCGCATTTTACACTCTTAACATAAAAACATCGGCCCCTATGCTAGGTTCCACCAAGTATTCAAGATGGATGTATTTGTTTTCGTTTACCTCTGTAGTTACTACTCGTAGATAGCTCAGTTGGAACGAGCGCACGATTCGCAAGAAATCTGTGTGCTATAAAGGTGGTTCGAGTCCCCTGCATGTACAGCTTGATTATTTCGGCCTGTCCCTGCTTAGCTGTATGCGCAGTAGTCGGGCAAGTCCACTATCCTCTGGGAGGGGTTTTGGGTCGCTACTAGCTGGGCAGCGAGTGTGTGAACAATGCGGGTAACTAAAGTAGGTAAGGAGAATACTGCCAACCTTTCTCCCCCACCCTAGACTATTTTCTCCTCCTAGATAATTATTCTAAATAATCAAGCTGTACTAATTTTTTACTACGTAATAGTTACAAATAACAGTTGAACAATTATTATGTGTAAAACTTAGTATCTCAATTCGCAATTCTTTTATTTCTACTTTATGGTCTTATTGCGTGTGAGGATATCTCTTCCGATATAGATTTTGAGTTGCTTGTACATTGGCTTTTGCTTTTCCCTGGATCAAAGGCATATCGCTGTCGAATACACCGTGAAGGGATGGCTCAAAATATCAGGCGACAGATAGGTACGCGTGGGGAATGAAGGAAATCGGCATTCATAATAGCACACTACATCATGCCAGTTCAATCGGACAGAAGTCATTGCACCTTTTCTATTACGAAATGCAAACATGTCTGCATTATATCCTAAACCCTTAGGGATTTTAAAATTAGATTTTTGTTAATTCGGTTTCCAAGTTTTGATGAGCATAAAAAATTGTACAATCCCGAGATGTGAACCCGTGTAGCGCAAAGAATATGGTCAGAACTCTATTGAGCTATCAAAAGGCATAACTTAAAGCATACTCCATGTTCAAACCGTAGAACCAGTAAGCCAGGTACTACGCCATTGTCACCTTGCGACTTCAGGTGCCTAATTTAGCCCCTGAAGACAGTTTTAAACTTTACTGGGCGTTTCAATTTTATTACTTAAATGACAAAAGCTATTATGCGCATTATTTAAGATGTACGACACGTAGTTAAAATTTAAATAAACCGATATTTAATAATATGTGCATTTTGACTACGGGTTGAAACCGAAATTGTAATGTCAATATATATATTTGATAATGGAAAGAAACAAAAGGAGATTCTAGTCAATAGTGAAGGGGAAGACGTAATAAAGCTAATATGTTAAAGTCTCAAGAATGGAAGCCTAGGCAGATTTAAAAGAGTGATAAGGCTTTGTTGACGCGCACGAAAAACAAACACGTGTAACGATTTAGCGGGCTGATTCCTATCTTACCATGACGTGCTCTAAAGTTAGCCAATGGAAATCGTTTCCTTATTGTTGCCCGTGCAAAAACAAAATGCAACGCAAGACACACTCGTCTTGAATCGAGCCGAGAGCACACGTGCAACTTGGGAGTTGTGCGTAAGCTAGCGCGTATATAATTCGGCGGTTGCTAAAGGGTGACAAAGTTAGTGTTATAACGTTGTAGTTGAAATTACAAAGTTACATTCTATTTAAATATCGTCGGCAGTTCTCTACAAATCTGGAAATTTACAAATAAAGTGATATGTTGGTTGATTCTTCGTTTGGTTCCATTCCTACCATAACTCGCGCATACCCTGAGATTAAGACCTCTTGCTAGAGCTAGTTCGGACACCAAACACGATCTTATAGATCTTAAAGGCGACGTCTTCGACGGAGAGGAGCGTTTGCGTCAGGGTTCGTGGTGGATAAGGCGTGTCTGTCATTTTTTGCAACCCCGCTCTAAGTACAAGCATCCGCCATTTCGTTTTACCTGATGTTGTTAATGTACTCATGATTAGTTGGTGTTTTTTAAAGGAGTTTGCTAAATTGCGTTGCTATGTATACCTACTCTAATAAAATGTTTTTAAAGTCGGCTGGAAACGCGGAATTCGCTCTCAGTAAACGAGTCCTATGTTTTTGAAGTGTAATTTAGCGGAGAGTGCGTTCTGTCCCTTAAACTGCTGTTCCTCTCAATTGTGCGCATTCATCTCTCTAAGAACGGTTTTAGTACGTGCAAAACTGGACTAAAGTGCATATGGCGTTCGATGGGTGGCCTACCCTCCAAAAAAATAAGGGGCAGCTGACTCACCCGGTATAGGCACGATTTCATACACTCGGGCGAACTTCCTTCACTCGTTTTTTCATCTCACAGAGCTGTTTATTTGGAACGTCTCACTTCATTTGGTTTATCTTCTGCATTTCACCTAGCTGTTCATTTATTTTCGCCACCGACTCGTTCTTCGGCTGTTGATTAATCTTCATCTCCGGCTACTCGCCCAGAAGCCCCCCGTGAGCATTTCCATCTTAATTCCGTTCTTGGACATCAAGGGTAGCACATAATTAAAGTCTATTTAAAGTTTCTTAATTTTATTTCCGTAAAATGAGCACAGCTTTTTATAACCTATCTCCATTTTATGCACTGTAATTTCTCTGCCGTGTTTCTATATTCTCTCTTAGATAACTTTCAAATGTTCACGTCTTCGAGAATATAGCACAACTACACGTTCTAGAATGCCTGTCAAGACTAAATCTGGGAGACGGGGAATGTTCTGAGAATAACAAATTTAATATCTGGTGTTTATCCAAGAAACTACTGCGATTGATTCTGCTGCTTACGGCTAGACGTATTTGTTGAATGAAGTTATCAGCGATATGGATCTCATCATTTTCAATCTAGAGCGGGAATTACAATTGAAAATGTTCAACATTATAATGTTAGCCTGTGTCTATATTTTCTTCTAAGTTTCCTACAACTTCGGTTTATTTGCAGAATTTAATCATTTAGATCTGTTTCAAAGTAGTACTGTCCTACTTAGTGTAACAAGATCCCAGGTGAACTAGCTTCTTTTTTCAGTTCTTCTGTAAGGATTTAAGAGATAGTATTTATTTTTACAATTACATTATTCCTTCCTCTGTATTAGAAAGCATGTATCTGAAATTTCGATTTTCGTTTATCCATAAAGAGATAATTTATATTCAACATCTGCGGTATATCTGAACGCGGTAGTATATGTACAGGGAGAGTCACTGAACTAAGAACAGCTATCCTTCCTTCCTCCTGTTTGCTTAGTAGAGTTGAATTACTTGTTTTTTGATACTAGAGAAGTTGCGTAACAGGGAGAGAGAGAGAGAGAGAGAGAGAGAGAGAGAGAGAGAGAGAGAGAGAGAGAGAGAGAGAGAGAGAGAGAGAAGGGATTCCTTCAGAAACTAACATCACAAGCACCATGGACTACTGTACAAGTTGCCGTCCAATCTGTCTGTGTTTCAGTAATGCAGACGCCATGTTTGCAAATCACGGGAGCAGCATTTTCTACGGAATCTTGGTTTTACTTTCGGCGTCCCCGGGCTCAGAGAACATGCAGACGTTTTAAAGCTATGCGTTGATTACATGTCTTGATATTTGAAAGAAGATCTCATTGTGAAATTTTGATTTCGACTTATAAAAATTCAGAATTCATTTCATCTTAATTCTTAGAAAAAAATTAAAGAAATCATATCATTTTCTTCAAAAATGATCGTGCTACTTTTGTTCGTTTTCATTTGGCTGAAAATAATGTTTACAACTGAAATCAGTTAAAAACCTAAGATTTATCATATGCCGTTCTAGAAGTAATTTCTGACTAATAAAATACTTGTTGAGAAGTTAGAAATTCATGAAAGTTAATAATGTGGAATTTGGTGAAATATTTAAAATAAATCGGCGGAAAACTCTAGAGTCTGCATTTTTAGAATTCATTAACTCAATGCGTCAGGCATACTAATGAAGACAGGAAAATATTAAACTATTGCACATTGCAATGTCTTCAGTTACACGTTCATCCGCTGCAGCGTTTGTACTGCAAATCCAAAGGAACCTACTTACAAACGGTTCCTTTTGCCCGTGTCCTCTCTAGAAACGGACGGAAAGTTACCCTTGTGTGGTGCGGACGTGAAAGTACTTGTTTTCGTGTTATTTTTTACCCTAGTATTACTTTTTTTTTTTTTTTTTTTTTTTTTTTTTTTTTTTTAAGGTCGTTTTGACAGCACGGTCTTATCACGACCATACATAGTAATACATTGTGGATATTAACCTACTATTATACATACACATATTACATTATGTTGACATTTACAGTAAATTTGAAAGTTTTATGTTCTTCATAAACTGTAGAGTCTTGCTGATCATATTCGGTGCATTGACTGCATGATGAAGACTGGAAATGCCGGCTTGCTGTCTATATCTGCTGTATTGTGGGCAATCTATAAGGATGTGGTGGATGGTTAGAGGAATATCACAGTTGGCACAATTTGGAGGTTGGTCCTTGGTGAGGAGATGACTGTGTGTTAGTTTGGAGTGTCCAATTCTAAGCCGAGTGACTAATAGTTCTAACAACGTAAAGATGACATCCCTGAACACTGATAATGATACTCCTAATAACCAAACTCACGGAAATCCAAATGAAGTAAAGAAATCTCCCACTAATGAAATTGTGCCAGCTACAAAACCAAGCTACTCCGACATAACTATGTCAACCCCTTCAAAAGAACAGGCAATAGTAATTGAATCTCATGAGGGCATTACCATAAAAGATTACATGCCTGCGCTAGGGAAACTTATTAACCCAAGCAATATACGCTATGTTTCCCGTATATCAAACGGAAGAATATGTGTTTTCCTATCCAGTGAAAAATATGTAGAAGAAATTACCACAAAGCACTCCAAAATTCTCATCAATAATGTCTTATTAGAAATCAGACCCCTACTAACAAAGAACAAAAGAGTAATTCTGTCCAACGTATGTCCAGTTATCCCTAATTACACTATAGAAGAAGAATTAAGCAAACTAGGCATAAGAGTAATGTCAAAAATATCGCCAATCAGAGCTGATTTATCAATCCCAGGATTTTCTCACATATTAAGCTTTCGAAGACAGATGTTCGTCCACAATGAAGACTTTGACAAGCTTCCCGACATTCTTCAAATTCAATATGATGGGACGAATTACTTTAGTTACCTTTCGTCTGACATTCCTTCCTGCTTTCTTTGTAAAAGTGAGGGACATTTAGCAAAGTTCTGCCCTAAAACCAACCAAATACATGAAAGTGCTCCTTCTGATCTCTCCCATAGCACATCTGATGGAAATCTATATTCTTCTGAATTTCCCATTCTTAACAAAAAAATTACCAAAATCAAAATCTATAGATGACGAGAACATATCCATACCTTCATCTCCAGTAAGGAAAAACACCTCCCGATGCACCCAAGATACAAATCCTGTGGACAGACCAGATGAAATTCAAGTTACTCCTAACCTCTCTGAAACAAACACAGAATCTAGTCTCTCTACACAGATAGAGAGCTCCAAAACTCCTGTTCACATGGAAACCCAACCTCACAGATCTAAAAGACCAATTTCAGTAACCAGCAATGAAACTACCGGGACTGATGAGCAACGAAACCTTCCAATTCAATCTGGTGCAAATATACAGATTTCTACATCTAAACCTAACCGAACCAAGAGGCCTAAAAAGGAAACACAGACGTCATTAGACGCAGTACTTCAACCAGTAAAACAGGTAATGGAAGCCGAACCAAGTTCCTTTCCAATCAATTATTTACAACTACTAAGTTTCTTTGAGAACACAATAGGAGTTACCGATGTATCCTCAGTTGCAGCTTACTATACAAACGACCTAGAAGGCTTAGCTCGTGCGATTCAAAAACTACACCCTCACTTACCTAATAGTGGCATAAAAAACAGAAGCACGCGCATTGTAAAAAAACTTCTTAAGGCTGCAAACAGAACAACGGAATATTCAAGCGATGAATCTTCATATCTTACACAATAATGATCATAAAGCTTCTTGTAAATTTTTTTTTTTGTTCTTCTCTATGGCCTCATCAATAATTCAGTGGAATATTAACGGTTTTCAACCACAAATCGAATACTTACAACTTCTAATAAACCGCCACCTGCCTGATGTCATTTGCCTTCAAGAAACAAACTTTAAAAATACTTTTGTTTCCAATTTAAAACAATTTAAAGTATACTACAAAAATCGTACAACCGCCCTTCATGCAAGTGGAGGTGTGGCAACGTACGTAAAACATAACCTCACTACCAGAGAAATCCCACTAATCACAGACTTGGAAGTAGTAGCCATTGTAGTAAATCTGCCCTCGTCAATCTGCATCTGTAATGTCTACATTCCAAACAGCTATGCACTCCACAGTGATGTTTTAATTGACTTAATCCATCAACTACCAAAACCCTTCATATTATTGGGAAATTTCAATAGCCACAACAACTTATGGGGAAGCCGTTATACCGACAGAAGAGGAAAGATAATAGAACGATTACTACACGATTTTGACTTAATTATGCTCAATTCCAAAGAACCAACCCGTTATGACTTAGCTCATGGAACATCAAGCAGTATCGATTTAACAATTTGTTCACCTGAAATTTATGAATTACTTAATTGGTCTGTCTATTCATGTTTATTGGGCAGTGACCATTCACCAATAACAATTTCTTTGAATAGTTCCAAAAGCACATACACCTTCAGTACTAAGTGGAAATTTCAAAAAGCCAATTGGCCGCTGTATCAACATCTTATTAGAGAAGGCATCCGGCAAAATCCTCCACTCGCTGATCGTTCTTCCGGTGAAATCGATACTGTTATTGCTGAAACCACAACATTAATTGTTGCATCTGCAGAAACTAGCGTCCCCCAAACCACAGCATCTAATATTAATAGATGTGTACCATGGTGGAATGAATCTTGTAAAATTGCTATTAAGAATAAGCATAGAGCATTTTACAAATATAAGAGACACCCATCCTTGGAAAATAAAAATAATTTTCTGAAGCTTAGATCAAAAGCACGCAAAGTTATAAAGGAAAGTAAAAAACTAAGCTGGTCAACATTTCTATCTTCTTTAAACCTCAATACTCCCTCCTCTGTTGTTTGGGACAGAATTAAATAAAATAAGTGGTGTATACAGATCTCCTCATATAACTAGTATCTGGAATGCTGAGGAAAATAAAAATTCTAGTTCTTCTACCGACATCGCAAATATTTTCGCAGATACCTTCGCAAGTATATCAAGCGACTCTAACTACAACGAAAAGTTTTGTCAATACAAAACATCTAAACCAGAATCAGGATTGGCTGCACTATCTGAGGACTATGAAGATTGCTACAACGAAGAATTAAAAATCCACGAACTAACGAACGAACTATAGCTATGCACATCAAAAAGTTCAGGGCCTGACAACATACCATATGAACTGTTAAAGCAACTTCCTCTAGAAGGACTTACATATCTTAATGAAATATACAACTTTATCTGGACGAATAAAACATTCCCTAATCAGTGGCGCCTGGCAACAGTTGTTCCAATACCTAAACCCAACAAGGACCTTTACTTTCCACAAAACTTCAGACCTATTGCTCTCACAAATACAATGTGCAAACTAATGGAGAAAATCATTACCCGAAGATTAAAATACACGTTGGAACAAGAGAAATTCTTCACCAAAATTCAAAGCGGCTTTCGCCGTCACCATTCGACCACCGATACCCTAATTACACTCGAAACAGAAATACTAAATGCATTCTCAAAATCACAGCATCTTTCCATGATACATTTAGACGTAGGAAAAGCATATGACATGACATATAAACCACACATTATTAAGACACTGCTGGATTTCAACATCAGAGGAAGAATGATAGCATTTATTTACAATTTTCTTCATAATCGCAGCATCAGGGTAAAAGCCAACGGCATATTCTCCAAAGAAATTAAAATTAAAAATGAAGTTCCTCAGGGCTCCGTGATCAGCGTGACCCTTTTCCTTATAGCCATAAACAATATTGCAACATATATTCACCCACCAGTTAAGGCGTGTCTTTATGCTGACGACCTCATAATTTTTTGCCAAGGTAAAAACATAATCACCACTGAAAAACTACTTCAGTCAGCCTTAGATGATCTCCAAGAATGGTCGTCTACTACTGGTTTCAAATTCTCCAGCACCAAAACTAAATGTATCACCTTCACAGAAAGACAAGTTCCTGAACAGGACCTTGAACTATATATCAACGAAGAGAAACTCAACGTAGTTACGACCACAAAAATTCTGGGTGTCATTTTCGATCAAAAACTTTCATGGAAGCCCCATGTTAAAGCCTTAAAAGAAGCTTGCACAAATCGACTCAACATTATCAGAACTCTTGCCGCAAGAAATAGGGGTGCTGATTTATTCACACTTCTCAAAACCTACAAGGCTCTCATTAGATCCAAACTAGACTATGGTGCTATTGTTTACAACTCCGCAAACCGTTCAACTCTCAAAACCCTGAACTCCATTCAGTCTACAGCCCTAAGGTTGGCATTAGGGGCATTTGTCACCAGTCCAATCGTAAGCCTTCAAATGGAAGCAAATGAGCCGCCTCTCGCAGAAAATTATTAAGTGTAACATATGCCTAGTATTACTGCTGTGCCACAGAAAGCTAATTTAATTTTAGAATACAGAACTTTCTTGAATAATTCTTATATGAGAAGATAATTTACAGACAATATTCCAACGCTTCATGGACATATTCCTTATGTCATGATTTAATTTTGAACCAAGCGGATCTGTTTAAGAGACAAATAGCAAATCACCGTGTCTTTGCCAACAAACTCTATAAGCGGTTTTTCGAAGAAATGGGGTGTTTTAATGTAAACATTCTTAACACGTGTGACAGATATTGGCGTTATAAGAACATAATTTCCAGCTTCTCTGAGAAAGGGATCAGGTTATTGTAATTATGAATTTCACTAATGATGTATTTCATGTTTGTTTTTTGTGCTACCCAATTAAAGTTTCTCCAGCATGTGTAAAGGATGGCTGGTAATATCTGATAGTTTTTCAGACACATGTTTTCACGGCGGTGGTTAATTTCCTATTTATAACAGTACTTTTTACGAGGACAGTTCTCGCTCCTCCACCACTTATGTAGAGATGCATCCATGTCCTAAATGTTGTGTCTTATGAGTCAATATTCATTGTGTTGTGAGTTAAACGAGTCAGTAGTGTGTAGCAAAGAAAAGTGGCAAAAAGGACAAGTTAGTCCAAGTCTTTTCCTTTTAATTGCCATGTTAATTAAAATGTTCGGGTTTTTCTGTGTTTAAAGAGTACAAAGAGCACAATTAAAACTGTATTATTGTATACGTATAATACAGGCAGAACTGTTATAAGTAGATGATCTGCTTATTTAATTTCTATCTGTATGTTTTATCTAATAGAGTTAGAATGAAACTGTGTCGTATCTTTCTATAATAGCTGTGGGGTGTAAAATAGTTAATGGTGTAAACAGTGCTTTTCTTAACGATACTGTCAATTACCAGGATCACATCAACGTCACCGTTATGCCGGAATTTCGTCCCGCAGGAGTTCTTTTATATGTCAGTAAATCTAATGATATAGAGCTGTCGCTTTTAAGCACACTTAAAAACCATCTGTCTGGGCCAGATTTGAAACCGCGGCCAGCGTCTAACCAAGTGAACCATCCAGACCGCAGCGCAGAAGGTCGCGGATTCGAGCCCCGCCTCGGGCATGTGGGTGTGGGTGCGTGCGTGTGTGTGTGAGTACGACAGAGAGAGCAATGTATGTGGACAAAAAATAAACAAAAAAGGAAGGAAGCTTCCTCTAAGTAATTCACGTAGAATGCTGGTTGGCGGGGAAGCTGTGATACATTATATTCTACAAGATTAAATAGGGAACAAACTGTTTGTTGTATTTATAAAAATACTTATAATTTAGATGCGCTGATTTCATATCGCAGTTAGTGTTTCTCTGTAAGCTATAGTGCGGTATTTTTTTTAATGCTTTTGTTTTTCAATTCATTTTTTAAGTTCTTCTTCATGTAATGGAACATTCTCAAATATATTAATCTTCATTTCAACTTACAAATGTTGGACATTATCTTGAACATCTCAATGTTGCTAATTTATATCCCAAAACTTAGTAAACTGGCAATGGCATTAAAATAAAAAAAACTTATTTTGGGGATAAATATAACATAAAACAATTGATTACAGCCTTAATTTTCTTAAGAATAACATTTAATGTGCTTAGAGTAGGGAAGTAATGCAAATTTTGAATAGGGGCATGCATGCAAAACCCAATGAGGTTCTATAATTAAGTAAACAAGAAAGCCGGAGAAGTAAGTTACCAGAGCGTTAATCCCCCGTCATGAGGTGCTAGAGCCACCTGTCGACGCAGGTCAACCTGAAAGGACCAGTCGGATAAACGGTTAAGTGAAATGACAATGGAGAACTGGAGGGACAGAAAATTCGGGAATGTAATTATCCTTCCCAGCATTCGCCTAGTGACCCAGAAAACCCCGGAAAAGGGAGAATCGAACCCACAACCTTCCGAATGTGGGTAGCAAATGCTACCGCCTGAGCCATTCTGCTCCCCGTAAGGTTGTAATCGAAGGTTTCGCACTTACAGTATGATTAAAATTACTATAAATTTAACATTCACTCCAGTAATAAACAGATATTATTTTGATTTCTTTCCTGTAGGCACAATTGTTACTAAGTAACTGGAAAGGAGTCGAAAAATGTTCAAGCTAGAAGTACAATTGCAGATTTCAAACTGAGTTTTATAGAATGTACTTATTTAAAAGAACGTTCGTATTCATTATTTAACTTCAGTTAAACTTCATTGGCACATTCCATCATATTTATGTTCACTATCTATAGATATCAATTGAATCGATGATTTGAAAAGGGAAACAAGTCCTAAAGCATGGCTTTTGGCAAACCAAGAAACCCTTAATGCTATCCAAAGTTGGCATCTTGGAAATTTGTTCCTTAGGTAACTCGTATCTCTACATTATTTATTGTTTGGGCTATTAAGTGACCTCAATATTGCAACATTGTTTTGCAGAACACCTTCTTTATTCGGGACTTGTTTTCTTTATAAAATAATTAGACAATGGTATCTGAAGAGCAAAAATGTTTTGTGTAGTTGAAGACTTATGAAACAAAATATTCTGCTAATAATCTCTGTTGAGGTTAATTGACATTACAAAACACACTTAGAAATAGTTTCTACACACCATCAAGTTTCAAAATCAGTTTTTTGGCCATGCCTGATAGAAGTGCAGAAGTTCATCTCGAATGTATTGTAATATGTTTTCCAAATTCTGCTATTTTCTTATTGTTGTTTGGGATAACAACTGCTCCATACTTGCTCGTACTTTCCGGGACGGCAGATCTGGACTACTGTTCTCTTTTGCTCACTTGAAAGAGTGCCGGATAATGCCATGAATATATTCACGTGCCAGAGGTAACCAAAGTGTTTTCTATCGTAGGTTAGATGCCTGTACTTTGAAAGAGTGAGCCCAGGTTCACAATGAGCAATGGCTTTGGTTGTCTTCTTGAAATACTTCTTCCACCAGGTTTTGAAGTTCACTGGCTATTAATGTTGCCATGAAAGCACACTTTCGATCTACTCATCGAAAAATTAATGAATTCAGTAACTCTTACCAATTAACCAGTATCAATGCCCTCTCCGAGTATGAAAGAGAAACTGGCCCTGTTATTTCTCTTTTAAAATCCTTAATCGACCGCAGGAGGTATAGAGGACAAGTTTCTGTTTTACACTAATTGATAGTTTGAAGAGTGAGAAACAAACTTATTTTTGCAAAAAGTGGAATGGTGTCCCTTTTGAAATCACCTATTCAATTTATCCGATTTTAATTTCTTGGGCTACAGTAACCAAATACGTAAAATTGGAAGTTTCTGGTCACAAACTTCTGAGCATAGTACCTATCATGGAATCGCTGGTACTCAGGGTTGGTATGTATTTATGATACAAGTTTTGTTTCAGTTTGCAAAAAGGGAGGTTTGCGGAAGAGGCTGGAAGTTGAGTCTAGCAATCCTACGAGCAAAATGAAATTTAATATGGGTCATTAACATATTATTTTTAAAAGCCCTGCATATTATATTATGAGGTATCCATTGGAAATGTGTATGGAAATACCTCACTATGGCAGAGGTGAACTTCGGCTGTAGTAGTTTGGCTTTCATTTTTGGTCTTAGGTTGTTGTTTAACCTTCATACCATCAATGCTGACAACATGATCACTTACAAATTGATACTTAGAGAACTGTGGAAAAATAAACCAATGCAATTGATATAAGAACAATTTTTGTTTCTGCCGAATCCGTTTCCGAGAAAGCATGGTGTGTTATAAATATTATATCATGTTATACTCATCGATTTCCAGTTTAAGTTTATGTGATAAATATTCTACTTTTAACCAGATATCTAAAAGACTAATTACAACACATTCTCCGTCATTTTCAGAAATTACAGTATCAGTAATTTTCTTGTACAAGGGGGAATATGGGAATTCAGTAAGCTTTAAGGGATAGTCAAATCTTCTAAAGCTGGCTTTGAAATTCCGTTCTTTTTGCATAGCCAAAAGATAAAAACAACCAATAAAGTATTTCTATTTGAGAAAAGTGTAGGTGTTGGAAAATTCAAACAAATGACAAGCAATTCACTCTACCAACGAAAAGACAAGGTATTTGACAAATTATTGTTCTCTAACCAGATGTAAATTTTTGTGTACTAAGATTTCGCCTATGTTTTACGGTTGCCAGTGGAAGAGGACTTTGAGAACATTCCGAGGATATTGAGGACGCACATTTCATTTATCATCAAAATGTCTTGTAGAATTTAATCAATATGGTTAGAGCCCTTTATGAGGAAATCACAATTTTTGAAAAAAGTTATATGTGAATATAAGTCTAGCGTGGGGATTTTCTTGAAAAGCTGCGTGTCGCATTCCTGGAAATTGCCGAACTTAAATACCAAGTTTGGTATTTAACCGAATTTTCGTTTTTGAGTTATTGTGTTTGCACACACACACACACACACACACACACACACACACACACACACACACACACACACACACACACCGACACACGCCTTTTACTAAACATGAATTTTTTTATTCAGGGGTCTCAAAACATGCATTTCCACTGAAATTTCGGTATAAAACCTTTGAGTAGAACACATTGCTTACAATAACTTCCCTATTCGCTGTATGCAACAGAGAAACAAAACAAACGAACCTACCTGTCCTTGCTTTATATTAAATATGTTTTCCAACCCAAAATGTAAGGGTGAGTTTTGCTTGACCCTTGATTACATAAATATTGACGAATAGATCGATTATATAGATGGTAGGAAAACTCGAAAAGGAGCAACAAGTCACCAAAGTAAATGTGCATCTTCAGGTGAAGCTATGTTATTTCACAGTTCGTTAGCGTGCGGCTATTAGCTTAGCCCCATCCACTTGTAGCGGAATGATTTGCAGCAGAGGAAATGATGTCGGAACGGGCAGTGAGCAATTTCTGTTTGATACGAGCAGAGAATTTTGGGTCTCGTGAAATAGCGCTTCTTCAAGTGTCAAAAATGTCCCAGGCTCATGAGAGAACTTCGCCTTAGGGATTCCGTAAATGATACCTGCATTGAAAGCGAGACTAAGTCAGCTTGGAGAAAGGGAAAGTCAATAGCTGCCTCTGTGTTCTTTACAACCAAAAATAGCTGGCAGTTTGTTTACACCATGTTTTCTAGTGGGAGGCTGGTAAAGGCATTTTCAGCAATAACTTTCTTATTTAAAATGAGAAAAATTTATGTAGCATAAATCGTATGTTTAACACACAAACATAGATTAATTTTATATTATTAAATAGAGATAATCAACATTACTCTAAAGTAGAACGAGACTGAAAAATACAACACCATGGACTTCGGCCTACTGTGGCGATCCTCTAATCATTTAATGACATTAAATTCTCCAACTGACTTACATTTTCCCGTTAAATATGACATTTTCAAACTTATTTTTGAGAAGATAAAGCCCAGGGTTTCATGGTTAACCTCTACCCATTAGGTCAAGCAATGATAACCACAGCCCGGATGTTTATGACGTCATAGTTTGGTTTGTGGTTTTCTTCCATGAAAAATATATGCAAAGCACAATTTTATCAATGTTGATTAAAATTATGCAGTTCTCAAGGCTCATATAAAGCATATTTTGGCTTTTTAACGGCTTTTATCATTTTCTTGTCATTTTTCATATTATAGTTGTATTTTCTCGTATATTTTCGTCGTATTTCCCCGGTACTAGCATGGGGATTTTCCCCCGCTGTGAGGTCTGGAAGGGGGTGCACTCAGCCTCGTTATGTCCCGGGGGGGGCAATTGAGGAGCTACTTGATGGAGAAGTAGCGGTCCCAGGTCGTGAAGGCCGCATAACTGGCGGGAGGGCTCGGGGCGTGACCACGTCCCACTCTCCAATACTGCACCCCACCAATGACGCCTGCAATGGACAGAGGGGGGGGGACACAGCGGCTGGGCTGCCCTTCCTGTGCTGTGGCGCTAGGGTTTAGTTAGTTTAGTATTAAATTAAGCTTAATGACTGAACATTAACGTATTATCTTTGTCTTTATCCTCACAAAGACTTGGTTTATTATTGTTTAACGACACTACTGCTACTACTACTACTACTACTACTACTACTACTACTACTACTACTACTACTACTACTACTACTACTACTACTACTACTACTACTACTACGACTAATGATATAATAATTAATAATTAATAATAATAATGATGCTGCTGATGATGATATGATGATATGATGATGATGACGATGATATGATGATGATAATGATAATGATACTGATGATAATGATAATGATACTGATGATAATGATAATGATACGGATGATAATGATGATAACGATAATGATGATGATAATGATAATGATGATACTGATGATGATACTGATGATGATGATACTGATGATGATACTGATGATGATGATACTGATGATGATAACACTGATGATGATACTGATGATGATACTGATGATACTGATGTTGATTATACTGATGATGATGATACTGATGATGATAATGATACTGATGATAATGATAATGATAATGATACTGATGATAATGATAATGATACTGATGATAATGATAATGATAATGATAATGATACTGATGATAATGATGATACTGATGATACTGATGATAATGATACTGATGATAATGATACTGATGATAATGATAATGATGATACTGATGATACTGATGATAATGATAATGATGATACTGATGATAATGATAATGATACTGATACTGATGATAATGATAATAATATATGTATGCTTGGACACCTGTTTGTGAAGAATAGCGCTCATTCAGCAGTGGTGCTAGAAAACAGCTATTCTTGTTTGTTTTATCTCATATGTTGTAACTAAATAAAATCAGGAGTTAACAAGCTAAATTTCCCCGAAGTGAAGTAATTAGTTTGTCCGTTGTCAGACCTCAGTATGGTTGACTGGAAAAGGATAAACACACGCATATCATATACGAGATTTAATTAGTATTTATCTGTATATTTTGCTTGGAGATATAGTTTACCTGTGTCTGTTGGAAAATTCATGCACATTTGCGTCATGATTTGCTTATTTGCTTCGGGCAAAATAAAAGCTAAAAGCTGTTGCGGTTATTTAGATATGGTTTTAGCTTAGGCGATGTCCATGGTTAGACTTAAAGCAGAGGTACATGCGTTTTCTTTGTATTCAACCTTCATATACTGGTTTGCAAATTACTGTCATTCATTTAAAAAAGGGTGTAGGAGAAAAGTTTGATTTGTAAAATAATTAAAGAAAACATAAAATGGTTTCTGGATCCCGAACTACTAAGCAAAAAGAAGGAAAAGAACACTTAAAACAGATCATTATGGTTTTGACTTCAGTTTGATTAAAATGCTATAAATAACCACGTAAAGCAAATGTCCTGAGGGTAACTGAAAGCTCTCTCGTAGAGAAATCGTTTGTAATTCAGCAGAAAGCAGGTATTCTGTCATCATCAGAGAGATTACTCAATCAGCTATTTCTTTGTGTGCTTGTAAAAAGTTTAAGATGTAATGCAATACTTACAGTTCTCTTCGGGCTACGCAGATCAGTTAGTTGGAGCAAACTTCATGCTGAATCGATCCCCCCTCCTGAAAACAAAGAACAGTATATTAGGAGTGCTTAGGTGGTAACTGGCATAGGACTTTCTAAACATTACAGTCAGGACAAAATAAAATTTTACTAATATTGGACTTTAGATAGGGACGTCAGAGGTAACCATTCCCCCATTCCTCATACAGTCGGTTGGCGTTTGCAGACATCACTCACAAAGCGTGTTTGCCTGTCGTCAGTGAGCCTTAGTCTCTACCCTTTACATTATTTGCATTAAAGTCTGCTGGCGTTTGCAGACATTACTCACAGAGCGTGTTTACCTGTCGTCAGTGACCCTTAGTCGCTATCGTTTACATTATTTGCATTAACGTATGGTTTGTGTGTATATAGCTAGGAGCCAACTGCTATACCTGGTGACAAAATATGGTAAAGTGAATCCGTGGTTGGAATCCCTGGTCATGGTACTCAATGCTTCAAGTCTGATTCAACATTCCAACGTTTGAATACACAGGCTGTGTGGTATCACAGTATGTTAAAATTTTGATTCTGTGTACAACAAATGGAACATCAAACACTCGATACTCGGTGGTATAGAAACATGCATAGCGCTTTGAGCTAAGTCTTACACATGTCTATTTTTTCGCATTTATGTTTCCAGACACCCTTGTTGGCAGTTAATGATTTTCACATTATTCAGAACACGAAAATACTATCTCCTATGTTCCTGATATGCCTTACTACATGCTAAAATGTATATGTTTCGCGGTGTCAATGTTTCAGAAGAGAAAAGTTTAATTCATACATACTATGTGAGAAGGCGAGCGGACAGTCTGATCAAAAACAATCCTTAGCTACTTTCAGTGTCCACTCGATGGGAGTCGAAGCCAATCTCGTGTATAGCAGGTCCTCACAAACACTAGTAATGTCGCACCAGAAACTCACTTCCCATTTCACTAACTGGCTAACTCTGTAACACGCTCGCTTAGCTGCTGTAATTTTCTTGAGAACTCTAGAACGTACGGGAAGGGGGGAGAAAGAGCCTTCCAGAAGAATCCAGTTATCTCCCGCTAGCGCTTCCGGCTTTAATGCTGAATGAGATGGCTATTGCGTCTAATTATCTCTTCTTATCTTTCCACCTGCCGGTTAGTTGGTGCCAACCTCCCGTTGAGCTTGGCCTATAGGCGTTGTGTGACACTACGGTTAAGCTCTCTGAAGAAAAATTAGGAAAATCTTAATTAAGAAATTCAGTGATTCTCTTTCTAAGTCACTCATCCATATGATTCGAAAAGACATTATGTAGAAGAGCCACTGGTTTGCTGACCAGCCATGGTCGATTCAGAAGGATCTATAGAGAAGGCACTGAGTGTAGGATGTGTAAACAGGCCCCAAAAAACTGCTGAACCTATACCACTATACTTTGAAACTGTAGAGAATAAGATATGGGCACTTTCGGCAATTAATTCCTGGTTCAACAAAAAAATCCTTGCATTTTAGGGAAAGGCCTAAGAGGTAAAGAGAGATATTTCTAACGCCAGACAAGGGAATATATAGGGTGGGTCAAAGAAACGGGAAATTTTGAAATTGTGAAATGAAACCTTAGATAATGTATTAAATGAATTTTTATTATATGAAGATCTAGAAAATAGTGCGCCATGTGCTATGACCACTATTTCTTGAAAATAACATCCTTTGAGTGTCCACCACCAACACGCGCGCATTCTTGTAAACGATCTTTAAAGTTTCTCATCACTCTTTGCAACATAACTACTGGGATTCTCGCAATTTCTTCACGAATTTCTGTCTTTAGGTCGTCAATGTTTCGTGGGTTTTTTATGTATACTTTACTTTTGAGGCACTCCCCATAAAAAGGAATTACATGCAGACAAATCAGGGGATCGTGCAGACCACGGAATGTTTCCATTCCTCGATAAGACATGATTCCCAATCAAATTTTGCAGTTCCGTCATAGATTCGTGCAGCATGTGCTGTTGCACCGCACCTTAGGCGTGAAATTTTAGATTGTTCTTCAGTATTCTTCGTACACTAGAGCGATCCATGTTAAGTGCCAGAGAATGTTTCCGGACTGAACGTGTCGGGCTGTTCACTATAGCAACTCTAACTTTCTCAATATTTTCAGGTGTACCAATAGATTTTGGTTTACCTGGAGGTTTCTTCTTTAGTGTTGAGCCTGTTTCTTCTGGTTTGCGAACCCAGTCATTTATCTCTTGAGTAGAGGACACAGGATCATGACAACGGAGTTGAAAATGACAAAACTCCCTACGAGCAGCTTCGGCACCTTGACCATTTAAATAATAAGATTTTAAAGCAAATCCTCTTTGCTCACCAGTCCAGCGTTCCATGTTTACTAAATTGCAGCTATCACGCTCAACAATGACATGAATCTAAGTCTTCTGATATAAACCATGTACTAATAGCAACGAAATTAAAATTTCCGTTTCTTTGACCCACCCTGTACAAAGAGCCATTGACTGACATGTAGGATGGCAACCAAGTGTAACTCCCCTGCTTATTTCTATTTCCTGTACTGTAAAATGTATTGTGACGTCTGTCACGGCGCAAAACAAAGGATGAGCGGGACTATGTTACTTCACACCACATACCAGATCGGTGAGAAACAAAGGTGCACATGGTCAGGCTGCTTTCGCACGATAGTTTGTGTGTACGTGACTAACAACAATCAGAACGGCAGTACCCAAAGGGGGTTTCTCGGAAGCCTTAAAAAAAGATCTGGCTACGACATCACCGGCGTGTTTGCAGGAGTTCACGAACGGTCCGTGTTATGTCATCCCCGCTATATAAGGAGGCGATAAAACAGCAGAGTCAGAGTTACAATTGCAGTTTTGAATCTGTTGGTGTGACAGTAGTACGGTGGTCATGAAGAAGATTTGATCACCGTCGAGTGATCGTATTGTCGGAGTTAGTGTACGAGAGACAGAGACAGTTAGGGCACTGAAAGGACTGAGTCAAGGTTACGAGAAGTAAATAGCTGCTAGTTGTGATATCACGAAAGACTGTACACAGTCTTAAGAAGAAGAAAACTGTGTATTTGTGGATAAGTATAGAAGACAATAAAGTGATAGAAAGTTAACGGGACTGGATTTTGTCATTTTGTCAAATATGAATTCAGACTGTGTAACATACATGTGCTTTGTATTTCTTTTTCTATCGATATAAACTAATTTAAAACAAATTTTTAAGGCAACATATATGGACGTTTGTTATTATTATTATTATTATTATTATTATTATTATTATTATTATTATTATTATTATTATTATTATTATTATTATTATTATTATTATTATTATTATTATTATTATTATTATTATTATTATTATTATTATTATTATTATTATTATTATTATTATTATTATTATTATTATTATTATTATTATTATTATTATTATTCATTGTTGTCATAAGATAGGGTAGATGTAATCTAGAAGAACAAGCTACTGCACCAGTCTCCAAATCACAATGCAATATAAAAAAAATGGTTCTCAATATCGATAGTCTATAAAAAAACACGCTATAACAATTCACGGAGGCAGCTTACTGCCTACGGACATTTTTTTCATAAACTGAATATCGGTATCGCGTATCGGCAATGAAAAAATGAATGCGGATATGGAACGAAAAGTATCGAGAAATAGAGGTACCATATCTGTATTTATAACACAGGAAGAGAAACAGGACAGTTTTAGCTTTAGAGGAAAACCATTAAATCTATAACCTCCATTCTGTGTATTAAAGAGGCACATATTTGGTAGCAATGAGTAAGAACAAGATATCCTTTATATCTTTATGTATAAACCTACTCAGGTGACACCGAAACATAACTAATATTACAAAGAGAATAGGTACTCCAAGTACCAGTTACCTACACAAAATAGGGAAGATAGATTGCAAATATCCAAACATAAAATTGAATTATATAACGACCCTTTGAAAAATGAAAACTAAAAATCTGATATGTTGCACTCACATGATTTTCTCTACTTTTGTACTGACCATTCATACAAGTTCTCATTCTTCTATCTTCGTGTTAGTTGGGAAAAACATTTGCAGAAATTATCTTATTGCTCAATTCCTTGTAGGTGCAAGAGGAAGTAGGCTTTGAGCGATAGTCAAGCTTTAAACAGCTTTCAAATTCCATTCTCTTTGCACGGTTAACATATAAAAAATGAATAGCTATACTCCATTTGACATAAGTATAAGTTCTCCAAAACTTACATAAATAACCAGGAATATCTCCGAAATGGTTCACTCTACATAAATTGTTTTAGCAAGATCTACATTTTTGTATAGTGCGATTTAGTGTATCTCTTACGGTTTACCAGTTACGCAAAAGTCATCCAGAGTAAATAGGACTTCATGGGCTATAGCCAGAAAATTCAAAATATACATTTCGTTTGTCATAGAAATATCTCATACATTTGAATCAAAATCGTTAGAGCCATTTTCAGAAAATCAAAATTTTCGAAAAATTTTTCTTGTAAAGCGTAGGGTGGGACTGTTTTCTTCAAAATCTTCGTGTCGCATCCTTGAAAGACATTAAACTTAAATACCAACTTTGGGTTTTTAACCGACTTTTTTTTAGTTATGCTATACACAGACTGACAGACGGATCTTTTTCTAAAAATGTGTTGTTTTTTTTTTTGTTTTTTTTTTTTTTTTCAGGGGGTCTCAAAACATATATTTCCGGTGAAATCTTTACATCGAATTTTTGGGTGGAATACAATACTTTCTCTAATTTACTATACGTAGTAGAGAAAGTAAAAGGCATAGAATTGCTGAATCAGTGTCTATTTTGATCGTCTATGTTCTAATTAAGTTTCATTACCTATACATAGAAAATATAAGAAGTAAATTTCAGTACAAATCTGGACAACCTCTTCGAGACTTCAAAAAATACAAAATGCATTAAAGTTAAGTCTTAAAAAAGTAATACCTATGCAATTGTTTGTTGGCAAGTCATGGATATTACGTTAAACCAATTAAAAACAAAATACAATTCACAGCAATGTTGCCATCCCGTACGGTAATTATGGGGGCATACGATAATTTGATGTCTGTACTCATGGTTGTCAAACTGTACGATAATTATGGAACTGTACGATAATTTCGATACCGGCGAAATATCATTTTAACTGTTTTTGTCGCACCAGCGAAATGAAATTAATTACAAATAGCGACACCACTTTTGCCCTCATGGTCTGTCTCCACCCCTCTAAGGCAACCATTGCATATCTTACTAATCCTTCTACCCTTTATACTCTTGTTACCAGAGCTGGTAATCTCAATAAAGAAGGCAACGGAGAAAACTCGGAATACGTGATGTTCCGTGTGAAATAACACGCCTGAACCTGACAGTTTCCGGAGTACTGTTAAACACGTGTCACCTTGGTGGAAGTACTGATGTCAAAGAACTGGCGGAGGGTTGCATTATCAGTGATTTCATTGCCCCACAGAAACACTCCTTGTGAAAGAGTTTTTTTTTCCAAACTAGGTTTAATAAAAACCAAAACTTGAAACAGATTGGCGCTAGCTAAGGTAAATGGACTTATTCTGTCATCTCAGCTTATGGAAGAATGTGGTGGGTCCGAAAGTCTGCAAGTCACCGAGAAGATGTTAAACCGTTAAGCTTTATTTATCACCGTATTTATGCGGCAATGTGATAGTTTTGTGTAGTTTGGTTTCCAGTTTTCTGTAACTCCCTTGGTGTAGGTACTTCGAGTAAAAAACAATCAGCCAAAGAAATTAAACAGTCTCTCTGCTTATACCATGAACTATTAACCAACCACCATCATTTTTTTGGTTTTAAGATTTCTCTGCATCATATATTTTGTGCTCATATAATATATTCCCTGTTAAAACTAATTCCTTACCCCATTCTTATACGATGTTTAACTCTACAGAAGAATCTCATCTCTATGAATTAGCGTTGTCAATGTTAATGTATATAGTTTTATGCGTAACAGTCTAACAAACCGAAAGTCTAATGCCGTTGAGTTTAACAGCTGTCTGTTTGATTATTTTAACTCAATGTTTTTTCTCACTAAAAAGCTCCTGTAGTTTTCATGCAATACGCAGTTTTCAATGACATTTTACAAATTTAAACAATTAAAACTATCGTGGGTTTTGAGCAATTGATTTTTAAAGCAAAAGGGGTATACTATAACATTTTAAATGTTCTTTTAAATAAAAACTACAAATAGAAATCTAATATGATAATTTTGTGCACCACGACTAAATAAACAACATTGTGCTTTTTAGAAATTGTTCTTTTAAAGTTCTAGTGTGTAGAACATTCGGAATAAAACAACTATTCCTTTTTAAACTTAGTAGGTGCTAAAGCGAAATTTAAAGACATGCATTGTTTACCCAAAGCAAGTTTTAGTTTAAATGTTCAACCAAATTGAATGCAAGCTTTAGAACATCCTGTATTCAGAAGTAAGCCATAGAACGACGCTGCACACAAACCAGTGTTGTTAAATCTTCTTCACGACGCGATGACACACGCACAGCTGTGTCGCACTCACTGACGCACTGATCTACTCATCTCTGTAACTGTAACTCTTGTGCTGTTTCCTCGCCTCCGTATATAGAGGAGTTGATGTCACAGGGCCTTTCTCGTCTTCCGTGAGCACGCCGGCGATGACGGCTTTCTCGAAGGCTCTGGAAACCCTTTGTGTTGCTGCTCCATTGTTGTTTGTCTCGTGTTCGCCCACGTGAGGATGTGAGAAAGCTTGATCTTGCGCCTTTGTTTGTTCGCCGGCCTGGTATGTAATGTATAGTAGTTTGGCCCCAACAGTCTTTTGTCGTGCCCCGTGCTCGGCATCACAATGTACCCTATATGTTGTGCATTCGAATGTATTTGTGACGGAAATTTTCTGAGGGTAGCCCTCCTCTTGTATAACTAGTAAACCGTAAGAACTAGACAAATATTACTACACAAAAAATGTGGAACTTATTAAAGCATACATTTTGTCAAATACTTTTTATATAAAGATTTGAATATCGCTTAAAGTTTATTGCATTCTCCTATTCCTATTGTGCAGCAAGGAAGTACGTATGTAATAACATACTTTCTACAAACGCTTATCGCAATAAACATGAGGTAGATAGAATAAGCGTTTTTAAGAATAGTTGGTACAAGAGTTAGTAGGGTAAGTCATGTTGGTACAACACATTAGATTGTTTCCTTCTTGAATCCCTTTATGTGAATAGAAAATTTAAATATTGCAAGGAGTGGCGTTTGTGCCTGGCGATAGCATACATATTCATATGCGTGAAAATCATTATGAATGACCCAGTTTATAAGCCTGAACACAGGCTTTTGTGTTCTTATTGCATTTGCGTTAATTTTTCTATGCGAATGGGCTTGAGTAAGTTTTTCTGCTGCATTGTAAACTAGTCTCACCCTTCTTAATTCTGCAATGAGTTTTGTATAATCAAGCATTCAATAGAGCTAATGCTAAGATTTGTACCTTCTACTTCAGAAAACAAGCTTTTTAATTTTCTTTTCAGATGCTTCAAACAACAACTGGAACATATTTACAATTATGTAGTGTTCTAAAGTGACCGCCTCTGTAGCGCAGTTGGTGGCGCGCTTGCCTCTGGTGCGGAGGACCAGGGTTCTATCCCTGGTACCAGCATAGGGATTTTCCCCCATCTGGGAAGTCTGGTACGGGGTGAACTCAGTCTCATTAGGTCCCGGGGGGAGACCAATTGAGGAGCTATTTGATGGAGAACTACAGGCCCCAGGTTTAGAAGACCGCATAACTTGCTGGGAGGGCACGGTGCTCTGACCACGTCCCACCCTCCAGAGCTGCACTCCACCTATGACACCTGTAGTGGGCAGAGGTGGGGGATGCAGCGGCTTGGCGGTAGGCCTTGGCCGTTCATGGGCTGTTGCGCCGGGGTTCAGTTTAGGTTTAGTGTTCTAAAGTATCTCATTCTTGTACCTAGTTTTTCTATGGTCGTGTATATGACATAACATGGTTAAGTAAACTTACAATTCTCTGTACACTAATTTCAATAAACTAAACTCTCAGTTTTATGTGGGTAATTGTAATTATTGTGTCATTTTTTTAAACTCTTCATTCCCTTTTCAAAACCCGATCGTGGTTATAACTTACGGGGAAATGACAACACGATACTTGATATTGCAAATTTGACTAAAGTGTCAGCTATTTTACTCTACAGTGCTTAAACAAAAAGGGAAGATAGGTATTCCTTGTATAAATCTCCACTAGCTTACGTAGTCCTCATGTTGGTCGAAGAGTTGCAAGCTCCACTCCGGTTGCCCATTCGCACTTGTTTGTCCTTGACCGCCTCGATGATAGAAAATGTGCTAGTTATCTCATCAAGCATTGTAAAATAAAACAGACGCGAATAGTGCAGCTCTAAAGTTTAGCTTATGCTTAGAGTGAAAGAGTTAGGTACGCTCTTTTAGAGCAGGGAAAGTTCCATTTTAATAGCTATAAATGTAATTACATTTCAAGAATGTAATGTAAGGAGTGGTTACTTTTATTCTATAAGTCAAATTGCGTTTAACGAACAGAATGTAAGAAAGGTAAAGGTAGACATTACCAAGAGATTCTGCACGTGACCACTGGGAGGGAGGGATGAGGGAGAGAACCGAAAGGCGACCAGGTGTGTGCGCAAGAATGGATAGGGTCACCAACGTTTTCGTTCGAAGCATCTGATGCCCTCAAGCCCATCATGAAGAGGAACACGCCTGAGAGTACCCAGAGGCGGGAGCTAGCTAAGCAGTCCGATCGACGCGACGCCAGGAAGAAACCTCTACAAGGCGCACTTCCACCTTCCAGCCACAACACGCCGAACACCGTCGCCCGGTCCTTCAGCATTGAAGTAGATGACGGAGAAAATTGTGGTAACGGGAAATGATGGACAGGAAAGTTGTGTAGAAGGGGAACCAGTTCAGCATTGTAATTTTAAAAAATCTGATGTGTTGCACTCACATGACTTTCTCTACTCTTGTACTAACCATTCTTACAAACTCTTATTCCTATATCTTCTTCGTGTTAGTTAAAATAAACATTTGTACAAATTATCTTATTGCTTATTTCCTTGTAGGTGCAAGGGGAATATTGGAATACAGTAGGCTTTGTGCGATAGTCAAATCTTTTAAAGCTTTGAGATTCCGTTCTCTTTGTACACGTAACATAAAAAATGAACAACGATGACCCATTTCATGAAAGTTCCATGTTTTCCGAAACTCACACACATAACAAGGTATATCTCCGAAATGGTTCACCCTACAAGAAAATTTATTGGGACATAAATTGTGTATTTTAGCAAGATCTACATTTTTTGTATAGTATAATTTGGTCTACCTCTAACGGTTTACCAGTTATGCAAAAGTCGTCCAGAGTAAATACGACTACAGGGGCTATAGCCAGAAAATTCAAGATATACATTTCATTTGTCATAAAAATATCTCAAACATATGACATTTTAATCAAAATCGTTAGAGCTATTTTCAAGAAAATCAAAATTTTCGAAAAATTTTCCATGTAAAGGGTAGTTTAGGGTGGGACTATTTTCTTCAAAATCTTCGTGTCACATCCTTGAGTGACATTAAACTTAAATACCAACTTTGGTTTTTAACCGACTTTTCGTTTTTGAGCTATGCTGTCCACAGACTGACAGACTGACAGACACAGACACACAGACACACACGGACCTTTTTCTAAAAATGCTTTTTTTGGATTCAGGGGGCCTCAAAACATGTATTTCCGGTGAAATCTCGACTTCGAATTTTTGGGTGGAATACAATACTTCCCCTACTTACCAGTAGAGAAAGTAAAAATTGAAATAAGACAAATAATATATAATATGCAAAATCAGCAAATCCCCGGCCCAAAAATGATCCGCCCTTTCCTTAATAGTAAAAATAGGAGAAGGAAATAAGTCCTGAAGCAGGCTTGGGTGAGATAAATCAGAATTCTCGTAGCGGCAGTGGCGGCGCCAGCAATTCTTTTTTCATTTTTTTTTTTTTTTTGGCAGTGGAAAAATAATCTTAGAAAGACACCAACTTGACGAATTGAATTCTCACCAACTGAAAAACCTACTGTCTTCTCCACATACCACTTTGGGACTGCCAAAAAGCAAAAGAAAAGAATTGGAAACGCTTCACGATTTTGGGTTTTATCCTTGCGCAGGGGTCATGCTTATCTTTCTTCTCTGTATTGCTCCAAAAGTGGTGGTGGCGGTGGCTGCGGTGGCGGCGGCGGCAGCGGTGGCAGTAGTGGTGGTGGTGGCGGTGGCGGCGGCGGTGGCAGTAGTGTTGGTGTTGGTGGTGGTGGCGGTGGCGGTCGCGGTGGTGGTGGTGGCGGCGGCGGCGGCGGCGGTGGCGGATGCGGTGGCGGTGGCGTTGGCGGTGGCGGCGGCGGCGGTGGTGGTAATGGTGGTGGTGGTAATGGTGGTGGTAGTGGTTGTGGTGGCGGTGTTTGTGGTCTTCACCTACGAACTTGAGGAAACCACAACAAAACCAAAGTCAGTGTGAGCGGTCGCCGGAATTCGAACTCGTGACTTCATACGTTACCACGGAATGATCTCACTGCGTGAACAGAATATAACCTTGTTCAGTCAGAGATTTCTACATTTGTGCTGAATCACTTGATAACACTTGTTACGTTAAAATATGCCCCACTCGTATGTATCTATCGCAAATTACTGTTAATTATCTAGCCGCAGGTACAGGAATGTTGCACACAGTTTACTATATGAGTGTAATTTCGCAGAACCTAAATAAGTTGCTTTAGATTGGTGACATTTAGCTTATAAACATCTAAATTCACTTCTATGCTGGAAATGCTTCATCTGTCACAGCAGTCGGTATCAATCGGTATGGGTATCGATTTTTTAAAATAAGAGTTTAGTTTTTAATGACTTCTAAACACAACTAATAAGAAAGTGTCATTACAAAATGTTACATATTCATGTTGATTTAGAGACATACATTACAGCAGAAGTTGGTCTTAGTCTGCCTGTTTATTACTACTAAAACACAGGTGATGAAAATCGGCCTTAATATCTAAGTCTTTGCTTCATCCATATTCATGATGTAATATTCATGGCGGTTGCTTGGAATGCAGAGTGAATTTGTGAAAGCCTCAAGTGGTATGGTTATGTGAACTTGCAAATGTTGTCTTGCCATCCCAGCATTCCTTAGCTTTTACCAGCTTTAATGAATTGTCATTAGAGGAGAATATCATCACCATTATTATACATGCTGTGGAAGGGCCCTGATCAGCACAAACAACCTTAATGAAGTTTGGAAAATGAATAAATATGGCTTACTCTTTCTTTGCTTTTTTCTCTCGTAATATGTGGTATTGGTGCTAAGGTAAAATGTATCGTACTAAAGGGGAAAAACAAACTGCCAGGAAAAGTATGACAATCTTTACGTTGAAGTATATTTTGTAATTTACTTGAGTGCAGAGTCACGACAGATTCTCCAAGTTTGGCGGTGTATCACTTTAACTTCCAAGTTCTGTAGTGGGTAATACATATGTCCTAAACACCATACTTACTATTCATTTAATTTCTAACGGGTGATCCAAAAGATTGTGAACGGGTCCTCTGCGCTCGTCGCCAACTGCCACTGTCATAGAACAGCGCGGGTAAAACCTTACAGCATTTTTAAAACTACTTTTAAAGGCTTTACTTAACAATATAATTATAACAGATGCTGAAACTGGCCCGCGTCGTTGTCCACACATTTTAGGCACCTCTTTAGGAAATAATCGATCACTCGCCGTAGTTCACGTTGAGAAATGCTGGCAATTTCCTCACGGATTTTTTTTTTTTTTTTTTTTTTTTTTTTTTTTTTTTTTTTTAATTCATCCAGGCTGTGTGAGTTTGTCTTGTACACTTTCTGCTTCACATTTCCCCAGATATAGAAATCGCAGGGGGTTAGATCGGGAGACCTAGGGGACACAAATTTCTGTCCTGAAACACACTTTCAATTGTTCTCATCGAAAGATTGGCTGTATGAGCTGTTGCAGGGTCTTGTTGAAACAAGCAAAATCACGCTTCTTATCGGTTAATTCTCTAAAAAAAAAAAAGGGGGGGGCGCAAAATTGTATTTATTTATGCACGGACCTCAGCTGTTGACTCGAAAAAAAATTGAGCCTACAACTCTTTCTCCATTAATGGCGCACCATACACCTGGCGAGCTGACTGTGTTAACACATACGAATCATAAATACACGCTGTGCAGTAGAAAACAAATGCTGAGCCATAATACACTTTGTGACTAAGTGCAGGACTAAATAATAAAGCACACTGGTAATAATGCAGTCGCACGATATCGCGTCAACTCAATACTGATTGTGAGCAGAGCAGAGAAAAACAAGTGATGCTCGTGACCTTGTGTATATCAGCTACTGGTGCCATGTTCGTGCGCATTGGAAAAAAACAGTGTAGCGGTTCACATGTATTTGGATCTGTCTGTATTACTTATCGTATCATTTGACAAGCGGAACGCTTCGCCTTTGAAAGTTATTCATTATA
Source organism: Tenodera sinensis (assembly GCA_030765045.1). Classification (NCBI taxonomy): domain Eukaryota; kingdom Metazoa; phylum Arthropoda; class Insecta; order Mantodea; family Mantidae; genus Tenodera; species Tenodera sinensis. The sequence goes on along the minus strand of CM060961.1, from coordinate 139,183,584 downwards.
ATAAAAAAGTGCTACCTTTTGTGTTTTGTTTGATTACGTTGAAGTAATTAATATGTCATAAGGACAGCAGTACCTAAAAGCTCAAAGTGCTTAAAGTACTTAAGAAATTAGCGGGGCCAAGATAGTTAACAAACACAGAAAGTAAAAGTTATGTAACAAGGCACCCTATTACAATCTTAGCTGTCCCTGCGTCACAACAGCCCTTGCAGGACAAGGCTGCTGCGTCCCTCACCTCTGCGCATCACAGGTGTCATCTGTGAGGTGCAGTACTGGAGTTGGGACGTGGTCAGCAGACCGTTTCCTCCCGGCCGGTATATGCAATCTTCGCAACCAGGGGCGTTACTTCTCAGTCAAATAGCTCCTCAATTGGGCCCTTCAGGGACCCGACGAGGCTGAGTGCACCCCGGACCATTTCTCTCAGCAGTAGAAAATCCCCGCGCCTTTACCGGGAATGGAACTCGGGTATCCCGTTTTGGTATGCAGCAGCACTACCACCACGCTAAGGAGATAACGGAAATGAATAAAGCAATTTTTTTTGTATGCTTTTCCTTGTGTTTTTATTTTTTCAAGAAAATCCCCCTAACACAAACTAGGTACCTTATGGCAGATTTTTCTGCGCTTTTAATTTTCTCAGAAAATGACTTTAACGATTTGATTAAAATACGATACATATAAGATATTTAAATGTCAAAAAGGTATATCTTACAGTTCCTGGGAACAATCTACGGAATCCTCCTATTTCGGAAGTAATTTTTTATACCTTGGCATAATTGGTAAACACTAAGGGAGAGACCAAAGCATAACACACAAAACATGGATCACTTTAAAACACAGAGTTTCTTTGAAATGCACTTTTTGAGCGATTATTCATTCCGAGATGTCAGCTATTACTGTTTCAGAATTCTCAATATCGCTGTAATTTTTAAAAGAGCTCAGTTGTTTCTTTCGGTGTCATAGAACATTTACCGGCTAGCTTTAAACATCTGATTATAGATTCTGTTTACTCTATTATCCTTGTATCTACAATGAAATATGTAATGAGACTATTTCAGTAAAGGTTCACAAGTTGTTAATAGACAAGCTTTCACAAAAATCGTTTGTAGCAGTTGTATACAACGAAAGTGGTAGAGCAAGTCCTGTACATGTAACACAGCAGATTTCAACTGTCAAACCACGGTTACTGAGCGGGAGGCTCCGGCGGTTATGTTTGCTTTGACCGATATTAGACACATGCACTAATCAGAAGTTTTGTCGCCAGAGAGGAACATAGAATGAAGTTTGAATATATTATTCTGAATGTGCCAAATGAGAAATTATTGAAAATAAACTGTCACGGAGTTCCGAAAGGTAGTGCCTCGTCTGATTTTCAGAGAGGATCACTGATGACTTATTGACATGTAGCTGCAGGTTCGTAAATCAATGACATGAGTCGGAAAGCCCTGTTGAAGGCTGGCAACAAATCATGAGAGTGTATCAGGTTCAGCGCGTTCCTGGCTGTTTGTCATTTCCTGCTGTGGACATATCTGTCTTTTTGGTTATGCAACATTGTGCACTGTGTATTATTTTTTTTTTACCACCTACAGTTGAGAGCACGGAAACTTGATGCTTCTGGTTTGTTACATCATTTTCTTTATTTAATGCCGATAGAAAACCCATATCTGTGTTCTCGTCTTACTGGTTCCAATTCAAATTTGTCACACACGCCTGTGAGCGGTGAAAAAAGGAGTTCTGAAACATCTCACCTGAGTGGCTGGAAGGCAAGCGGCTCCGTCTCGTATGCATATGACGTCAAAACTCTGGAGCTCAACATTAAACCACGAACATAGTAGGTAAGGAAAACTGAGATTAAGAAATGGGGTGTTAGCAGATAAGGAATAGGGGACTGTGTGACAGAGTCCGTTTAGTATTTCCGTCCAAACCTAAGCCATTGCGCATTATATCGGTACGATTCCATGGACTAGAGCTAGACTGTACCTAATGGGTAATAGGTAGAGAAAGTAACACCAAAGAATTCGATATTGAGATTTCAGAAATACATGTTTCGAGGCCTCCCGAATGTATATAAAGAATTTTTATAAAATGATATATGTGGTCGTGTGAGACTAAGAATAGCATAACCTGAAAACGAAATGTCTGATTATAGCAAACTTGATATTTAGATTTAGCTTCTTCCGATGATTTTCAAGTAAATTACCCCGCTCCAAACTACCTTTTACGTGGAAGACTAAGATATTTTGTCTCCTCAGAAATGACTGTAACAATTTGGTTACAATGCTGGTGATACTGTTCTCTAGTTGACTTTTTCTAATTCTACAGATTTTTTAAAGTAAATATACTTATACTACTTATGTATGTGTTGATGTTTCTAGACGCAACAAGCTTTTAATAATCCTTTATGTAACACAGTTCTGTAGAATTTCTTACAGGTTATAATAAAATTCATCACCAATGGGTTTTGTACAAAGTGAGAAACTTGCATTCAGCGTAACATAGGAATTATCCAGATTTAAGCAACACGAATGTTTGACATTTCAGAGTTTATAGTAGGTATAAAAATATTATATGCCATAGTCATATAAATACTTCTTCCTACTCATTTAATTTCATTACTATTCTAAATTTTATTGTTATAGATTTTTCCCTCCTTTTAGTTCATGTATTACTATACATTTTGGTAAAAATGGTTTCAGTAAACATGCATTAGTGGGTATGATAGTCATTTCGGTTGCTTTGAAGTTAAGATATTACATAGTTTTGTATGATCTCAAAAATAACAAAAGAGCAGCAAATTAAAGCATCTTCATTTAAAACTTGGAAAATCCAAACGAATAGCAGGGACTATATGGAAATTGATGATCTTACGAAAACAAAAAAACCAGCAAAAAACAAAACAATGCAGGGTTCCTGTACCTGCATTTTAAGTTATCTATGTTTTCCTGAAGTAAGTGCGTATTTTTTGGGATTTCATGGTTGTGCAAAATGCAACGAAAATGAACAAAACTTCATGGCCTATACGTTGCTCAAGACACGAATTCCCTTTGCGTTGTTAATATCTCATACATGCGATGTTTAAAAAAACAAATCGTACCGAAATAAGGCCACTTTTTCCAATCAAGGTAGTTTGGGTGAGGAATTTTCTTGATTTTTTGGCAAAATCTTGTTACAGGTTTTTTGGAATAATTTGTCTACGTATACATGGTAAAGGCGCGAAAATAAAGAAGAAAAGAAAAGAACGGTCTAAAAAAACTCTAGATTGTGGAGTAGAATTGCAGACAAGAAAAATTGGTTTTCCTGATAAAGGTGTGTCCCAATTTCTAATGAAAACACATGCATTAACACGTATCCTCGTTTACTGTCATGTTTACATTTAATTTGGTTATGAATGTGGCTTCAGGCGGGACAGCAACCAATTTACTATAAATACAAAACGGTGAGCCACGATGATCTTCAGTTTCAACATGGAACTTGTTTTGGAAACAGATACCGCAATAAATATAACCACGTGTTCAAATATACTTAAATATTTCATACATCCACAGACTCGTACAGATCTTTTTATATTGGGATCTATTTCAACGCCACGTAAAGATAAATACATTTTATGAAAGTCATAATTGAATGTGTCGACATGAAACTGTGGAGTTCACAGTGGCAATATTCGTGGCACACAGAGTCAAAGAATCAGCGGAGTTTAGGGATTCAACAACGAATATTTTGGAAATGGCTATTGCATATGTATTACGTAGATGGTGTTTTAACGAGATGGACGTTTTTCCTGGTATTAATGTTTTCGCTATCCTTTAATCGAGGTTGGCCACACAAAAACTTAGAAAGTTCCTTAATTGCCAAACATTTTTTTTTTTTTTTTCAATCTTGTTACATCAACATCATTTAGATGACTTTGAAATTTAATTGTTACTTCTCAGCGTTGTAGTATGTGTTGAATGTTATTTCATTGTCCTCTCGGATGTGTGGGATCACAGCCTTATTCAGGTCAGTTAATGCTGTGAAACGCACGAGAAAAAAGAAGTCACACTTAGAATTAGGCCCGTACGAATGGGTGAGGAATCCTCACCGCCTTATCGGTATGCAGTATTGTATTATCGTGGAGAACTTTCGCTTCCTCTGATATAGTTTATACACAGAGAAATGCTATTTCAGTGAAATCTTACAAAAAGTCGACCATATACATCATAGACTGACAGAAATAATCATTTGTGGATATGATTTTCTAGAAATCGCTTGTTTCCCTGTGTTACATAAAATGGGTCATCATTGGCGGTAATTTCTATGTTTAATTTCTGTAAATAATATAATTAATATTTACTAAACCAACGGAAACATTTTGGTTTCATTGGACTACGTGCGTTAGGTATTAAGGATTGTTTAGTGATTTTTCTTGGGGATGGATTTAATTTCATTAAAAAGATCATTTTAGTCTACCTCATTGGTCTAGGAGTAGCGGTCTGTTTCACATTTAAGAGATCCTGCGTGCTAATTTCGGTTAGATTGACTTACTCAGAAATGGGGTGATAAAATAAGTTTACCATGAAAAACTCAAGTTTTTCGTTCTTCTGGATTAGATCGGTAACACTTCAAAATTTGTCATCAAGGATATTTTTCGCCCATGTTGCTGAAATTACAAATATTTAAAGTCTATAAATTTAGTACGCATGACAGGTGCGCATTTTTAAAAATGCTTTTCCCCCCTTGACTGTTAGCTTTTCTTTGACAGAATTACACGAAATTTGTTCCTAGTATATCTAGATGCATGCTTGTTAATGTATACATACCTACTAAACTAAACCCCGGCGCAACAGCCCATGAAGGGCTAAGGCCTACCGCCCAGCCGCTGCGTCCCCCACCTCTGCCACTACAGGCGTCATTGGTGAGGTGCAGTACTGGAGGGTGGGACGTGGTCAGCACCCGAGCCCTTCCGGCCAGTTATGCGGTCTTCTCGACCTGGGGCCGCTACATCTCCATCAAGTAGCTCCTCAATTGGTCCCCCCGGGACCTAACGAGGCTGAGTGCACCCCGTTCCAGACCTCCCAGAGGGGATAAAATCCCCATGCTATACATATCTACTACCTGCTTTAATAAAAATGCATGCTAAAATAGTTTTACTTTTGAGTTTTTATAAATAAAATGTCTAATTTAAAGGCAACTGACCCCACATTAAAATTGGTGGTTCGGGTTAATTCTGAAATTATTTAAAATGGGTTGCGTAATTATGAGACCTCTAACATAATAGCATTAGGTGAAAAGCGCAATTATAATCAGAAGTATATACAGTTAAAACAAGTAACTAATATAACTGGTAGTGACAAACATGTGAAATTTAAACAATAATTGTGTTTCCTGATTAATAGATATCTCCATGTTATGTTAGTTAATTTTCATGAAGATAACTTGAATAATTCCGGAGCTACACACCTTAGAATAAGTAATGGGAAAGCGATTACTCTAGCAGTCAAGTTTTTTTCTCGGAGTTTTCCCTTCCCCTAAAGATAAATGTCAGGAAACAAAAGGCACTATGGACCAAAGGCTCGTTTGAACTCGTTTGTGTTGCACCCATTTTACTCATCGTCCGCATATGACTTACCCGGTTAAAGGGTGTTCATTAAAAATAGCTATAACAACAAAAAGAGTTTAGATTCATGAAAATTGAAGACCTACATAAAAGTAAAGAACGTGAAACGATTTCAGGTATAATCAAGAAAAGAAGGATAAGATGGTTCGGTCATTTAATGAGAATGGATAGACTTACAAATTACATTTTCAAGCTGTTATACGAAGTTTAGTATGGATGCTAGGAATAAGGAGAGACTTAAATGAAGTGGAATTAACAGAAGAAATAATATCTACAGGAAGAGTAAAGTGAAGAAAGTTAGTACAAAATTTCGAAGGTTTCCAGTTGAAAAAGAATGAAGAAAACAACTACAAGAAGAAAGAAGAGAAATCAGTGACAAGATGAAGAAATTTTAGAAAGATAGAAAGGAAAAAGGAAAGAAGAAATGAATATAAATACAGTGGGTTTGCTTAACGTGGCCGTAGATGACGTAAAACGAAGAGAGAGAGAAAAAAAAGAGGAAAGTGAGAGTAAGATTAATCAATCAGAAGGTAAATTTGACCACCTCACCAATGACGCCTGTAGTGGGTAAAGGTGGGGGACGCAGCAGCTGGGCGGTAGGACTTGGCCCTTCATGGACTTTGCGCCAGGGTTTAGTTTAGTTTTAGAAAGTAAATTTACATCTTGGTGGTATGAAAATGACTTACCTAAATAAAATGGAAGTTGATTACATATAATCAAAACACATTTTAACTATGCCAAATTCGTCAGAAGTGAAAACTGCATATGTTCATGAGGAAAATATGAAATATCTCAGAGAATATACTATGTGCTTCTCCAAAGCTCCGACAGCATGATCTCATTGTAAGAGTTTTACATTCTCGTCCAGTTAAATTTAGTAAGTCATTACAAAACCAGCAGGTTATTATTCGTAAAAGAATAATGCATCACATCACATCATAACGTAACATGGATTATCGATTTAAAGACAATTTACCTTAGCTAAATTGGCCGTAATACACAATCTATACGAGGGTATATGAAAACATCAGCGAAGGACTTCGTTTCCCAAATGTCCTACGTACCTGGTAGGTAAGAGTATTGCATCCCACTGAAAATACCCGATATAAAGATACACATTTTAAGTTCCCTGAGTAATAAATAAATAATTAAATAAAAACTTTTAGGAAAAGGTCGCGTATATGTCTGTGTCTTTGTCTGTCTGTCTGTCTGTGTGTCTATGTCTGTGAACAGCATAATCAAAATTGAAATGTCGAAATGCCAAACTAATTTAAGTTCAAGGTCTTCCGATAATGTAACACGAAGATTTTCATGAAAATCCCCCTAACGCAAACTACCGTTTACATGACATATTTTCCTGCGTTTTTAATGTTCTCAAAAATGACTAAAGATTTGAATAAAATACGATACATTTAAGCTATTTAAGCATCAAAAAGGCGTATCTTAAACTTCCTGGTAACAATCTACGAAACCCTCCGATTTCGGAAGTAATTCTTTATACCTTGTAATAATTGGTAAACACTATGGGACAGACGTTAGCATAATACATAAAAACATGGATCACTTTAAAACACCGTTTGTTTTATATACACTTTTTGAGGTATTATCCATTCCGAGATGTCAGCTATTATATTTTGAAATTCTCAAAATGGCTGTGATTTTTAAAGAGCTCAGTTGTTTCTTGCGATGTCATAGAAAGAATATTTACTGGCTAGCTTTAAACATCTGATTATGGATTCCGCTTACTCTATTATGCCTGTATCTACAATGAAATATGTAATGTAACTATTTCAGGTTTGTCTCTATTAACAAGTTGTTGATAGACAAGTTTTCGTAACAATCGTTTTCAGCCGTTTAATACGTAAAGGATAGTGGTAGAGAAAGTCCTGTGCATGTAACACAGCAGATTTCGACTATTAAGTCATGGTTACTGAGCAGGACAGCTCCAGCGGTAAAGTCTGTGGCCCACATTCGGGAAGTCGCGGGTTCGATATACATTCTCTATATTCTCGGTCTTGACTGCGATAAAAGCAAATTGTTAATTCGTATACAATTATCATTGGGATTGTGAACTTATTTTGGATTTTATACATTAAATCACACCCTCATTCTCGCTCTAATTCATGGTTTTAACTTTGGGGGGGGGGGGGGGGGGGTAACCTTGACTAAAGAAACATTTTCACTCTCCAAACGGGAATCGAACCCGGAGCTTTTCGCAGGTGTTCTTCCGACTGAGCTACGAGGCCAGCTTATATCCATTCTTTTATACTTTTCCAGAATTCAAAATCTTGATTTAGTTTATCTACCTATATGGTTTCAAAAAATAAAATAAATAAATAATAAAAAAAGATACTGGGTGTACTTTAAAGCTCCGTTGAAGTCGCAGCCATTGGTTTAATTATTTTTATAGATATTTACAAATTAATCCATTGTATACTTTGTGTGGGAGATTTTAAGATAATCACTTATGGAAACTCACTCTTACACACACACACACACACACACACACACACACACACACACACACACACACACACACACACACACACACACACACACACATTTAGAGTTATTTTCTGTAATTAAAGATCAAGTAGATATAGGTCAAGAAAGTAGTAAACTTCCCTAACCCAGACTGCCCAGGATGAGCAAAAGTATTTTCCCTGTTTCAAAGGCTGTTTTCACTCCCGCTCTTAGTTTTCCTGCTTTGCATGCTGGTGCTGTTTCTATTACCCATGGGAAAGTCGAGTCCAGTATTTCGTTATACTCTACGTGGGGAAAGATCCCCTAGAGTCTTCTATTTTTATTCGCGGGAAGGATCTTCCAGTGATGTTAAAGCAATCTATTTTGAGAATTCTCATTTTAGGAGCTACACTGGCTGAACCTTAATATCTTTTTATATGGTTCTGGATATTTATGTCACCAAGTAGCCAATTAGGGAATATCAGTTAGGGAATAGACATGAGTTTAAAACGTTGTGGTTAATTAATTATAATTGACAGCATAATTATTATTTTTGTTTTTGAATGAGATTAACTCTTTTTTCGACTATTGGGCTTCAGGTAAATGAAACTACCTGTTATACATCTGTATGAGTGTGTCCCTTCTAAAACTTGACGGATTCAGAAACAGAACAAAACCTAACGCTTAAAAAGAAACGAAAACAAAACAGTAGCAGAGTGTAAGTAGGTATAGGTAGCTAAACGAGTTCGTACACAACGATATCTCTAACCAACCTAGTTCTTGATACTGGAATTGTTGAGGGCAAGATCTGTAAATTTATGAAGACATGATAGGGAAATAAATAACTCCCATATGTTAAAATCAATGCATAGTGACATAACCATGAGTTAGAGAGATTGTCTAGGCAATGTGAAATTTCATGAGGTCATTAAAGACTTCCGTGTTAAGGAGAGGCAATTGGTATAAGGCTGTTTAGAGGAGGCAATTAGCTTACGGTATCTGGAATTCAGTTAGGGTAGAGTCAAGCTGTGAAAATTCTGAAAATTAGATTGACGATTGTTTTCTTAGGATTGAGCAATGCCACAGATGGAAAGTTGTGTTTCAGATAGTAATTAGCAGCCTTAAGTTTTTTTTAATGATTTATTGATCGATTACCGCATGTATGCTCTATAGGCCATTGTTGAAATACACATAACAATAAATAAAATATAATAGATAACATTGAAATGAGGTAAACTCCATTGGGCCCCTCACTGACAGTATTAGTTGCAATTAAATCAGGTGTTGCTGTAATAACTGGTCCAGTGGTACACGACTCTTGATGTGGGTTGGAACGCTAGATTTTCTGCCAAGAGAGTAGTGAATAGATTCAGGGACGTTCTTTAGATTGCTGTAAAACTGTTCGGCTTGTGAAGAAATTGACTGTTGAATGGTACTGTTTCCAGTTTCTCTGTGCAGTTAACTGTTTCTGACAAGCCATGGCGCATCAGTTCCACTAGTGAAGAAATTGACTGTTGAATGGTACTGTTTCCAGTTTCTCTGTGCAGTTAACTGTTTCTGATAAACCATGGCGCATCAGTTGAGATACGTAAGATTTTGTTTTGAGATGTTTGGATGCGTTTAATTTCTGTAGTACTAACTCCTCCCCAAATTGGGCAGGCATATAGTAAGAGTGGCCTTAAAAGTGTTGTGTAGCTTTAAGATTTGATAACACTATGTAAGAAAGTTGGTAGGGGTAGTCATGTAAACGGATTTAAATAAAAAAAGCGCGCATTTCTAAAATTCCCATCTTTCCCGTCGTATTTTACAGTAGTACAGAATTATTTACCGTGCTTAGTATTTCTGCGACCTACAGCACTTGTAGCGGGATAAATCAAATCAATTGCTAAAGCAAATTCTGAAACAAAATGTTCGCCAACCGATCATTCCGTGTAGCAGGTAGACGTGTATCAGCTAGAGTTTGCTCCAACTCAGGGTAAAACAGTCATTAGTGTGACGACGCAGACAATGCTGAACAAAAGGCAAGAACATGGGATTGTTAACCATGGAATTAAGAACAATTTAGAGCACGCGTTGAGTAATAGATCTTAGAATGATTAACATAAGTTTCAAGCACTTTATGTATTTAAGGGATTATAGATGTGAATATTATCTGAGGGTACACATAGATGATATTTATAAGTTCTACAATTATAAAGATACATTCTTCAAATGTATAGTAACACCAAATCATTAGCATGTACACAAAGGTTCATTGCAATAACTGCTATAAAATCATCATCGTCGTCGTCACCATCATCAAACATGGCACGACACCCATTACAGACCCTGGCCTTCTTGAAGATAGTCCTCCAGACTTCTCTATTTGCTGCTTGGTCCTTCTAATCCTTGACCTTAATAGCTCTAATCTCCTGCAACACGCCTTAGCTTAGGTGTTCCAGCTTTCCTAACTATCAGCCACCAATATAATAACCACTAGGTATAATAGTCACAGTTACAAGGAAACTTGTAAACACAGTTTATAAGTTACAGTTTGGTATCTAACCGACCTTCCGTTTTTGAGTTATGCTCCTCACAGACATAAAGACAAATAGACTGGGACTTACACTCGGATTTTATTTCTAAAAATGCGTTTTGTTATCTGCTTTGTGGAATGTTACAGACTATTAGAAAACTGTTATTCTCTTTTACAACAAGATTAGTGATTCTAAGTTCCTTTAGAATTTATTCATATCATATAAAATGCGCTTGGATGGTATCTTTACTTGGAAGAAAGGATTCAAATTTGAAATGAAAAGATGCTGCACGATTCTCTGTGGGATGACAATTTTGATTCAATTTCGACTTTGATTATCCTTAACGAGTTTGAAATGAGCGAGTTAGAATGGTTTTGGGGAATTATATCTCACTAATACTAGACCTTGCAAAAATGTTGACTTGCTCTTTTCAGGCGTGTAGAGGTGTTTATTAAAGAGTTATATTAAAGTACTTTACATTTTGAAAGAGTTATAACTATATACTGAAACGTAATAGACCACTCCATTATGAAGCCTCTAATTCGCAACGCCATTACGTCATGGTTTGAAACATCGTAAATTTGAGAGTTTATATGTTTAAGTATTATGTATTTTGTATGTTAACGACACTATCGATTGCCAGAATCATATCAGATGCGGGAAAATCGTCTCTTAGGAGTTCTTTTACGCGCCAGTAAATTTACTGACATTGGGCTGTCGCTTTTAGGCACACTTAAAAACCATCTTTTGGACCGGGTTTGAACCCGCGACCTGGGATCAGTAGCCCAGCATCTATCCAACGAGACTTTGGACATGGCTGTATCTTCAAATGTTTGTTTGAATCTGGGAAGCTCCAGGATATGTTGCATAAGTTGTGGAGGGAACCCAACGGAACCAATGGAGACAACTTTGCTGTTTCACTCGTAAAGTTTATGACACCAAGCAAAATTTGTTTTAGTGCCAGACTTCAAAAACACAGTTGTGAGACCCAGAAGTTTTACAGCACTTTCTCATTTCTCAGAGCAGTTGTATGCTCTTACGTGCGGATGTGTTGACGGTACTGAATGTCTGCTATATTTCGACGGCATTCAAATGGTAAGACATCTTCGACACCTATTTTCAAAGAGGATCAAATTCCTGGTCCTACATCGAGGGCTTCAATATTTTTAAATAACGAACACAGCTGGGAAAGACACTTAGCGGCATTTGCTTCCTAAGAACAATTGTGATATTTTATTTAGCCCCATTGAAAATCTCTTTGAAAGGTAGTTCAGACAAAGATCCCATTGAGCAATGCAAGGAATGTTGTATACGAAGTTTCATTTCGGTTCAGTTATTCTTGCAGCTAAGTCTTCTCCTCCGAAAAGTAAAGTACACAACATTCAAATATTGGTTTGTTACTCTGAAGAGTCGCTTAAGCTTTGTTGAAGCTCTGCATTTTCCACATCTCAGCCTTTTTGTACAAATATCGGGCTTTTGAGAATCATCTTTTATGTTAAATTAATTAGTGATTGATTTGGCGCTTCTGCTTATGGATTGATGGGACATTTCAGGCCTGGAGAACTGTACTCACCAGGTGTGAAGACATTCCCGTATTTTTCCAGCCTTTGTGACCATGAAAGCCGAAAACTGAGGGGAAAAAAGGAAAAGCGGGTTCCTTCTGATGCGTGTGTACGTAAGCTACTGCAAAGGAGGAGGAGAGGAACTAGTCTATTCGCAGTTTCTGAGTAAGGTTCCCCAGGTCTGGGATATATTAAACAGGATTAAGCTAATATCTGTTTAACTTAGGAAAGAAGCACGTAACGTACAATTTGTGTGTGTGTGTGTGTGTGTGTGTGTGTGTGTGTGTGTGTGTGTGTGTGTGTGTGTGTGTGTGTGTGTGTGTGTGTGTGTGTGTCTTTGTTTACTTATTGCCAAATATCTAAAGAGACTCTATAAAACTAAGTTCTGAATGTGAATTCTACTGGTTTTGCTTCCTTTTCAGGTAAGTGCCAAATATCTTTATGGTGGGAGTAAAGGTGACGCCCGTCGTACATTAAATGAAAAGCTGTTTAAGAGAGGTAAGTACCTCTAACATATTCTCGAATTAATATCTATGGTAAAAGAATTCAGTTACATATAGGTGATTATAGCCTCATTATCCAGACTGGATCATTTTCTTACACACACACACACACACACACACACACACACACACACACACACACACACACACACACACACACACACACACACGCACACACACACTCTCAAACTTTCTCTAAAATCTATGTTTGTATTTCTTGGAGTCTCGATATCGAAATTTGGCTGGAATGCAATAGTTCCTTTATATACCGTAATTACGTATCAGAGTAAGGCAAAAAGAAAAGAAAAGAAAAAATGAACAGATTAAAGTGTGTAAGTGCATGTTTGTGTGTGTGTGTGTGTGTGTGTGTGTGTGTGTGTGTGCGCGCGCGCGCGCGCGCGCGCCTACGGGCGCATGTGTGAAATTGTCTGTAAACAGCAAAGTAATTCTTCTTGATCTGATTACGCTCTCCTTATACAGGACTTGTAGCCCTAGGACTTACAAGCCTGAACCTAGAGTTCAGGGAAGCAGACGAACCTATGTACCGGACAGAGCGAGGACCTGGAACCTCAGTCCAGTATGAGAGTGAGGAAGAGGTTGATATGACATACAGGCGAAAGGGTGATGAAAGGTGATGATGGAGCAGTTGATGGAATGAATGTCGGGGGCGGAGAGAATCCGCATATACGCCGCTTCGTCCATCATGAATACCACATGCGGGCCGCTGGGATCGGACCCAGGTCGCCTTTATGGTAGGCGAACGCTCGGTCACGGCACCGCCTGCAAGGTAACTGAAGAAGAAAGAATTCGTTAAATACAAACTTGATATGTAAATTAATGTATTCCAAATAGGCGACATGGAGAGTTTCAATAAACTTTCCCCACTCAAAATTACCCTTTATATGGGAAAATTTTCAAATTTGTTATTTTTTCAAAAATAGCTCTAATGATTTTAATTAAAATAATATACATAGGTGTAAAACATTTATATGCTGTAGTGCATATTTGGAATGTTCTCGGAATAAGCTGTATTCTGAAAGGCTTTTATATAATAATTATAAGTAAGAGAGTCAAACGCTTAATACAAAACAAAAATTAGATTTCAACAAGGCGCACAATTTTTACCAGATAAATGTATTTGTGCCGCTAAAGATGTTCGAGATATTCTTTATCATTGGGTTACATTTTCAAATGCTTCTACTTTTTTCAGGTTGTAAGCCTCTATTAGAATATGTACTTAAGAAGCGATCGTATAGCGACTCGCTCTTTAAGAATGTGACTCGATTTGGCCTCTCTACGCCCCCCCCCCCTTTTTTTTTAGCATGGGCTATCGGTTGTCTTTTACTTTTGGAACCCATTGTGTATCGGCAGTAGTCTCAAATCGTATACGCTTGATTTTCTTTGGGTTTTATACATTATAATTAGATTTTGCACACATTCATACTTGCAGACTCCGGAGGGGATTACATTTATTATTCTTTATTCGGAAAATGTGATAGCTGTTTTATAAACCTAGCTATCTTAACATATATTTTGTTTCTCATATGTTCGTTTATTCAGATAACTGAACAAAACAATTGTAAAAGATTTGTAACTAAGATAATGAGTAACATAATTTAACAATTAATAAATAAGTAGGATATAATATATACACGTATAAAATATAACACAACGTTGTTTAACAAACAACGCAAGTAAAATTAACTATAGGTAAATAATACTCTGGAGTGGATAGGAAACAATCTTGACAAGAGCAAATTCCTACTTCCCAAGCAGGAATAACACCCGGGCGCCCTCTCACTGTAGGCAGGTATTCTGCAGCCTAAGCTACAAGCTCAGTCTATATCCTTTTATACGTGCAGTGAAGGCTAACTGTAGAATGAAAGTTTATCTCGATTAACACAGGTAGAAAATTGAAATTGAGCTTTATTTATGGACGGTCTTTAACTGCTATGGTTCTCCCATTCTGATTGGGCGCGAAAGACCGCTTAATTTTGCTCAGAGGTCTCTTTATCAGGTTTGAAGTTCTTTTACGTCCTATAAATCTAAGACACGGGATCACTGGCTCTACTTCTCTTCCGAAAGAAGCTGTGCTAAAAATCTTTACGGCCCAAAAAATGCAAAGCCCTTCGCCGGCTTTGAATCCGTGACCTCTGAACGAGAGGCTAGCACGTTACTCCTAGACCACGGAGGACGATAAAAAACATGAAGTAGGGAAAATAATAAAGTTGAGTAATATTTGTAGAAGAGTGACAGGAATGAGCATGTGGGCAATCGACTGAATAAGCGAGTGAGCGAGTGAATGAGTAAATGAACGGGTGTATGAGTGGGTGACTGAATGTGTGAATGAGTGAATGTATGAGAGTGAGTGAACGAATAAGTGAGTGAGCGAGTGTGTGAGTGAATGAGTGAGAGTGAGTGAGTAGGGTTTAAGGGCCCATCGACAACTAGGTTATTTGGGCCTGGAGGGAGAAGAGAATCTCATGTGAATGCAACTCATTAGAATTTTAGCTTACACTGTAGAAGCCACTGCCTTGGTTATTAAATTTCCCATTTTATTTTGTTACCAGCTGTCTTGCTAAAATGCATTGTTTTTAATTTTTAAATTCATTGTCTTGGCGTTATCCCAAGTGTATGGCTAAAGTTTTAATTTATACTGCAGACGAGGGTGGTATCTGCTTGGTTTTCTCTGCCTTAACATGTTAAATAAGTAAAGGAAAGAGAGAAAAAAAAAATGTCGGACTCTCAGCAACTTTAGTGCGAAACGGGGGAAAGCTTCACTGAAGCCATCTGAAACGAAGAGAGCCTTTCTCCTCATGGGAGATCTCGGAACCAGAAACAAGGACTAAACCACTTCCGGGAAGCTGTTGGCTCCCTCTGCTGTTTTTGTATGCAAATCAGATCGAAAGAAAGGGTTGGCTGTAGAAAACGTGGGCAGCGTGGAAAAGTCTAGCACTGATGTTGAGGTCTCTTACGTGAAGTGCCACGTTGGATAAAGTTGTACTATTTCATTATTTGTCTTCTTTATCATCTTAAAATTGTCTGTACATTAATATTATAACTATCTTTTCTATCACCTTATCACTGTATTATATTCTAAACTTTTACCACAAATACACAGTTTTCTTCTCGTCGTTAACATAGTCTAGTTTTTCAAGCTATCACAACTTAGAACCGTTCTTCTTATAAACTTTCTCAGTCCTTTGGGTGTTCTTCTTCACTTTCTTTGTCTCTCATGCCCTAATTACGACGTTACAATCATTCACGACGCTCGTTGAATCGTCTTATGACACACACTCATAGATGTCGCACACTCTCTGACACACTGACCAACTCATGTCCGTAACTCTAAAACTCACTCCTGTGCTCTTCTCTGGTCTTGTTATATGCTAGAGATGGCGTCACAGGGCCTTTCTCGAATTACACACACACCGAAAATGACGCAGCTAGAAGTCTCGCGAACATTCTTGACGCCCCTTTTGCTTCTACCGCTTCGATTGTTGGCAGTCACGTACATACAGCAGTCCTGCAAGGCCGCCGGCTCTTAACGTCTTCCGGCACGACAAGCGGTTTAAAGTAGCTTAGCCCCGTCCGTTCTTTGTTGAGCGCCGATCCCGACATAACATAAAGGCCATGTTCCAAAGAGTCCCACGTTCGCAATTGAAGAGATAAAAAATAGTGGCACTCTTTTTGCTGATTTTTCCTTTTAAGAAACAGAATTTTTGAACTTTTATTCGTATTCTAACCCTTAAACTTAGTTGCAGTCGCACACTGACAAGTGACTATTATCTGCAAAAGGATTTGACAGAACTAATGTGGTTCAGTCCTAAGTTAAGAGGAAATCTGTGGCTATAGCAGTAAAAGAAATGTGAATTAAGCTGTTTTACTTAGTGTGTAGAGGAGGGTTGTACTCGCTGAACCTTTGGGAAAAAGGACTGAGGTGTAGAATACAGAGAATGATCATATATGGCCACAGGCGATTATGGCCCTAACGATTATGATACACAAACAAATCTGATCTGTTACTAGCATGACTTCGTCTACTCTTGCACAAATTGTTTCTACAAATACTTATTCCTCTATCTACTTCATGTTAATCGAGATAAACATTTGTAGAAATTATCTTATTGCTAATTTTCTTGTAGTTGCAAGGGGAATACTGTCGGGTTTAAACTAGAGTCACATGTTTTAAGAGTCATATGACACTTTGAAATTCCGTTCTCTTTGCATGTCCGCGATATAAAAAAATGTATGAAAACCTCCCATTTGAGAACGTCTATTAAGTATTGCAAAGCTTAACTGGCAAACCGCGAGACATAGACGAAATCCTACTACACAGAGAATTTAGATCTCGCTATAACACAATTTATTTTATATGATCTCTTTGTAAAGTGAACAATTTTGGAGATATTCCTTGTTGTTTGTCAACATGGTCATCAAGAGTAATAGGATTACATGGGCTGTAGCCAGAAAATTCAAAATATGTTTGTTTGCATAAAAATATTAGATATCACATATAACGTTTTAATCAAAGTCGTTACAGCCATTTTTGGGAAAATTAAAATTTTCGAAAATTTTTCCACGTTAAGAGTAGTTTAGAATGGAGGAATTTTCTTGAAAATCTTCGTCTCGCATCCTTGAAGCATATTAAACTTAAATACCTTACGTGCGCCCACGTGTGTGTACGCATTTTTAGATACTGTTTTTGGATTCAGGGGACTTCAAAACAAATATTTCCGGTGAAATTTCGACATAGAATTTTTGGGTTGAATACCATTCTTCGTCCTCGACTAAACGCAGTATAGAAAGTTGTTGCATCTGGCAATGAAGCCATTAGCATTCGTGCTTTCCAATACTTTTGAACTGTAGTTTCTTCTGATCTTAATGCTTCACAGGTCTTCAAGTGGTCTTCGTTCATTTCTGCTGGATCGTTACACAGGACACATATTGTTGAGGCTGAGAGACCTATTCTGCAGAGATGACTTGCTAAGCAGTCCTGATTTGTCAATAGTCGGAAGGCTGCAACCGCTGTATAGAAAGTAAAAAGTAATAAAAATGTCAAGAAAATGCAAAAGCGCTGGAAACAACCAGAAAGTTTGCACTGATTTCTCGTTAATAATAATAATAATAATAATAATAATAATAATAATAATAATAATAATAATAATAATAATAATAATAATAATAATAATAATAATAATAATAATAATAATAATAATAATAATAATAATAATAATAATAATAATAATAATAATATGGTAATAATAATAATAATAATAATAATAATAATATGGTAATAATAATAATATGGTAATAATAATAATAATAATAATAATAATAATAATAATAATAATAATAATAATAATAATAATAATAATAATAATAATAATAATAATAATAATAATAATATGGTAATAATAATGATAAAGTGAGTGAGTATTGTTTAAGGGCCCGTCGACAACTAGGTCATTAGGGCCGTAAGTCCAAAGAATAAAAACAAGCGAACAATAAAACCTCACCCTAAAAAGCTAAAAGGTGAAAGTTAAAATAACTAAAAAAAAAGTTAAAATATCTAAAATCGAGAGCTAAAAGAGTTAAAAGTTAAACAACTGGTAAAAACATAACTTTCCAAAACCTAAAGCTGATAAAATCTTAAAAGGTAAAAAACGAATGATAAAGATAGAGAGCACAAGTTGTGCATACTGTTGTTAGTATAATTATTCTTTTGTTATAGTTATTCCACAAAAGTTCACAATGGAAGATACCTAATTTTTGTTCACGCACAGATTGCACAAGCAGGTTTTGGCAGGGTCACGAAAGCGCTCCTTTTTACACAGTTTATGCTGGTACTCAAGTACTGCCATTGAGGTCATAAAGTATCGAAGATCCAGTTTGGTGTTACGTCCATGTGCTATTCATTGTGGTCTCTTTAATGCAGCTGAGAGACTACGTTATATATTCTCAGTAACCAGTATACACAAAACGTGTAGGTATATACTAATGTGCACAAAAGAGAGAAAATCCAGTAGTTGAGCAGCTGTGCTATTAGGATTACCTGCTAATAAATCTATGCAAAAAGACAATTTTAAGTATGAATTAGAAAGTTTAAAATCAAAGCTAAGATAGCTTTGTCTTTGAATATATCTATAAACATTTAAATTTTATTTTTCCAATGAAAATGCAATGCTTTATTTTAAATTATATAAATTAAATATTAGATTTAATGGATTAAAACCTCTTATATCTGAAAAATAAAGTGCAATAACGCAGAAAATCCAAAGAAAATGCGGATTTTTATTCCATTATCGATGTCAGAGATCAACGAGGTTCCTTTGTGAGGCTGTAAAAGGGTAGGCAATTATTCTTATGCTGACAGTGGTCAAACTAAATTATCTTTGACGAAGATACAGATGGTCTTGCGAGATTTCGTTGGCATTGCATGAAATTAAATAATTAACTGTGTGAAACAATAGAACTTGGAATTTTAAGCTAGACAGCAATTCTTGTCTTGCTTTTAAACGGTATGTATGTAGCTAATGCTCTGGAGTCAACAATGAAGTCATTCTCCTTCTTGCTTCTCAGTACTTAGATATTATATATTGATAATTTTGTAACGCTGCACAGTTTTGTAGATGTTCTCCATCCATTTCTATATCTTGAGAGCACAATACACAATTTGGAGAAGTTAGTGTACCAATTCTATGGGGGATGTTTTCCCAGGCAATCATGTCCAGTAGTGAGCCTCACCATGGCAAGAGCAGATTTTCCTGGAAATTCCTGAATTACAGAGAGATTTTCTAGAAATGTTTTTATATTTCGGTTACCAATTTCTTCATTTAGTCCAGATTTGTAATTATCATAATTTTTTTCTGTTTCATTCCCCTGAATTCCACAATGGGCTGAAATCCATTGTAAAATTACACGTTTTCTAAGCTTTTAATGGTTTGGATTTCATTTCGTATTTATAGAATGTTTCCATCTTTGGATAGGATGTTGTTGATGCTATGGCTAGAATTGCTGCTTTGGAATCTGACAAAATAACAGTATTCTTGCATCGTTGCAGCCAAATAAGAATGTTTTGGAGTGAAAGATAAATAGAACTTCACCATCAAAATTTGTTGTATTTCTTCCATGTAGTATCGCATCTTTGGAAGATGCTATGCCACAGACACCGTCAGGGTTTGCCCGATCGGGCCTAGCTCTAGCTGGCTCCTAGTTTAGAGCCTCAGCGCGGCTCTCGGGTTACGTCAGTGGCGGGCTTTATTGATGACACAGCTAACCATACAGTAGGTCAAATTAACCTGAAAGTCTGTTCATAGTGAACCAATATACTACATTTATAGGACTACAAAGAGCGGGTATATAATTACAGACATAATTATTCAAATTTGTCAAACAATTCATCATGCATAGTCCTGTGTTACACTTACAGCAAAATCTTTTGCTCTGTTTACCTATTTGATGACTTTAATTATTTTATATCTAGCCGTACAGTGACTTAATCAGCAAAACATAGAACAGAAACGCTTTTCTAAATTTAACTGATGAAGCCTTGATCGTAACACAAACAAATTCTATTTCATAAATAAAAGTCAAAGACAAACTATGCAATTAGAACAATGGAAGGTCTAGGTGCTGATAAGATATG
Organism: Tenodera sinensis; assembly: GCA_030765045.1. NCBI lineage: Eukaryota > Metazoa > Arthropoda > Insecta > Mantodea > Mantidae > Tenodera > Tenodera sinensis. Next base: position 139,163,302 of record CM060961.1, on the reverse strand, counting down.
AGCAATTATGACAAAGTAACGGATATAAATGATCAAATACTAGAAAATTAAAGTGCAACGTCTATTAAATGTTTTATTTTTTGTTGGTTTTCTTTTGACCAGTCTACGAATATTTGGGGAGATATTTCGTGCTACTTTGATTCTAAGTACTTCATTATGCATATACATGTATAGCTGTGCCAAACATTGAACCCCTACTGCTATCTACTGCTGTGACGTGACTGGTCGCTGCTCAGCAAGCAAGCTCTTGGCGCTGTCTACTGCCCACCGCTCTAACGTAGTGTACCTGCCTGTACCTGCTCTGGAAGGTACATCCACTGACAATAAGGTACACACACACACACACACACACACACACACACACACACACACACACACACCCCACGCAGATAGACACGTGCAGACCTTTTTCTACTTTTTTAGATCAGGGGTCTCAAAACATGTACTTCCGGCGAAATCACGACATTGAAGTTTTGTGTGGAATACAATACGTCCGCTACTTACTATAAGTGCGAATCAGAGAAAGTAAAACGAGATAGCTCCCATTTATGAGTCTAGAGCGGAATCTTATTTCAAGTGCTTCTTTGTTGCTGTAAGTGTACGCTCCCAAAACTGTCGTATTCGTATAATCCCGTTGCCCATGACTATATGTCATCCCTGCCATGCTAGCGACTATATATTTTTCGGATATGCTATATTTCAAAAAGGCTGTAGATATCCATATTTCCTGCTTGTCGACGCCGCATTTTGTTGCGGAGATGGGACTTCGTATTAGACTTTTGCCCATTAAGCTACATTACTACACTGGAGAACCATAATACAGCTGTATATTTATCAGTAATATATCACTACATTGTTTGAATGTCACAGAAACTCTATAAATCAACCAATTAAAAAGTCTCGGAGGCTGATTATTCACACGCTGGAAACTGCTTGGTTACAGTTGCAAACCACGAAACCATTGCAGAGAAAGACGCGGATGAATTTTACTGCTATGTTCTTTGTTCCCTTTGTTTACAGTAACATCCTTATAAGGCGATGTCAAATGTAAACGAGATTGAACCTGAATTGAGGTCAACCGCAGCAGTGATGCCTCTGTGACAGAAATGGATTAATTAAAGTCTATGCTGTGAGCAATATATTGTGGCGACAGCAATCACTTGCTTCCGCTAAGCTTTGTGGCATTGTGATATGGCGGCAGATATTCTTTGACTCTTACGAGATTTCCAGGTTTTGTGATATTTTCAAAAGAATAGCTTTATGCATCACAGAGTGTCAAAGGCAATTATAGTTCAAATTGGATTGGCATTGCAATTAAGAACACCGCAATACTCACCGTATCTCGTCACCCAACCTACCATCACATCCTTGATTGCCTGGAGTAGAGTTCGTTGCTACTCCACTTCTATCCAATAGGAATTCATTCGATAGAGCAACAAAATAACAGTGATAAGGAAAAGTACACCATAAACTTAAGTTAAATACATTAAACAAGTGAAGCAGTTTTACGGGTCCCACGTTGTATGCGCCAAGTTTGAGGATGTTGGTCCGAGTACGGAGTCAAACCAAGTATGATGTCCTTACTCACTGGAGAGTATCTCTGCAGCTTGGTCCTTGGAAGGGCTTGTAGTCCTGTAGATCTGTTCTATAAATTTATGCGGGCTTACCCGCTCCTCAATTCCACTATCCTAAGCGAATGCTGCTCTCAGTTGATTTCTGCTCTGGACTGCTCGGCATGGATTTTAACCTCAGGGTATGCGTGAGTATTTGCAATAAAAGCCGGAACTCTCCTTAAAACACTTTTATTTACGACCAAGTAACGTTTAGATTTGCCGATCGCTATTAGAATGTTCTTACGTGTTTACTGTGCCTTTACTAAGACCGAAGATTGTTACTCGAAACTGTCGTAAGTCCAACTGACTTACTCGCTCGCGATCTGGAAGGCAAGTCTGACCGACCTGCTCTCTCCGGGTTCTGGAAGTGCCCGTGCATCATGACGCTATCTATGCCTTTCCGCTTAATTACCTCTCCAACGGGTTTCGAAGAAGTCTTCGCGACCATCCCTTGTTTTCCTGCTCAACACCTGCACTAAGCGATTTCCAGGAAAACTGGAATTACCAGGCCTCGCTTGACTACCTGACGCTTGCCCCTAATTACTTGTCCGTAACATTTCGTGCCTTTTGACAATTTTAACCGCAACTGATCCTTCCAGATTTTGTACCTTTATACATGTAATGATTTTAACATTTCCTGATTACTTAATTCTGCCATGTGATGCAGTATTATGTCCATAATTATGGCGTTCACAATTTCGGCTTCAAAATTGTCTATAACTTTGCCCTGACTAACTATTCGAGCTGAAACTGCACTATCTACAGGGTATGCGTGAGCGGTTGTGACGGAATAAGACCACTTACAGCTCTTTGTAATTAATTTAATTCTCGGTACGTTTTCACGATCAATATTCACCATGAGTTGTCACCGTTTGAAAGTAAAGTTACTATTACGTTCCCCTGTCGTAGTTAAAATAGATTGAGTCGTTGAAATCTGCTACGGTGGAATAATTCACTTTCCCAGTTTTAAAAATATACTTCAACGCTTAATGCACTGCTGAGAAAGACTGCACTCTATAATATTCGGCTGGCGGTATGTGACTGCCCCGTCGCGGGTTTCAAATCAGAGTGGGTGCCACGCTATGCTTGGTAACTAAAGAACCCGCGGGCTTTAGCCTCGCTTCAGACTGAATTCTCAGAAAACCGCTAGCTAGCGAACCCTTGGCGTTTGGGCATTTCTTAGAAAACTGGCCTAACGAGTTTGGGTCGACCGGCCGGGCTGCTAATTACCGCAGGTACCACTTTCACCAGTAACATTTTACCCATATTAACCAGAAACAGTACATTATATAACTCTGAATTAGAATATTTACTCGCATACCAGTTATTGAATTTTTGAATTTAAATACTGTTGCTTCCTATCATAAAATTATCTATTCGTAATAATCATATTAAATACATTTACATTACTTTCTCTTTATAATTTTAATTATCATTTAATTCATTATAAAATCATATTTAATAATAGGGCTAATAATTACGGTATCACAAGTGATACCGAGATTGTAAGATTCAGAAAAAGCAATAATTTAGAAATATAATTAAAATAACAACCAGAATAATATTATCAGTAAGAAATGAATAGAGAAAACGAATGTAAAAAGGTTAGCCTCGCGGATTTAAAAGAGTTGCGATAGGGGTTTGTACCGGTTTTAGAGATGAAGGAAAATATAGCTTCACTATTAGTTGATAGGAGGCCCACACTCTTTGCTGGTTCGTCGAAACGAAAGCATCGTAGAAGCCTCATTTTGGCAGAATGCCTTAGTAGTCGTGTTTCAGATCCATACAAAAAAATCTGATGTGTTGCACTCGCATGAGTTTCTCTACTCTTGTACTAACCACTCTTACAAACTCTTGTTCCTGTATCTTCTTACTATTAGTTGAGATCAACATTTGCAGAAATTATCTTATTGCTTGTTTCCTTGTAGGTGCAAGGGGAATTTGAGAATACAGTAGACTTTGTGCGGTAGTCAAATGTTTTAAAGCTTTGAGATTCCGTTGTCTTTACACGGCTAAGTTATAAGGAAATGAATAACGATCTTTCATTTGACGAAAGTTCAAGTATTCCAAAAGTCACACAAATGACAAGTAATATCTCCGAAATGGACCTCCACAAAAATGTATTTACATAAATGTGTGTTTTAGCAAGATCTACATTTTTGTATAATAAGATTTGGTCTATCTCTTATGATTTACCAGTTATGCAACACTTATCCAGAGTAAATTCGACTGCATAGGCTATAGCCAGAAAATTCAAAATAGAAATTTATTTTTCCATAAAATACCTCAAATATATGACATTTTAATCAAAATCGTTAGACCATTTTCGGAAAATTCAAAATGTTGAATGTAAAGGGTAGTTTAGGGTGAAGGAATTTTCTTCAAAATCTTCATCTTGCATCCTTAAAATATATTGCCTCAAATACCAACTTTGGTTTTTTTTAACCGACCTTTCGTTTTCGAGTTATGCTGACCCCCCCCCCCCACACACACACACACACAAACACATTCACATACACATGGCTTCTTTCTACAAATGCGTTTTTTTCATTTAGCAGGCCTCCAAATACGTTTCCTGTGATATCTCTATATCGAATTTTTGGGTGGAGTACAATACTTTCGCTACTTACTATACGTAGTAAATAAAGGAAAAACAGGCATTCCAGTTACTTTATGAAACCTTATTTGGATTTATGTTCTAATTTTAGTCTTAATATTTTTATTTATTGTGCCGTATATATGCTGAAAAATAAATAGTTCACAGTTAAGGAATTTTTCATACCTATAGGCAATAATTGTTATGTTAATATCATAATACCAGACTAATTTTATTTGAATTTACAGTTATGTTATTAAAACATCTTTTCCACCAAAGTTAATTTAGAGTGAGTGAGTGAGTGTGTGTGTGTGTATGTGTGTGTGTGTGTGTGTGTGTGTGTGTGTGTGTGTGTGTGCGCGCGCGTGTTTGAGTAATATTAACCATATGTAACAATAGATTATCTGCGAGTCCTATCTAGTAATGGACTACTATCCATCCTTATGAGCTTGGACCTCAAAAACAAGGTTTTGTGTTATATAGTCGAGTCTTTGCATACAATTTTAATTTCGGGAAAGGTTTTTAAGTGAAGTATTTTTGCTTTGCCCTTAGCGCACTGTGACAAAAAGCATTAGAAACCACTTAAGCTAAGCTGTGCATTTGGAAATTGAATGTTAGTTGATCAGACAGAACAAATATAAGTAGTAGACTATAGCAGACAAAACGAACCTCTGTGAACATACTGGAAAAGAATTTCACTTATTTATCCTAATAAAAGTCATGCAAACATAATGGGGATGGTATGAACAAATGCAGAGAACAAAGCACACAGAGCAATACATTTTTGCGTTATCATCCTAAGGGTATACTAATATAATGTACTGGTGTAACCGCTTGATAAATAAGGATATGCCGTAAGGAAAAAGAAGAAATAATGTCACTTTGTGAAACAAGTTACACTTCTTGCTCAGAATATATACAATTTTCGTTAAATCAGACACTGTAGAAGAAAGAAGGAATGGAAATATATAAAATGACAACACATTCATTAAAGTGAACGATTCTGCTGACCTTATTCTATAAAGCTATTCAAAGCAGTTCTTGCTACCTCCTCTTTTAAGGTTTGGTGAGTTCATTTGTTCCATCCCTAATAAACAAACCATCTCTTGCATGGTCAATCCAAATCTCTCCTTTTTTATAGTTCATAATTTTCTTGGGTAATGCTTTATCTGAAATTCATTAAGGTGTCCTTCCATGTTATTTTATCTTCATCTCTCCCTTCTTAATAATTTTCAGTGCATTTAATCTGAACACTTCTTTTCGTTTCTATTTTTTTAATTTCATCGGTCATAGTGCATCTTCTTACATATTAATTTCATCTCTGGGGCTGAATATAATAAGATTGGCCACATCTACACTTTAAATATTTTAATATTCTTCTGGTCAGGCCCCTGAAGTTCTTCGAACTGTTCTGAAAATATTTTGGAATCTGTTCACTGTCATGTCCAATCCTAATAAAAGTTTTATAATTGTTTATATTTTCAGTGTATTTTCTTCCCTTTGAAACCGTTATCTTTGTTACATTTTGAGGCACATTTAGCTTATACTCCATTTTCCTTTTGCTTAAATTGTTCACCAGTTTATAGTTTGTCTGTTTTTCCAGGACGATTATTTAATTGTCAGCGTATAATGTGCTTAAAATGCTTTAATTGGCATAATCACAAATGTTATTTCTTTTTCGGCTTCCTAACTTTGTTCTTAATACACACAAAGTAAATAGATAATGTGGGCCATGCACTCTGATTCGTTAAAATTCATTCAATATTTTAAAATGTCTCCTGATAACTGTTTTGGTATTTGCATGCACACTCGTGCTTTGGAGAACGCTTCTTTGTAATATATTTTATAGGAAAGACAAGTTTACCGTGTTAAAAGTTCTCTCATAATTTATGAACGCAATGTGAATATATGAATTCAATGCATATTTTTTCAGATGTCTTATTATGAGTATATTGTCATTACAAGAAGATCATTGCCTAAGGTCTGGTCGACTTACAAATAGTTTAACAAAAATGAAATGCTTTTTCAGCCTACTACCACTTCTGATCAATTTTCCTCATCACTTTAGCACACATATAGCATTTCTGCCCTACATCTGGCGAGCGAACTCAATTATATGTCAGAACGTGTACTGGAGGAAAACATAGACATACAAAACCAGGTGAGTGGATGCTTAAAACAGCTTGGAATTATTAGAATTCTCATGAGTCCAAATTAGTTAGGTAATATGCTTGGAAAACAAACAATACAAACCTGAAAACAGCTGGAAATGAATGTCAAGAACTTTGTAATTAGAATATGCATTCCTTCATACTCGTATGTTTCCATTATGGAATTTAATGAGAAACTGCATGAAGTTAACTCACCTTCAGCATATATAGTCTTGGTTAGTAGTATTAATTAGCTACTGTAAAATTCTGGAAGCAGTACATTTTACAGAACTGTTAATAGTGGGGCTCGGCGCACGACAAAGGACGGGCGAGGCTAAGCTGCTTCACGCCACACGCAGGCCGGCGATCAAAGGGACAAGGTCAAACAGCTACGCAAAAGGGGCTTTCTCCGATGCCTTCGTGAAATATCTTGTTATGTCACCACCGGCGTGTTTCAAGGAGTTCGCGAAAAATCCGTGTGACGGCATGGCCTGTATATGAGGTGAGAAAGCAGCGGTGAGTTAGTTACAGTTACAGACACAAGTCAGTCAATGTGTTAGTGTCAGTCGTGTGAGTAAAGAAGATGTAACAAGCGTCGATTGTTTTCAGTAGTTATTGTGTGAGAGGCAGAGAAAGTGAAGGACACTGAAAGGATTGAGTCAAGGTTACGAGAAGTAAAAGTTGTGAGTTGTGATAGCATGAAAGACTGTAGGGTGTGTTAACGACGAGAATAAAACTGTATTTGTGATAACATTTTAGAAGACAAAAGTAATAAAAAATTAACCGAATGGACTTTGACGTATTTATTCAACTATTTTCAAGGCTGCTGCTTTGTACATCAAGCTTTACCACAAAAATGTTTTATTTTGTCTTTTTTATTTGTAACATGACTTCTATATGATTACAGATAAATTTATGCTGGTCTTTAAAAGGAATCTTTAAGTATGCATACAGGATTGAAGTGTATTGGGTGAAATCAATAGATTTTTTATAGACACAGAAGAGCTATTAAATCAAACAAAACAGAAATAATGAATGGTTTTTAAGACCACTAATCCAGCCATACATACAATCTAGTATAGAAGCGAGTATTCTAGTTTAATACGTTTCAACTAAAGGAAGTATCATAAACAAAATCTTGATTCAATTCTCATTCTGGACCAGAAGCATTGAAAAACTCTAGCCGTTGTTTACATCAATTATTTCTCTCCTAATTTCATCGTTGTCGCAACCTAGTTAATTTTAACTGAAACGTCAAATTGTTTCACTGGGGCAGAGAAAATGTGCATAAAGCCCAGCTTGTGTATGAATTTATTTTTAAGTTTCCCTCGCAATCTGTGGAAGTGACAGCACCTCGAGCTAGCCGGTACATACTAGAGAGTGAAAATGCATACATTGACTTCCAACTCAGTTCAGCTCTGCCAGAATATACCATTCCAGGTGATACCGAAATTATGAGTTCAGAAGATACACCATTTATGTAAAATGGAATTAATAAAGGAAGTAATTCTAATAATCAATTATTATCGGCACAAAATTGATAGAGGAAACAAACAAATAGGCTCACTTTAAACAGGGGAATATACCATATAACGTTAGAATGGGTGCAGTTTCTCAGAAACGAAAACTAGTTCGCGGTTACCAGATGGTTATGTAGGTCATTACCGAAGGGCTAAATTTTGTGAGCCAATTCCTAGAATTCGCTGAGAAATTAGGTGATCGTAATGAACGGGTAAAACAAGATTTCCAGATTCTTCAGCTAGCGTAGATCACAATAGCCTCGCCGATTTATAGACGGAGTCAGGGCGAAAATGAAGAAACCTTGAACAGTGTAGAAATTATGTTGCAACATGGCATTATCATCTATGAGGGGGAGAGGTTGAAACTAGCTAAGGAGAAAGGGGAGGATTATTACTAGGAGCGTCTGATTTTAGCTTGAAGATCGTGACGTGTGTAGCTCTGAGTTTTCACACATATTAAACTAGTGAATTATTGCACAGATCCTTTTTTATCGGTCGGCAACGTCTCGTTTTAATAACTGTAAACATTCATTGAAAGACTTCATATATGGGAAATAGCTTATCTTCTGTTCTCAAGAATTGAATATGGCCGACATTACACTAAACTGCAGTGGACATTGCACCAAAAAGCATTACTGCCAACCTACATAATAAAAGTATTTCTAACCTCAAATATCACAGGGTTAAAGTAGCATGCTTTCAAAGGATAGTAATGCTTGGACATCGTTACCACACAGCATTGATGAATCTGCTTACCTTCCGCAAATCTTGTTTCTTTTGGATAAAATCACTTCCAAACGTTAAATATCGTAATATATATTTAATGCACTGCTGATTGGGAACACAAAAATAACAACCGTAACAATGACTTTCTATAATACTAAAACAATTCAAGACAAAAGCACGCACTCAAGAGCAATATAAGGTGTCCAGAGATTAATACAGCGTCTAGACAGAATCTGTGGCAACGTAAAACGGATGCAATAAACCAACTATGGCCTTAGCTTTACCATGGATATATTTTACGAAAAATTGGCAGTAATAATGCAACCTAACAGATGGAATATCACCAAATATAACCAGCCCGCGCCATAATGTGGGAAAAATATCACAATTGGTTTTTGAGGAATTCCAATAAGCTATTTTCTCCATAGTAAGAACCTGTGTCATCATTTCTAAAACACCATTCATGCTTTAAATCTAAATGTTTGAGTTGCAGCCAGAAAAAAGAATCAGTTCTGAAGTTGTGAAGCTACGACCTTCACTTCTACCCTAAACACATCATTGCATCAGCAACCTGGAACTTAATGCTTCAAACAGTCGTAGCAGCTTGAAGCATATTATTGCTTCAAACTAGTCGCAACAACGTGTGGCTACCACGCATAAATTCAGCATCAAAATGCCTTGGATGTGATAAAGCGCACCAGAACACTACTTTATTGAAAATATTTTAGCTTTCATGCTAAGATGATACTGTTTTCCTGTTAGATAATTACAGTGAAGTTGAGTATGTCACTTTAAGCCGCCATTGTGGAGCGTCACCATCTTCACTCACTGGGAAAGAAGCTGTCAGTATACTGGTACATCTTTGTGAAAGAAAAAGTAAAAATGAAGTTGCCTTAAGCAAGGGAAAGATTCACCGATTGGATTCTGCCTCGCTGTGACAATTCCTTATGTAAACAGTTATGATAAGCGGTTAACATATTTCTGTCATGATTTGTAATTATCTTTACCATGAGCAGTAAGCGGTAACGTGTCTCAGTTACAAGGTAATGTATTACCTTTGTGCGTAACATTACCATATAATATGTGATCATCACCTCCAGGAGCAAAGGATGAAATCAAGGAATCACAGAACACTACATGCCCCAGACAGACAACTTTTCAAGAGGTCAAAAGCCATCGATATGACCTTCGATGGTAAGGGCGGCATATAAATGGATCATAAAAAATATTTTAAAAAAAGCTTACACGTCTTTCACACTTTCCACATCTGTTGCTAGAGCAGGATTCCATCAATCCATTGTCGAAGTAAGTGAGTTTCAGTACTCTCGCCTTTGGCATTGTCTCTTTGCCTGTCCGTCACAGTGGGGATTCCAGCTTCAGCCGATGGCTTATTGTGCGTCAACCCCCCAGAGGAAGGATGAGATGAAAGTGCATGCGCCAGAACGCATCACAGGTGGAACTACAACTACGGTGGGCCCTTAACAGGTGCAAGCAAATTGTTCAGCTCGACAGTGTTCCAGATCACCATAAAGAGCCCATCACCAGCCCGATCGGCTGTTCAACCAGTCTCCCTGGAAGGGCGGCCGACCCACCACAGCGTCTTGCCTCAGCCGAGCACCTCATTCACAGAACGCAAGCATCACTGTAGTGCAGCCCACCGGCGATCCCGCTGGCACTTACAACCTGGAATGACCGGATAGAGAGAATGAAATGAAGGGAAGGGAAACGGGGTCGCTAAGGAAAATATCCTTCCGAGCATTCGCCTTAGGGTCGTGGGAAAACCCCAAAAACACAAGGCCAGGAAGGCCGGCCACGGGAATCTAACCCTACCTCCTTATGGCGGGCCACAGACGTTACCGCCTGAGCCATCCCGCTCGGTAGGTAGAGAGGCCGCAGATCCCCCGGAAGTCCCTAACACTTCCTGGTTCGAAAACCTGTTTCACTGGTGGGGCTGCCTAGAGAGAGTGAGAACGATCCGTCAGAAAATAGCGCTCTATGTTCCTTGGGGAGGGCTTTCTTTTGAGCAAGCATCCGCGCCATCTGTCCGGCACGAACATACCCAGGAAGCAGACATAAAAGAAGAGAGTAAATGGAACGAAAGGGAGACAATGGGAAGGTAACCATGGTAGACGAGAAACTACCCCAGCATTCGCCTCCCGACAAGGGAAAACCCTAAACAACCCATGGCTAGGAATCCAGAATGGCCTCACCGTAGCACCGTGCTCCATCTTCGTTCCATGTATCATCTATGTCAGCGCCTGCGCTGCTGTAGTGAAAGCGAGCATTAAGCAAGAGAGAGAGAGAGAGAGAGAGAGAGAGAGAGAGAGAGAGAGAGAGAGAGAGAGAGAGAGAGAGGAGAAGGAATCCAGGACCTTCTAAATGTGATATTTAGGTCTTATAGTTTACATTACTTTTGGTCATCTCCATATTGTTTGCCCCGACCTTCGAATTTTTAAATCATTAACTTTAAAGTAATTTCATGTGTGCAGTTGTAGGCCATATATTTGACGTCACTCAAGTGCAGCTTTTGCTAAGCGTGGGCAGACGAGAGTTCAGTATTTGTTCTCCATGTTAAGTAAGCCTTTGGAATTCTAAGAGGCGGTGTGCCGTTGGGATTGTTGAAATCCCCTGGGCTAGGTACCATTGTAACTCGCTCGCCTACTCATATTCAATACTTCCATTCGCTAAGGGGTGAAAATGTTGTCGTAGAGGCAATACAAAAGGCGATAAAACACCATTGCAGTGGTGAGATATATTGTTTGACAGAAGTGAATGTGTAATTGAAACTGATGACAGTGGTGAAGACAAAGAGCACTATTTTATTGAACATGTGCATTATATACAGTTCACTCGAATGAAGTATCCAGCCATAAAGATAAATGTTTTAATGCCGTGAATCAAATGGAACAATATAGATATATGTAAGGACTTTTATTACGTACAGGTCGTTATTAGTCAAATAGACAAGGGCCATTAATTGAGGAGCGTTTTTTCAAAAACTCGATACATGCACAAAATGCGTTTCTGAGAAAAACGTTTTTTCCTATTTGTTGGAAATACTAATTGGTTAGCACAGCAACTGTATTAATCATTCAGTTCTTCTTCCTGAAACTATCTCATTGAATGTGAAAAGAAACAAATAGCATAGTTTAACAGGTGCAAATTTGGGGTTTGAAAATGCGAAGTTTTTTCAAAAGCCTAGATGCTGATGAACTTTTCTGCGTGAGCGAGAAATTAAGACAAGAATTTTCGTTATTTTTGTCGTTTATTGTTTTTATTACTTTTTATTTATGCATTTATTATTTTTTAATTTATTTCACCTCTTTATAATACATAATGTACTATACAACTATCATATTAATGTTTATAAGGATTATTTTACTAGGTATAAACTTGGAAACTAAGTACTGCTACTTTCACAATATCAATATATTTTGTTTTATTTATATAACAAACATATTGAACACACACACAGAAATTTCAAACAATATGAATAAGTAAGCTTTCACCTTTATTAGTACTTGTGCTTGTGCAGCTGTACATGGTTCTTAGTTCGTTTCTCTTTTTCACATCTGCCTCTGTCATAATCTTCACCAGTCCCATTGAGCATGTGTCAGTGTGTGGTGTACGGAATGAAAGATTGAAGAAGTTGTAAAATATGTATTTATATTTTGACAATGAGCAGACTGGTAGATTTCTTAATCTTCTTTCGCTGCAGAAGTTGGTCCACATTTTTCAGTTAAGTGCTGGAGGTAAGTATCCTCTAATTGATTTTGCTCTTTCATTGTAGCTTTATCTACATCTGTACTTCTTAATGTCTTGCTTTATGGCAGCAGTAATGCACTTCTGTAATATTCCTGTTCTGTCACCTCCTCTGGTTTCCTTTGGCGCATTCCCAGATAAGTGAAATTTTCTAGCCAGGAGAGATAATCTAACTTTTGACACCCCTGTGATTCCTTGGAAGCTTTAGTTTTAGGATTTCGTGGAGTGTACTCGAGACCACGTGAACATTTAATTGCTGGCGTATGAGCTTTCCTTGACTTGCATTTTGATTTCCTTTCCTTGTTTTTGCAATTCCTACCTCCAGCGCATTCTACTACTGGTACAGTTTCACAATCAGAGCTCCTGTCCATTGTGCATAGTATAGTGCAGTGTCTCAACTAAGAATAAAAACGCCATGTTAGTATAACAAAGCTTGTAGAAGCACCTGCCTGCTGTGCAAGGGGTCCCGGGTTCGATTCCCGGCAGGGGGGTAGGAATATTTCTCCAGTCAAGATTATTCTTTATCCTTCCCTGAGTCTGGAAGTATGAATAAAAGTGTGAATGTGTGTGTGAATTCAACGTATAAAAACCCCCAAAGACCGAAAAACCAGCTGTTAAACGAGTACCACCATTGCCAATAGGCAAGGTCGCCGATATGACCTCTGCAGTTAAAGGCCGGTTATAAATGGAACAAAAAGCTTGCAGAAATGAATGTGAAATCCAAGCGCACAACCTGAGTTCGCAGTTATTGCCAACGAAGCTTGCAAAGCTTGCAGAAATGATTGAAAATTCCAAGAATCGCAACAGTGAGATGGCAGTGAATGCCAACATGCGTTTCATAGAATTGAGATTGCTACACTTTGGATTATAAAATCATAAAATTGCATCTAACGACTTTTGCTTTAACTGAGCAGTGCATCTATCGAGTTTTGAAAAAACTGCTGATATTACCTAGCTTCTACACCGGACAAGAATCGAATTTTGCAGAATATGATTTCACAGAACGATGCAGCAGGTGAAAATTATGCCGATACTATATATAACTCAATTTCCTAAAATATTGCATCTATCGAGTTTTGAAAAACTGCTACTCAATTATATTTTGAGCCTTGGCAACACTGATTGTTATAGTGCCATGTGGCATTTCCACTGGAATGTTCCACATTTCTTATCATGATCTTCAAATAATTTGTCGATAGAGGTTATTTATGTTATTTACAGCTGCTTGAAGATTGTGTCTCAGCGAAAAAATAGAATTAGCTCGTGAAAATGTTCATGCGATAATTTAAGACTACTTTTCATACGGATTATCAAGACAAGAGTGCATCGATTCACTTCCACATTTTGCGATGGAGCTCAATCCCGCGCCTCTGTACAACGCTGGTATAACGAGTTTAGTCGTGGCTCCCGTTTCATCAGTGACAAAATTCAAAAGGTCGTCCAACATCAGTTCTTCTACCAGAAACCGTTGCTGCTGTGCAAAAACTGATAATACAAGATCGTGCAACATACTGTGAGTTAGAGGAAACCCTAGGTATTAGTTCCACCAGCACATATAAATAGATATTGCAGGAACATTCAGTCGCGAAAAAGGTTTGCTCTCGTTGGATCCACATAATTTGACACAATCTTACAATGATACTTGTGTCCATTGGAGCACACAAATGGTCAAGAAACACAACGGCGGTGTTTTGAAGGACGTATTGTCAAAGGTGACAAATCATGGATCTGTGCCCATGCGCCGGAACGTAAACAGCAATCTACTGTATGGGTGTTTCAAGATGAATCAAAACCAACAAAAGTTGTTCCCGCTCAAAGCACCTCGAAGCAAATAGTCATATTTTTTTTTCTCAGAAAAGCTGGTCATTAGGCAATAGCGCCTTTAGAGGAACATAAAACTGGCAGTTCTGAATACAATACAACCATTTGTTTGCCGGAAGTGTTCGGTGAAATAAGGAAAGCAAACAAGTGCCCTCGGATTGTTTTTCATTAAAACAACTATTTGGATACTTAAAAAATAAAATTGATGGCTCATCCACCGTACAGTGTTGATTTGGCACACAATGGCTTCTTTTTGTTCCCAAACGTCAGGTATAAAATGCATGGATAATGACTTTCGTCGGCAGAAGAAGCCGATGATGCGCTCAACAAACATGTTTTGGAGGTGTCTCAAGGAGATTGAAAAAAAAATGCTATGACAAATGGTTCAAACGCATGCGAAGTGCTTTGATCATAAAGGAGAATATTTTGAAAAACAATAAAGACATTTTCAGTGACAAATTATTCCCTCTTACTGTCCCTACTACATATAAGTAGAAGTATTGTATCACACCCAAAATTTCTATTTCAAGATTTCACCAGAAATATGTTTTGAGGCCCCGAATACAAAAAAGCAGTTTTAGAAAACAGGTCATTTGTTTTGTTGGGTGGGTGCGTTAGTGTGTGTGTGTGTGTGTGTGTGTGTGTGTGTGTGTTAGTATGTGTGTGTCAGTGTGTATCTCTGAGCATAACTCAAAAACGAAAAGTCGGTTAAAAACCAAAGTTGGTGTTTAAGTTTAATATGTGACATGAAGATTTTGAAGAAAATTCCTCCCCCCTAAACCACCCCTTACATAGAGAATTTTTATTTTCTTGAAGATATCTTTAACGATTTTGATAAAAATGTCATATGTTTAAGATATTTTTATGGCAAACTAAACGCACATAGGTATATTTTGAATTTTCTGGCTATAGCCCACGTAGCCCTGTTTACTCTTGATTACTTTTCCATAACTGGTAAACCGTAAGAGATAGATCAGATCTTAGTACACAGAAATGCAGAGCTCGTTAAGGCACACAATTTATGTGCAAATTAATTTTTATGTAGAGTGAAACATTTTCGAGATATTCCTTATTATTTGTGTGAGTTTTGGAATATACTTTCCACAAATGGAAGATCGTTATTCACTTTTTTATATCTGAGCCGTGGAAAGAGAACGGAATTTGAAAGCGTTAAACCATTTGACTATCACTCAAAGCCTACTGTATTCCCATATTCTCCTTGCACCTTTAAGAAAATTAGTAATAAGATAATTTCTACAAATGTTTATCTCGATTAATATGAAGAAGACAGAGGAATAAGAGTTTGTAAGAATAGTACAAGAGTAGAGAAAGTCATGTGAGCGCAGCCCATCAGATTTTTTATTATCTATTAGGCTCAAAATATAAATAGTAGCCCTCGTACATTTCTCGTGCTCCATAAACTATCCTCCGTCAAACCCTTCCAATATTCAATAAAACCGTTTCTGCAAGTGTTTATCTGGATTAAGTAGTTAGAAGAATAAGCTTTTGTAATAATAGTTTGTTGATGAATAGGTAGAGAAAGTCATATGAATGCAACACATATTTTTACACTTTATGCTGCGCACATATTTCAAATAATAAACACCTACTCAAAACTAAGGTGCTATGCACGGGTTTAATTATATTGGAAGCACAGTGCTTGATATTTTTCTGCAGGAATTATTGTTCTTACACTCATGATAGAAACTCTCATCAAATGAGAGAGTACTGGTCAGTGTATAATTGGAAAGCCAGGAAAAATTACAGCGTGAGAGACTTTTAGCTAATGAAGCGCACTTCTTTCTCTCGCTGCTAATGAAACAACTCGTAAAGGTGATGTACAAAGTGGATAATGGATTTGTGTATCCCACAAGAACATTTCCTCTCTGACAACATTAAAATTATACAGTACGTATTTGTCTCAGAATTACGGTAACGAAACGTGACAGTAAATTTTCAGGCAATTAAAAAAATGTGGCAGGGTTATTTGTTTTGTTCATAGCAACAGAATAGAAACTTGTAATTTGGTTAATTAGGAAAAAACATAATAGAGTGAATTCAGTTCTTCTTTCCTTCTTCACTTTCAGCTTTACATTTTGCAATCCCCTTATGATTTCCATTGCATTTCTCGTTCTCTGTCGGTCTACATTTTCCTGCTTTTTCTAGAAATCTCTCTTCTACCGTACTATTGTGTAAATTTTCCATTGAAATTATTTTCTTTTTATTTTCCCGAAAATGGTCTAACGATTTTGATTAAAATGCCATATGTTTGAGGTATTTTTATGGAAAAAGAAATATGTATTTTGAATTTTCTGACTATAGCCTATATAGCCGTATTTTCTTTGGATAACTGTTGCATAACTGGTAAACCGTAAGAGATAGACCAAATCTTATTATACAAAAATGTGGATCTTGCTAAAACACACAATTTATGTAAATACATTTTTTGTGGATAACAATTTTGGAGATATTCTCTGTCATTTGTGTGACTTTTTGAATCCATAAACTTTCTGCATACTGATTCTTTATTAAATTATGTGATATTTATTGCTGATTTTCCATGTTTTGGGGGCCATAGACAATTTGTTAAGTATTTTACATGTATAAAACCAAAATTGTTATATTGCAGTCTCTAAGGTTGTGGTACCGTTGGTAGCTGCGATGAAAGGGAATCTGATTTAATTCCTTATACCAGGCAAGGGTGCTCGTACAGAAACCGAATTTGGTAAAATGGACCGTTTGGGAGCATCTCCTAGTTTCAGGGTCTCGTAAGGAGTGAAGCATAACTACTGACTAATGAACTGCTGGCAGATGCAATACGCGGCTAGAGGCGTAACGTTGGAAGTAGGACAAGGAAAGAGGAGGGGGGAGGGTAGACCTGAACTGGTAAGAAAGTCAGGTTTTCATTTTACTCAGATTTATCTCCAGATTCTTAATGGCTAATATGGAAAATATTGTGAATGTTACTTGAAAAAAGCAGCATTTATTAAGTTAAACGTTTCTGTGTTATAAGAAAACTTTGTCCTTAGAATCACAAAAACTGTAAAGTTTTACACTAATAATAATGCAATATTACATTAGAAAAAAAAATATATATATAGTTTAATCCTTCTTCAAATTATCCCTGTATTTATACTGGAATTAAAATTCGTATCAAAATAGGTTTAAACGTGCCTCTATTACGTTATATGACAGTACAGTTTCTGCTTTCGGATGTAAGGCTTTTTTCTATCACCTATGACATAAACCGCCTTTCTTGAGTGGCATTTAAACCCAGCATAAATTAAACTCTGTAGGTAGGGTATTATAGCATAGTATTCAGTATATATTTTACGAACTGTGTTACTAGGTTACCATAGACCAACAATCTGGCCATATGTAGTTTCAGACGTGTATCTCATGATGTAAAACAAGCAACGGTTGTAGCTTAACGAGTAATGATTTAGTGAGCCATCAGAAGAAGTAATGAAAGTTCGTTTCATGCCATTGGTTATTACTGTGCTGCCCATCAGAGCAAGTAGCATGAATACCGATTAGCCACTGGAGAGCATAAAGAGAGAGAAGAAGGCGAGGCTACGAAGGCAACATTAAATAGTCATTATATGCTTGTACTTTACTAAGTTCTCTTTCCGAACAAGGCTTTTAAGGGCGAGGAAGAGGCTGAGTAGTGTTGACAGGCTGAGGACAGCCCGATGTGCGTCAAGCGTGCATGTGCCCTTGTCAGGGCTTAACCACTAATATGACGAAATGTGAGGTTTGCAGAGTGACGGGTGTAATTGAGATTTGGATAGTGATAGGAGGTACCAAAATTGACTCCACAACGGCTGCCAATAAGGATACAAGGTCCTTGTGCACCGCTGGTGTAATTACTGGATCCAAATAATAAGGGGGGTTGATTTTAAATTTTGAAATTAAATCATCTCTTAGTAGGGTTCTATGGGGTCTCAGCTTTTGCTACTGGTAGAAGGGTTTTTTTCATTTACTGATACATTTGTTGCAGTGATGCTGTCAGGCCGAGAGATTCTTGGGACCAGTCGAGAAACTACGTAAACGCAATGGTTAACATAGTTGATATTGATTTGAACTCATATGTTTTACTTTTGTATTTTATACTTGGTCTAAAAAGAATATTTAATTTCATTACGGACCTTTTAGTGTAGTACCATAATTTGTTGAAAATTAATTAACCAGGCTTTTTCGCCGATATCATTTGAGGTGTATAGGCACAAACCTATACTTTTCCACTTCTTATAAAAATTGAGATAATTTTATTGTATATAATGTTTTACGTTCTTATATAAGTACTGATGTAGTGCAAAAAGCGAGTTTTGGCAGTGTAATTCATACTTAAAATATGCGTTTACATGCAAATGCCTTTTACAAATGATTTGCTTAAAATCATTACAAAGGGAAAAGTCAGGATTTGCCTCTATATCCGTTATTTAGTTGTACCCTTTATGTTACATTATTTTTGCATCTTTAAGAAGCGTAGAATGAATAAGAAAATGAACGCTTTTTTAACTTATGAGGATTATGTTGGGGTAGGGAAACTTCCTTAAACTATATCTATCTTGCATGTTTGATAGGTTATGATTAAGTGACACGTCTAATATTCATATTACCTGTAGTGCGCGCGCACACAACGGGGATTTTTCTAAAAGTGAATTACCGATGAAATCTCAATATGCGCTTTTTAGTGCAATTCATTAATTTCCTTGCCTGTCACACGCAAACAAAAATTAAGGCATGGCTTAATCTCGTATATGAAAGCATTATCATTCTATGAACATTGCAAAGCGACAAATTATTAAGGGCAACATAAAAGGGGCCTGGTGAACGCATTAGGGAAATGAAATACAACAGAAGCTATGTATATCCGGATTGTTTCTATAATAAGATAACACCAATTTTTCAAAGTGCCCTAGCACTATAAAAATAATCCGCCCTATATCTGTAAAATGTTGCATTTGAGTTCGCCTATTGGAACGATCTATATGCAGTTTCAGATATTATGCTTAGCTACCGATCTAAATAAATGAATATATTGCACTATAAATTTTCTGGGCTTCCACCATAGCGCTTGTGGCTAATGGCAAATAAAGCTGTATGTTGTAACAATGTGTAATCCTTTTGGTAGACCAGCAAAAATCAGAAGATAAATTGTCATGTGGGACAAATAAGCGCATTATTCATAGAACAGCACTTTTTAAAATGGGAAACACAGAACTGCAGCGTCGCTTTCAATGATAAAACCCGAGGAGCTGTGCACAAAGTAACTATATGAAGGATTTTATAAATTGTATTATTAAAATTACATGCAAAGTAGTTATTTTAATTTATCGAGAATAAATTAAACTTCAATATATACGCAGAAATAGAGCATATTCTACTTTAATAGCCAATGTTAAAATGTGTTTTAAACTTCTTTAAAGCCAAGTATCGCTCTTTAAATGTGACAGTACACATAGTTATATGCATTGGTAAGTCCGTTCATTTGTATGTGTTGTGGGTGTAGGTATGTGTATGTGTGTGCGGGGGGGGGGGGGGTGAATGTGTGTTTCAGTCAAGAGCAATGACACGATAACCACGAAATAGTAGTAATAAGCTCTATTCAAAGAGGAGGCTGCATGGCATCCAAAAATTACTCTATCCAAAAACGAGACTAACATCTAAATATCCAAATTTCGTGCTTATTACTAAGTTTGTTTAGAAATGTTACCTGAGAATACTTTATAGGCTTGAGTTTTCCTGCAGAGTTATTGTATTTACGGAAATACAACCGAGCGGGGTGGCTCAGGTTTTTTCGGAGGTTTCCCCGGATCAGTCGAATGCTGGGAAGGGTTTCCACATCCTCCTAATTTCCTGTCTCTCCCTCAGCTCTGTGTGGTAACGTTCCGGCCGTCCTTCGCTTCCATTCGACTCATCCATTCTCCAGGGGCACAGGCACAAATTATCGCCTTTCGGTCGAGGTGCTAAATCCCTTCCCGCAAGTTGTCCACGGAAATTCCGAGTGCTTTTAGCATTATGTCAACATTCGTTTCTCATATCGTATTGACGTTCCATTATGAGCA
Organism: Tenodera sinensis; assembly: GCA_030765045.1. Taxonomy (NCBI): domain Eukaryota; kingdom Metazoa; phylum Arthropoda; class Insecta; order Mantodea; family Mantidae; genus Tenodera; species Tenodera sinensis. The sequence goes on along the minus strand of CM060961.1, from coordinate 139,143,043 downwards.
TTCTGGATACGTTTTACGGTAACGCTCAGACGTCTTTAAATGCACTGTTATTTAATAAAAACGCACATTTTCAGGTCGAGCGACGAAGTCATTCTGTGCGTAACAACTGTCTTTCTTGTGTTACCTAGAGTCCGATCGTCATGCCCACGAGTACCCACCTGGCGTCGGAACATAAACTGCGACATAAAGCACATATTTGGGCCAAAATGACCTAGCTGTTGACGGGTCCTTAAACTCCACTCTCTCACTCAGTCAGTCACTCACTCACTCACTCCCTAAAGAACATATTGAACTTTTGACGTTTTAACAAAATAAAATTTTGTGCTCGATGTTTCACCCTCCTATGTTGGGCTTCTTCAGGCTACCCTCCGCAACAGCACCTACAAGATCTGCAACCAAGACGCGGCCTTTCCCGGAAGGCTCAGATACCATGAGTATTGGCCGCCGAAGCTTACGCAATGCATTAAAGTAAAATTTTGTATATGTTCGTGAACAGCTCACCTAATGTGGTTTGATCTGGCTAGAAAGCGAATTTGCCTTTTTGGAAAAAATGTTAGTCCTTGATTGTAAAGAATTGCATTTAGGATAAATATTGAGAATTTAAAAATGTTAACTTTTGTCATGATTGACATTTTACATGCGACTAAGTTTTATTTTTTGACAATTTTTTTATTTATTTATTTTTTTTTAAATTTATTTATTTATTTATTTATTTATTTATTTATTTATTTATTTATTTATTTATTTATTTATTTCGTCTAATGTGGTAGATCAGGATGAAATGTGAATTAGATTTTGGACAAAAAGTTTAACCTTTGATTGTAAAGAATTACATTCAGGATAAACATTCAAAGTGTAGCGGGGGCACACCCCGGGAAAATGGATTAGACGAGTGGATCCGAAGGGCGGCCAGACGTTGCCGCAACAGGGCAATGGGCAGGCTCCCTACATTTTCCCACTTAGAGACCCGGTGGAGACTGACTGAGCTGGATTCTTCTCCTAACCCTTCGGGTTCGTACTCCCAAGGGGGGGGGGGGGTCGGGACTCGGAAACCGGCTCTCCACCCATGAGAGTTCCGGACTCCGACACTTCCAACCATAAAAGAAAGCTAATGGGATTAAGGGTGAAATGAAATGTAACGAAACAGAGGGACAGGAAACTCGAGGATATGGAAATCCTTCCCAGCATTCGCGTGGCGACCGGGGAAACCTCCGAAAAAATCCTGGGTAAGGAAGGATGGCCACGGGGATATAACAGGCGACTTTCGAGTGCAGACCACATATATACACCTTCGCACGTGTTGTAGAGCTAACGTTGTTCACCATTTTTTTACTGCATTTTCGATTGACTTACTTTATCATCAGACTCTACTGCGACCTGCTGCCTCGGATTGAGAAGAGATTCTTGCCCCCTTTCCCAAAAAAGAATTCCACTATCAGTGGCAGTATAAGTTTTCAAATTATTTTATATTTTGTGTCTAAAATTCTTTTCCTTAGTATTTTATTCCTTAAATATATTAGGACGATGTATTTTGTACAAATCTGTCTTTTGCTATTGACATATCATTTCTATTTTATGCACTTTGCTACCAACAATTTAATTTTCCTTATTAGTATCGCTCTAGAAATATTGTTTAAAGGTGCATGTTGGTCAGCTAATAAGGATGGAGGAGGCTGCAGCATTGTAGTAAGGGAAATACAATATTTGGGTCAGGAAAAAATCATATTTTTGCTGGAAACCCTGACTCATATGGCAAGTATGCGAATGCAATGCATATTAACGTTACTAAAAGCGAATCGTGGTAGCGGTAATGAGACTGTTACAACCGGAACCGCTGGCAGGTCGTGTAAGTGCATCTTAGTTAATTATGTACGCACTGCCGACTCAGCTGGTGAGCAATTTCCATTATATCGGAATCTCGTGAAATTAATCATGAAAGTGCTACCTAAATGCCTAGCTTGCCTGTGAATAAAAGAAACATCGTTACGTGCTCTTATTGTAAACATTAACATTTTATATTAGGGATGGAGTCACCGTATCTAAGACTTTGAGATCAACCAGCGATAGTTTTAAATTTTAAGTTTTGTATTAATGAAAGTTGTTACGTTTAATTTTATACTACATAAGGAATGAAAGGAGTCGATACTTCACTTATTACCTCGCACGTGTCCACAAAGATTTGCTGATCTATAGTTATTTACAGACCTCGACTGTTTTTCATCTGAGTCAATGAATGCAACATTCCATTGACTTCTATATCTAAATAAAACATGGAAAACAATTGGAGGAGTAAAGGGTACAGACACAGAGAGGACTCCTCGCTCACTTCGATCTACACAGATCTATTGTGGCTACCAACCCCCAGAAGGCAGAGATAAAAAGAGGGAACCGAAGGTGCCACACAGGGTCACAGCTGGACAGGCTACAAAGACGCGCGGAAGTCACTAACAAGTGCTGAGATCTCTTCATCCGGCGCCAGGCCCCGACAAGCAGCCATAACTCCGCGGTTCCGGTGTCGCACTGAGCGTCCCTCCCCCGGCGTGGGACAAGACAGACCAAACACCACCTACAGAACAGAAGTTACCAAACTCTCTCATCCACGCCATCTTCCTGGCACTGCCAACATTACACGCCTGAAGATACACCTTAAAGATGACAAGGAAATGGAATGAAAGGAAATTATGAAAAGGAAACCGTGGCATGAAATAATGTACCCCAGCATTCGCCTAAGTGACATGGGGAAACCACGGAAAAATCCATGTCAGAGTGCGCGGCCACGGGATCGAACTGACGACCTCCCGAATGCGGGCCACAGACGTTACCGCCTGAGCCATCCCGTTCGGTTGGGAGGAGTAGAGGTATTCGTGTAAAATGCAGCGTTAACTGAGTTGTGAATGAAGTTTATTAGCTGACGCATTAAACCTCATTTTTGAGGGCATGGAATTATTTTTTCTTTCCTTCTGTGTGTTTCTCAAGTTAACCGCGGATCACGACCATGCCTTACCGTACAACTACCTACATCTTATCCCAGTTAATGTTATATATTACTTTGTTAACAAGTAATAGAAAACTATTCCAAAATTCTGCAAACTACCAGTACAAACCGAAATATATGGAACTCCTGTATTTCACTTTTCGTATTGATGGTTGGTTATCTTTAAGCAACTGGTTTGGAAACAGTGACGTCACATTTTGCTATTAAGTTATACTCATACATTTACTATCCAGTAGAACCCTGCTAATCCGAATTGGGGGTGTTATCTGTCCAGATTTGGAAATGTTCGAATTATTCAAAAAAAGAAAAGAAAGAAAGAAAAGGTGTACTCGAGCAGCAACAGGTAACGTAGCATAACAATATGAGTAAGTGACAAACGTTGCGATTAACACGCTCAACATGATTACAATGTATTTAACATAACTCAACATAATGATACGCTAGTCTTCTGACCCTTGGACATAGTCGATCGCATACGACAGTGGCGGTACGCAGGCAGTTCAGTTTGTTTCGTTATTGTTATTGGTCGTTCTACAGGGATGCTTTTCGCTCAGAAATTAATACAGAACAGGTGCTTGTTTGTGTTATACCAAACATAGTTCCTGTACGTTAAAAGAAAAATCTGATGTGTTGCACTCACATGACTTTCTTTACTCTTGTACTAACCATTCTTACAAACTCTTACTCCTATATCTTCTTCTGTTAGTTGAGATAAGCATTTGTACAAATTATCTCACTGCTTATTTCCTTGTAGGTGAAAGGGAAATATTAGAATACAGTAGTCTTTGAGCGATAGTCAAATCTTTTAAAGCTTTGAGATCGCGCTCTCTTTGTACACTTAACATATAAAAAAATGAACAACGATGTTCAAAAAAAAAAGAAAAATTAGACATCAATTGTGTGTTTTAGTGAGGTCTACATTTTCTGTATATTAAGAATTTGTCTATCTCTAACGATTTATGAGTTACTCAAAAGTCACCCAGAGTAAACAGGACTACATAGGCTATAGCCATTTGTCATATAAATATCTTAAACACATGACATTTTAATCAAACATTTTAGAGCCATTTTCAAGAAAATAAAAATTTTCGAAAAAGTTTCCATGTAAAGGGTAGTTTAGGGTGGGGTTATTTTCTTCAAAATCTTCCTATCGCATCGTTGAAAGACATTAAACTTGAATACCAACTTTGGTTTTTAACCCACTTTTCGTTTTTGAGTTATGCTATCCACAGACTGACAGACACACACACATACATATACACGCACACGCGCGCGCGCACACACACACACACACACACACACACACACACCTTTTCTAAAAATGTTTTTTCTTTTTTTTTTAAATTCAGGCTGTCTCAAAACGTATATTTCCGGTGAAATCTTGACATCGAATTTTTGGGTGGAATACAATATTTCCTTCTACTTATCAGTAGAGAAAGTAAAAACGGGAAGTACTTCAGGGGCAGGAAAGTGATACAAAATTGACTGCTGAAGTTGGAGTTACGAAAGCAAGTATCGAGGAAACGGAATTTTTTCCCATTATGGCGGTCTGGTTGTGGAGTGTTAAATTTAAGGGCCCGTCGACAACAAGGTCATTTGGGGGTCTGGTTGTACTTGGTGACATTCCATCTGTTAGGTTGCATTCGTACTGCCAACTGTTCGTAAAATTGTATAACCATGGTAAAGCTATGTCCATATTTAGTAGGTATTATTGCATCCGTTATGTTGCCACAAAAGCCCTCGTTTTTGAAAACTATGCAGAAATGCCAACCGATAGATTTTAAAACAAGATTCTGTTTAAACGCAGTATTAATTACTTAATCTGTGGGCGCCATTGTACTGCTCGTGTTTGCGTGATTATGTCTTGAATTCTTTTAGAGCGGTATATGGAGTTTTAGTTACTGTTGTTATTTTTGTGTTTGCTACACAGTAGTGTATTAAATATATTACGATATTTAGCGTTCGGAAGTGATTTTATCCAAAAGTGTTATTGCAGAACAAGATTTGCGAAGGTGAGTAGGTTCTTGTGTTGTGTGGTAACGATGTTCAAGCATCATTCTCGTTTGAAAGCGTGATGCTTTAAACCTGTGATATTTGAGGTTAGAAAGCTTTTATTATGTACGTTGGCAGGACTGTTTTTGGGTATAATGTCTCTAAATTTTAGTTTAGTGTAATGTCGGCCATGTTGAATTTTTGGGAACTGCCGATAAGCTGTGTTCCCTATATCAGTGACTGGAAAAATCGGAGGGAAATTGAGAGCTTCTGCAGCACTAGTAGAAAAAACATTGGAACAAAGCCTTGTAGTTTCAATAATGAGTTTATCAGCTCCATAAAAATACGCCTTTTGTACATTATATTGTTTTTTTTTAAATATTTTTGTATAATAGTGGGATAATTCCGGATTATCCGGAATTTCGGATTAGTGAGGTGCTACTGTACTTACAACTAAAATTGCAAACAATATTGTAATCTTCTTTGTAATGCGTCTCGTGGAAAAAGGTGAAATATTTTTCCACAAAAATGTCATTTCTCCCATACATTCTTTCATGCATTTCAATCAGATGACAAATTTTTGGAAGTAGAATCATGCATATTTCGAAATTATGAAATATTTCTTAAACGACTTGCTAGAAATTAGTGTAGTTTACGTTTTTCTTAAGTTTTTGCCTATCCCCTATGGTTTGCCAGATGTACATAATCATTACTATTATGTAGCATATTCTATTTCACATTTTCGGGCTTTGTGACTAAAATTTTATGAACACCCAAAATGTATTTTCACAAGCCATTACTGGTAGAAAAATTAAAAACCTAAGTTTATCTGTGGTCCAACTTTTTAAGCAATTCCATTCGCATACTATACAATATTAGTGATATCAATAGATGAATTAAACACCTAAATATATCAAACAGTGTAACAAAAGCTCTATCAATGTGCTATAAAATTTGATTATAAGAGACTGTATTTCGGTGCGTTAATACGAAATGTTAATACGAGTAATATCCATTCGGTAGTTCACTGCATGTTGTTGTTGCTGCTTAGGTCCGCAATTAAATCCTGTACAATTGATTTAATGCATTACAATCTGTTTTGAGCGGGACAGACCATTTACATAGTTGTTGAATTACGTGCTGTTGGTCTACTAACAACATGGGGTTGATGACATGATAACATAAGTTTGCAATACAAATTCATTTGCTTACATATAGGGATGATAGCCTTGTGGAACAGATGCTGCGTATGTGCTTTTTGTTTCGTTTTACTACTGCTAGAAAAATAATTTTGTTTATATTATCTGAAACGCCATTTGATTAAAACCATGAAAGGCCACACGCGTAATAAGCTTCACAGTTATTTCATATATATATATATATATATATATATATATATATATATATATATATATATATATATATATATATATATATATACTTCTTTTAGAAATGCAGTTTTGCGCTACAGGGTTCAATTTGCTCTTTTTGGGTCCATCGAATGCAAGCAGTGTGTTATAACGACAAAAGGGCACACACTAGCCGTGTGTAGGACGGGATTGGAAAGGATAGAATGAGACTGAAAAATTCAGTGCCATAACCGGGATTTGGCATTGCCGTGTCGGCAAGTTGACCATGGTAGTTTAGTGGTTAGAGCAGCCGGACGGTAACCGGTAGATCCGTGGTTCAAATCCCGGCTATGACATTGAATTTTTCAGTCTCATTCTAACCTTTCCAACAATATTAGCAGCCATTAGACAAAAGTTTGAGTTTCGGTTTAACAATTTACAGACAAGATATGGTGATAGTACCTATTAATAATATACTGTTTCATACAATTCAAACATAAAAGTAAAATATCTTATTTTGCAATTTTAAGGTCCAAACAAGTGAGATCTGCAAATGTTAAGAGTCGAGTAATTTTTTTCTGTAGTGTTTAACGCCCGCTTTTACTTCATGTGGCACCGCAGGCGGTGACAATGATGTTGGAATGAAGATGGAGCACCGGTGGAATGAGATGGCGGGGGAAACCGGAGAACCCGCAGGAAACCCGCCCCAGCGCAGCTTCGTCCACCAAATCCCACATGCGGTTGCCTGGGATCGAACCAGGGCTGCTTGGGTCGAGTAGTGTGGCGTTAATTGAGAGAGAGGGAGAGAGAGAGTATTAAAATAGTCCCTTTTCGGAAATATTAGTTCTTTATGGTTACATTATTCCATTTTTACTTTCTCTGACACACAGCTTTTCCACTCAAGATGTCTTTACCTTTTGTAGAAGTATTTAGTGGTTTACAAAGGAAAATATCCTCAAATATTCCTCACATATTCCGTGAACGAAGACTATCAATTGGGCAGCATCTGTCGTTTCGTCAAGATTTCCAAACCACGGACTATCTCGAGTTACTCAAAAGAGCTGTTCTTTTGGTCACTTGCCATGTCATTGATTCTCCTTGAAGCTGTGTCGTTTGATAGTGGAATATTTTAAATATTTTGCCACCTTTTTCTCCAAACATGCAAGAGACTGTTTCTACTGCAGCAGGGAGGATAAGGTTTTCACCAATGGTATGGTTTCTCCCAGACTTGCAGTCAGATAGCAAACTTTATAAGAAGCTTTCAGAGCTTTTTCATTTTGTTCTGTACCAGAAAATTATTAGTGGTAGTTTTGCTACCTTTAAGGCTTTCCAAAAGAGTTTGAAGTACTGTAAATCGTTCTTTACTAAATTTTCATGTTTGTTTTGAAAATGACGTTTTAAAAGAGACGGTTTTATGGAACTGAATGACACATTGTGGAGCAGGTTCGTATGAACTTTCGGTTCAGTACAACCGAATTTTAAGTAGGACTCGTCATACTTCCTTTATTTACAGCCTGTGCCAGTTTTCCGGCTTTGTCTTTTTACATTCGCTTTGCACATTATGAGAACATTTAGGCGCAAGCTACTTACGTATTGTGACGTTGATGGTCCAGGATCTTGGTGAAGATCTTTGTAAGGTATTTTTGTTTTATCCCAATTATCTGGAGTTAATGTTCATTTCGATATCCACAAAACAATCTTCATTGTCTTCCAAAAGTTGGAATTCACAAACAATAAACAGTGCTAAACTGTTTGAGCATGGTAAAGTGTCCCCAAGGTTAATACAACAGTGGCAAGCATGTCGGGTCAACAGATAACGTTGAACTGATTAATCCCTACCGATTTCAAAGTCAAAGGGACCGGATGACAGCGCTCCGAGCGGAGAATTCTGTAAACATAGCAGACACAAGTTCAAGCAGGGTTGCCAACCCGTACGGTAATTACGGGGATATACGATAGTTTGAATGTTTGTACTCATGGTTGTCAAACTGTATGATAGTTATGGGGGTGTACGATAACTTCGATACCGGCGAAATATCATTTTAACTGTTTTTGTCACACCAGCGAAATGAAGTTGATTACAAATAGCGGCACCACTTTTGCCCTCATGGCCTGCTTCACCCCCCTAAGGCAACTATTTCATATCCTACTAAGCCTTCTACCTTTTATACTCTTGTTGCCAGTGTGCCCAGATCTGGTAATCTCAACGGAGAAAACTCGGAATACATGATATTCCGCGTGGAATGAAGAACATGCCTGAACCTGACAGTTTCTAGAGTGCTATTAAACACACGTCACATTGGTGGAAATCCTGACTTCAAAGAACTGGCGGAGTTGGCATTGTCAGTGATTTCATTTCCCCAGAGAAGCACTTCTTGTGAAAGTTTTTTTCCAAACTAGGTTTAATAAAAACAAAAACTAGAAACAGATTGGCGCTAGGTGCGGTAAATGGACTTATTCTGTCTCAGCTTATGGACGAATGTGTTGGGTCCGAAAATCTGCAAGTCACCGAGAAGTTGTTAATGTTAACCTCAACACAGCTTTGTATACTGCTGCAACAGTTGAGTACTATAACTTTAATACTAATTGAGATCAGTGTTATGCTGATACATCTATTTTTGTAGCATTTGGTTTATGATGTACTATAATTTTGAATCCAGATCTATAATTTTGAGTGTCCGGTACGATAATTTTACTTTTAAGCATTGGCAACCCTGAGTTCAAGTGACTCATAGAGGGTTGGCACCATATGCATTTTAATTTTTTATTGACCTGCCGCGTACCCCCTAGAAAGTTTCGCGTACCCTTGAAGGGCACGAGTACCACAGATTGAGAATTTTGACGATAAACTGGGAAATGAAACTATTCAGTTGAAGACTTGCTCTTAGAAGATGATGAAAGTGTAAAAGGCATTGCCAAGGAGAAGTGGATGTATAAACTACTCCCGGAAACAACCTCAAGGATAAACGTTTGTAAGAATAGTTTTACAAGAGTGAGGAAAAACTCATTTGTCCTCAGCACATCAGTTGTTTTATTTTCTATTACGTATTGTAAGAAAGTACTATTGTATTCAACCCAAAAATTCGATATCGAGATTTTAAAATTAAAAAAGAGGCATTTTAGAAAACGATCTGTTCATCTGTTTGTGAAAACAGTATAACTCAAAAACAAAAAATCGGTTATGTGCTGCAATAGGTATTTGAGTTAAACATTTTCTAAGGATGCGACACAAAGATTTTCAAGCTATACTACCACTCCAGATTACCCTTTTCATGGAGCATTTTAAAAAAACTTATTTGCTTAAAAATGACTAAGAGTTTATATTACATTACCATATATTTAAGATATTTTTATGTCAAATAAAATATTAGTGGGTATATCTTCTGGCTATGTCCTCAGAAGACTTCTTCATTCTGGATGGCTTTAGCATAATCTGGAAACCGCAACATATGGACAAATCTTATTGTACAAAAATGTAGAGCTGATTATATCTCACAATTTATGTCAAATACTTTTTTGTAGAGTGAGCCATTTGCGAGATATTCCTTAATATTTCTCTGAATTTTCCAATACTCTCAAATGCAAAGTTGTAACTCATTGTTCTATCTCTTGGCCATGCAAAGAGAACGGAATTTCAGTCATCGCATGCGATCAGCTTCAAAAGATGTGCGTATCGCTTAAATACTGTTATGTTGCTATATTTACCTTGCATCTACAAGAAAATTAACAATAAGGTAGTTTCTGCAGATGATTATCTCGATTAAGATGAAATAGAGGAATAAACATTTTTAAGGATAGTTTGTATAAGAGTGTAAAGTAGTGAGTACAAGAGTAGTGCAAGTTATGTGACTTTTTATGCTATGGTTTCTAAAAAAATACCTCACATTTGAATTATAGATTCATAAAGACAATTCAGACATGATAGATGTAAAGGAATTTATTTCGAACGCTTTGCTCTCTACCTCTATACATTAATAAAGCAGTTTCAGTGGTAGTCCGGCTAGATGAGTGAGAATAATGCACAGCTATTTCGAGAGCTAGAGGAAATGCTTCAGCCAAGAAAAAGTTCAAACTCACACGCGTTAACTGCTTTATTATTATTTTCCCTTTGCTGCTGTTGGAATGGTAGATGGTTTTAATTGCATCGGGTAATTGTTGCTTTCATTATTACCAACCTGATAGGCATAATTAGTTGCAGTAGTCTATTAATGATATGCAACAAATGTTTCCGCTTGCAGGCATGAACAACAAAATTGCCTCTGTAATAAATAACAGAATTGCGATCAGATTAAACCGGGATTGTCCAATTAACTCCGCACTATCTTTCCTCTAATTCACAGCTCGATAACGCTATAATTCTGCATGAAATAAAACTAATAAACTCTTTCGCAATTAGCTAGCTACCTCTGTGGTGGTAGATTTCATGAACTGAAGGAACGGTATTTTCCATTTCTTTATAGCAATGTAATTCTCATGAAGATTGTGACAGTATTAATTGAACTTGTAGTAATTGATTAGTGTAAGTTTGTAGGAGCACTAACTGTGCATAGGATTATGGTAGTATATATACAGAGTGGAAGTGAAATGATCCGTCAAACTTTAACAGCGAATTTCTCATGTTGTGAATAACAAGAAAAGTTGAATACCAAAATGTTGAAAACTTTACAGTTTTCTAGGGAAAAAAAATACTTTTATAAAAAAAAAAATATCATCACCTGGCTGAATTATTGTTGATTGAAGATTCTTGATTTATGGCTATAGTCATAGAAAATTGAATAAATGACAAATTTTTCCTTTGGCGTATTTCAATAGATTCAACGGTTTTTGCGTAAATTAAATTTAAAAGATCTGGAATGACTTCTACAATTCACCCTGATTCCTTAGGAATTAATTTCATAACTATTTAAATTATTTGTGTGATATATGTATCCTTTCTTTTACTGTTTATAAGTGTAATTTCATAAACTTAATGTAATATACCTGTATCTAATAGCTCAGAAGAAGCATAAATGAGCACGAAAAGTCGGCGGAATTTGTATTGCCTTTACCCTTCTTCCACGTGTGGTATGGCTTGTATGTATCTAACTTCTAAGTTTGAACGGATTATCGAAAGGTCGAATAGTTAGTTACATTCTGTAACGTGAACATGTAGGTAGAGATTCCACTAAAAATTCCATACAGAGATTTCATCGGAAATACATTTTTACGGCGCCTAAATCCAATATGTGCTGTAGGAAAAAGTTTGCGCGCCTCTCTCTCTCTCTCTCTCTCTCTCTCTCTCTCTCTCTCTCTCTCTGTGTGTGTGTGTGTGTGTGTGTGTGTGTGTGTGTGTGTGTGTGTATTTATCCATGTTTCTCTGTCTCTCTCCAGGAAAAATGTTGAATTTGAAAGCCATCATACTGACATCCTATTTTTGAAAATATTTCATTGTCGTTTAAATCTTCTGTATCCTTATTGTAACTGTAACCAAATATATGTTAAAAGTATTTATGGAAGCTTCTGTCAATAAGTAGATAGAAATATTTTGCAAAAATAATTTGTAGAAGGGCGGATAGAGAAAGTATGATATATCATTCAATTTTTTTCAAATACATATCGTATGGAGTACGCAAAGATATTTGCCAATGTATGGCATTCTCAACGGATTAACTCCTGCTTTGCTAGTATGTTATTGTCTCTTATGACTGATAAAACTCTCATTCGTATTCGAACAGCCAGACGTTGTAAATTTGTTTTAATGTTTTAGACATTTAAGAATCGAAATCAAATACTTATACACTTTTTTTCCTCTATAATACCAATACTGATTGATAACACTGATGATAGCATTTGGGGCTGCTTATAATAATGTACAAGGAAGAATTATTTTAATAAGATACGGGCTTTTAGAAGAAAAATAATGTTTATAATCTTTTATTTATTTATTTATTTATTTATTTATTTATTTATTTATTTATTTATTTATTTATTTATTTATTTATTTATTTATTTATTTATTTATTTATTTATTTTTACAAAGAATAAGCATTGCAGAAATATACCCTCTGTAAAACCTGTGGTGAAAACGCAAAACTTAGTTTAGACGAGCTCAAATCACTAGTCACGCATGGAAAAAAAAAAAAAAAAAAAAAAAAAAAGAGAGAGAGAGAGAGAGAGAGAGAGTGAGAAAAAAAACCACTTTCGAAAACATTATCTGTCTGTTATGTTTTACCAAATACCGTATAAAGGTCATGCAGAATAAATATGACTTCACAGGCTATTCCCAAAAAATTTACATACAAAAACATACATTTTGTCATGCCAATGTCTTAAACATGATATTTTAATCAAAATGTTTGGAATGATTTTTGAGAATATAACAAAATAAGATTAAAATGTTATTTCTTAAAGGTATATTCATGAAATTCTTGGTGTATTCTTAAGTCGTAAGTTTGTTATTTGACCGAATTTAGAGTTATTCTGTTCCCAGACACAGACACACACCTACACACAGACTCGCACGCTCCATTGTTTTAAATGATTTTCTGGCCCAGAGGCTCAAAACGTGCGGTTCTGATAAATCTCGGTATCTAAGTTTCATTGGAATTGAATACTTTCTGTCTTATAGGTGAGTAGAGAGAGTACAGAATGACCGTTGCGCCCTGACCTGCAGCCGTTAAGGAGCAAATTTAGTTACCTTCCTTCAATACCTCAACCTCATCTACATCCGCCACCTCACATCTCGTCATAAAAATGGTTAAGTCCTGAAAATGGCATTACACGTATGAACACATCACGGACGGACCGACCGACCGACCTACCTGAGTTACACTTAATCATTAGCAATTCCCTAAAGTCAAGTACAGCTTGTCCAAAACGTCCTGGCATTCCCCCACTCCCGAATCAAAGATGCGTAATAGCACTGAGCAGTTCCCTTGCATCAAATAGAAGTAGGGGTCAGTCTTCCAACTGTCGCGAGAGTGATAAGCTCATGCTTTGTATACGTGGCTGCCTCCAAGTTCTGATAACCTTCTAGTCCAGGCGTTGTTGTAGTGTTTAACGCCCGCTTTTACTACTACGGCACCGCAGGCGGTGACACTGATGATGCATGGAATGAAGATGAAGCACCGGTGAAATGAGATGGCGGGGGAAACCGGAGCACCCGGAGAAAACCCGCCCTGACGCCGCTTCGTCCACCACGAATACCACATGCGGGTCCCTGGGTAGTCCAGGCGTGTCAAACAGCACTCACCAGGTGTGAAAATATTCCCCTACTTTCCCTCCCTTCAAATCGGAAAACGAGAAAAGCAAAGCGAAAACCGGTTCTACTAGCGCGTGCTACTGCAGTTAAGGAGGGGTGGACTCTTCTCTTCACACCCTCGGAGTGATGTTCGACAGGCCTGTTCTAGTCACTCCCACTCTCACCACTTCTGTGCATTTCTCCTCACTTGCGCATACGGAGTGTCACGACGTTTTAGACAAACCGTAACTTTAGGTTACAATGTTTGTGGAAGACGTTCTATAAGAAGTGGGTCCTTTGTCAACCTTAAAGGTGTAAAATAAAGGAACTTAAAGGGAATTAGAAAATTATCTTCCTATGACTTTTTGTTTAACTTTAATTTGAGGTATCTTAAAACAAGAAAATACATTGTCAGTGTTTACAATTTCATAACGAATATGTTTGTAGTATGTGTACTCATTTTATCTTGAAATATTCAACGCACTTGATTCAGAACATTAAATCTTCCCCCTCGTGATACAATACGAACAAAGTACAGGATTACCTTATCTTTGAATGTAGTCCATATTTAATTTGTAAGTTTAAGGAAAATTCAATTTACGACTTGCCGTTTTAGGATGAGCTACTTCCTCGAGCGAAGGGGCGGAAGCAGTGATAAGTAGTTTGTATTACTTAACAAATATCCATGAAAGGAATTTAGAATAGGCCTAAATATGTTCCCAGCAACCTTGCCCTGAGCTCGCCCACCCACACTGTTGCACCCTTACTAAAATGTATAATTATGTATGGGTATAGGTGCTAATTAATTTAGGGAACGTGCATGTAGGTCTTGAAAAAAAAAAAAAAATCAGTGAAACATCTGAAATCGTTTAGCAAGGGTCATAAATTTACCTATATTAATTTCAATATTGAGGACAGGATTTTTAAGCTCATCTTGGGGTAATGGGACTCTCTCAATTTATTTTCAACGTTGTAAATTGTAAATCAGAAGCAATTATGAACTAATAAGTTCAAAGTTCAAAGTTGATGATAATTGTCCATTGCAATCTTCCGCTTTCATATGGTTTTGGCAAATGTAGCAGAAAACTTGTTGCAAATGTTTGGTTATTACCCCTACAACCGTATATATCAACTGCATTTAAGACATGTAAAGGTGTGTATTGCCAAATGTAGTGGTTGACCTTATTAAACACACTGTTTAGTTTGTCAAAGGAAAAATCTGATGTGTGGTTCACACGTAACTCTACATTTCACACTGTTTCATAGTTATTCAAGCCAAACATCAGCATCTCATGTTAATTACGATAAGTATCTGCACACACCGAAATAGCCTTAATTAGCTAATGTAGACCTTCATGTATGGAGTATTCTGAGACTATAAGCTGTTTACTAAATAAGGTGCTAGCCCCGAGCTCGTGAGAAACAAACAAATGTGCATTTAGCAACACGTGTAGGAAGCACAATTCTAGAAAATATTGTGACAAAGTGACAAAATTCATCCTGTTACTTTTCTATCAGTTTATTGTGTTCTAAAATGTTATCACAAATACATTTTTTCTTCGTTAAGAGAGTCTATAGTGCTTCAGGCTATCACAGCTCACAAATTTTATTTCTCGTAACCTTGCCTCAGTGCTTTCAGTGTCTCACAGACTAACTACGATGATGGAATCACTCAATGCTCGTTACATCTTCTTTACGACGACCGACGATCTATCGCGACTAACACACTGACTGGCTAATGTCTGCGACTGTAACTCCCTTTCTGCTGCTGCCTCACCTACCGTCGTGATGTCCCACTATCTGTATCTTCACAAACGGTTAAGCAACCTTAATCTTGCGCCTCTGTTTGCTCGTTGGCCTGAGCCCCGTCCGTCGTTTGTTGTGCGTCGAGCCCGGCGTCACAATATGTATATGCAACGGCGAATATTGAGTAAACATTAATGGGACATAAAGTGGTTTAATTTTGTTTACTACCTGTGCTAAGTTCTTGCTTTCTGTGATTTTACAAACTTAAAGAGGCTTTAGCAAGAATGTCATACAAAGTTGCATATAAATACTCTTATGCTTTATCTGACCCTTCAAAGTATGTTAGCCAAGATTAAAGAGTAAGGGGTAAAGGGTACAGATACAGAGGGGACACCTCGTTCACTTCGACCTACTCAGATCTATTGTGGCTACCATGCCCCAGGAGGCAGGGATTAAATGAGGGAACCAAAGGTGCCACACAGGCTGGCAGCTATACAGGCCACAGAGACGCGCGGAAGTCCTGAAATTGTTTAAAAACAACCACGTAAGGGCTCACCGCAAAACAGAAGGAATCTAGGCTTGCTTCTATAACTAATGTTTACCCACATATTAAGATGGGGGAAAAGTATAAACTGCACATAATAAGTGCGTCGTTAGATTCAAAGTGCGACCACTAGTAAAGGTTTTAATGTAGATATATTTTTAGTTTATGTTACAGAAGCAATTGGTTTTCTTTTGACTTGTAAAGTTAAAAGTTATATAAATGTTCCTCATCTTTTGTGTATTTAATGCTTTTTTGTTTTTGGAATATTAATTTGTTTTTAATAATTACGTTGTTTATTGTAATTCATGTTAAAACTTTATGATCATAAAAACAAAAAGAAACACAATAAAAAGAAGAGTTGACTTGATTTTTCCTTCGAAATGTGTACACTCATGTTTTGCCTAACGCCTCCGCTACCTGTGTGTATACCAGAATCTATCTCGGAGCGCCTCATGCCCAAAGTACTGACCGGGTCATGAAATTGCGCCTGGGTTGACATGTCTGGATAGAGCGATACATTCATGGCTGCTGAAATACGTAGTGGAGAAGGTCGTCACTGTATCCTCCAAGTCCTTCTCACCCTAGTTCAGGGCTGGGGAACTCGTGAAATAGCTTGAGCGACCCTCGTTTTCCTATATGCTTATACTTACAATTATCTTTTCAAGGCATGAGCGGGCTGGGCTCAGAGTGTACCAGTTCCCCAATGCTGATCTGGTTGATCTCTAAAGAGACGACCAGCTAGACTCCGTGGCTGTTTTTTCTCTCCCTGGAATACGGAGACGTACTGTCCGTAGTTTGTTGTTCCCGCCTACTAACATACTTTCAATGACTGCCTTCCTGCACCCATGTCTCGGGCGTATATCCTCAACTCCCTGGCGTATGCCTTTGATCTTACCTAATCTTTTGACATTGTGAAGGCTCCTTTGTTATAACTTTATAAGGTACATCACTTTTCTCAGCTCAGAAAATCATTTTAAGTTTCATACGCAGCCGAAATTTCTATGCCACCTCCTGCGTTGTCGAAAGTTTTGGGTTTTGAAGCAGCTGGGATAGTAACAGTCTATCAAGGAAGAATTTAGGAGTGTTTCCAAATCCTCGGCTTGCGTCCTCGTCCTGCGTGATAGGTGTTGTCCTTAGATATATCATGCTAGCACCTAGTTATCGAGGTCACGGGTTCAAACCCGGAGGATGGTGACGGAGTTTTTCGGAGGTAAAAATTCTTAACATGGCTTCTTTTAGAAGGGGAGTACAGCTGATATTCCGTGTCCTAGATTTAGCAAATAAAACTAAAACCTGAGCAGGAGGCATCTGAGCAACTTCAAGCAATCATTAATTTCCAATATAGAATGGGACGCTGAAAACAGTTAAAGGGCATCCATAAATAAAACTCACAAGGGACACCTTTGACCTCGAACGCTCGGAACCTCATGAAAACGGGCTTAGAATAACAATCAATCGTTATAAAAAAAGTGTCATTTCCATGCAAAAAAGTTGCATTCTACTTCAAGTGACATTTTAATAGAGAGAACCAGAGTACCAAGGTATCAGTACCATAAGTGGGAAATTATTTGTAATTCAATGACGTCAGTGTATCATTACATTTTCAATCAACAGTGCCAAAAACCCTCTGCTTATATTATTTATAGTACCGCTAAATACACCTACTACACATCTGATAGTGCTTCCATTAGTGCTCAAAGTGCAGATGCGGAATTTCTACGAAGTGGTTAAAACAAAGTGGAAGAGAACAATGCGCACACCTCATTAAAACCGCATTATCGCATTCCATATCACTTTCTCATTCACGCAGTCCAATATCAAAATCGACACTAATTATATTTGCAAATGATGTTATGGGTATGTCAATGTCATAGTATCATTTATCATATATTCCCATACCTCATACCATCATTTGCAAATATAATTAGTGTGGGTTTTAATATTGGACTGCGTGATGAGAAAGTGATATGGAATGTGATAATGCGGCTTTAATGAGGTGTGCGCATTGTTCTCTTCCACTTTGTTTTAACCACTTCATCAAAATTCCGCATCTGCACTTTGAGGACTAATGTGAGCACTATCAGATGTGTGTATGTGTATTTTGCGCTATTATAAATAATTTAAGCAGAGGGTTTTTGGCACTGTTGATTGAAAACGTAATGATACACTGACGTCATTGAGTTACAAATAATTTCCCTCCTATGGTATTGATATCTTGGTACTTTGTTTCTCTGTATTAAAATGTCACTTGAAGTAGAATGCAACTTTTTACATGGAAATAACACAGACTACGGTTTTGTTTATGATTAATTGTTATGCTAAGCCCGTTTTCATGAGGTTCCGAGCGTTCGAGGTCAAAGGTGTCCCTTGTCGGTTCGGGAAGTTCATGCACTAAAAAACACTGACATATGCATGCAAATATGCTCTTAAAAACTTGAAAATATGCCAGGAAATATGCACTATTTAATTAAAACGATTGATGTCCCTTTGCAGTAGATAAGACGAGTTAGTATAAATAATAAATAAAGTTAGCTGATTCTTTAGAGATTGAAGCAGAAGTGGTAGTATTAACTGCCAAATTGCAGTTCACAACCAACACTTTGCACAAATTTTCAACTGTAAAACATCGTATGTTGTCTCGCAAAACACTTTTGTAACGTGAAAAACTTCTCTACATCACAAGATGCTATAGGGGCATATTCAAATGACGTTAACTGCTTTACAGAGAGAGTCGAGTCTCTTGGTGTGACAGATGGTTTTCTTTCGAGGATGTCTCGAATATCGCACATCTGTTTATAACCAGAATTTTTTGAAATTAAATAATTCACTTTCTCTTTTATTTTTTGTCCTATGCTACCAGGAGCAGAACTTAGGTCACATATTGTTTTTACAAAGACAGTAAGTGATTCATGCAAAGGAGATCCTACAGCTTCCAATGCCTTTATGGCTGTTGGTAAGAAAGAAAAATGGGCAGATATGAAACTAAGATCCTCTTTTAACCCAGTGCCTGACAGAATATTTTGCAGAGTTTCTTTGAAGAAGCATCTTTCGAGTCCAAGAAATTAACAACCTCTTCGACTATTTCTATGTGCTCAGCATAATATAAAACTGCATCGACCCATGTTCCCCATCGAGTTAACACTGGTGCACGAGGAAGCAGATATTAGGTGCCTCTTGATATAAACAACTTAACTCTTTTAGGAGATTTAACAAAAAATTCTCTTTGTACTGGACACAAATCTGTTTACCAACGGGAAAGAATCGCATATTGTCTTAGAAATGCGATGAAGAGCGTGTTCCAAACAAGTTATATGAATTAAGTTAGGAGAGATATCTTTCAGAGTTTGTCCTGATTTTATCATATAAGGACCTGCATCAGCAACAAATAGAAGTAGCCGGTCGTATTTGATTCCACATGGCCATAGTAATTTCAAAGGGTCCATCACAAACTGGGTCATAGTTACAATGTTAGTGACCGACAATTCGCACACATTAAGAAGATAAGGTGTAGTCTTTTGTTCATTATTTAAAGGATCCACGATTGTATTAGCAATAGAACGGCGCTCAGAATAAGCAGTTTCATCAACAGACAACCACACAAACTGATCCACTAATTCATTTTGTATATTTGACAATACGTTATTGTAACAATGTCCTACATAAGTCTTACGCAGTGTACTTTCTTCAGGCACATGTTGTCGAGTGTACTTGGCAAGAAAGGGAGTATCAGCAGCTAAAACTGTGCAAGTCATAGGAAATTTCAGTAATCCACTTCCTAAACACTATACTAGATGTTTTAGATCAGGTTCCTTGTTTGCGAGTTTTCTGATTAAATTCTCCTTATGTTTTGCTGGTTTATGTGCTGAACCGTTTGAAATATTTTCTCACTCCCTACATTTTTCTCACACGCTCCACAAAACTATTATCTGTAGATATTAAATCACCCGAAAACTCTTTCTGTAAATTAATTAATCTAGCTCTTGAATTTGGTTTTATTTTCGACATTTGAATAGCTTTTAACATTTTATACGCCTAATTTAATTTGGTGGGAACCAGTTCACAACACTGTTTCGTTTGAAGACCACGATACAACTACTGGTGGACAGGCAAGCGTTGCTATAATCGTTCTGCTCAAAAGGTAAAACGTTGACCTGCACTTTATCTTTGCTACTATAAACCTCTCAGATAGCGCACTGATCATTCTCTACGCACATACATATAATGAAAGGATGGAAATAGGGGGTTCACTACATGACACCGTGACTCAGCATTAGTTCTCGCCACCTCGCGAGTTGCATCATCATGTGCAATACTACCAATGTGAAAAATATTATACAGATGGAAAACAATAATAAAAAACCATAAAAATCATTAAAATATGCAATATAGGGGCTATAATATTGAAATAATATGCATTTATCAAAAATGATGAAAGTATGCAGTTATATACACCATAAAATCATGCCCAAATAAGTGAAAATTCCATAATTGGTGCACATAATGTAAAAGCACACGTTTTTAACCCCTATGAAAAACCATGCAAATGCATGAACTTCCTAGCCCTAGTGATAGGTCTTCAGTTCAGGCAGCTTCGACACTAACTAGGAGAGTATTCGTTTGCTTCTCAGTAAGTATTTCTTTAGCACCTTGCTAAAAACGCTTTGTGGTGCACAGTCTCTCATCAAACTGCTCGAGATACAATAGCCTTCCATATGATACAATTCTGGACGAGGAATTTAAACTGGCTGGTGTTACAGAATGACAACGTCTGCCAACGTGAGCGTGTGCGGATTCAAGATTTTTGACATTGTCCGAGTAAATCGTGCATGATAGACATCGACAACAATGAGTCTCTGAACTGCCATGAGAAATTTGTGGTCATGTCTGTACACAATTCTGGATGTGGCAAATTCTCGAGTTTTGGGGCAAGCGAACAGAGCAGCATATTCGGGAAAGTTAATTTTTGAAAAAAGAAATTAAATTAAAAACTACCTTAGGAAAACGTTTCAAATGACATGTTACCAACATAAAAAGCAGTAGCACATTTTCTACTGTAAGTGTTAGTGCGGATGTTCTTTCGCTTTTTAATCGGTGAAATATCACTTTCTCTCCCAAACACACACGCGAACACACACACACACACACACACACACACACACACACACACACACACACACACACACACACACACACACACACACACACACATCTTTTTCTAAATACCCCTTCTATTGGGATCATAAACAAGATTTGATCATATTTGTAATCAACTGAGTACATTTCGATAAGGATATCTAAGTTTATCTCAACGTTCCCATACAGTTCTGAATTCTGGATCTTGACAAAAGTAATGCAGCGGATCGTAGAAGAACTGGCAAGACCAGCAATACTAAAATAAGAAATAATGTATTTATAATATTAATGAAACAACAGTAGAACATACAATGAGGTGGAACGACGATTCATGGACAAAGGACGCCTTCCGAAAAAAGTATGTTTTTAACCCAATTTAATTTAGGATTTGAAACCGATGGCTCACGATGTATACTTGTGGCCTTATAAAGTTACTTCTTATCTCGGATTCCTAACTTAATCGGTTAAAGCGAGGAACACAACTACCCAGGGCATCAAATTGGGTGTACATTATAATAAAAATGCCTTAAAACTTCACGCACCTGTAAGCTTAAGAAACCGAAGTTAACTCTTACAAACCCAACAAATACCAAAGATACTGGCTCCAAATTTTGTCATTGGGCAGGAAAGGTGATAAGCCCTTCAAACATGAACTAAGTGGGTTAAATAAGAATGTGATAAGCTCTTAAAACAGAGCTAAGTGGAAAATAAATAGAACTTTTTTAAAATTATTCCAGACTATTAGGGATATATTGGTAATTTATCGCATTCAAAAATCTTCAAAACATATTTCTCAGGAATTCTTTAAGACCGTTTTCTGCGAATACGATCTCTTATCATTTGTGTTTTTACGTCTAAGTAGGAATAACGAGACCTTACCGCACCCCTCTGTTATGTGCTTATTATTTATATGCAAGCCCCATTTAGTTCCTTGATAACATCCTATGTGGGCGTATCCCACTTCCAGCAGTCAAGGTAAAGTAATGAGATTCGGGTCGGTAGTGCTAGCCGAAAGGGCTGGAGAGGGTGATTTACAACCAATTCTACCAGTGGTGGTATAGCTTTAGGGTCATATACTCCAGTCACTTTGATGGGCCACCGTATGGTGCAGTAAAGGAGGGAAAGGTATCGTTACATTACTAACGTGTTTCGAATGTCCCTAACAAACTCGGGAGTTTTTACTGTCGTTACTGCTTACCTAAAGCGGAAGTATTGCATTTCAGCCAAAAATTCAATACCACCAGAAATACACTTTTCGAGACTCTGAATTCCCCCGTCAGGGGATTTGTTTTAAAAAGGTCTCTGTATGAGTGTCTTAATAGAATAGCTTAAAAATGAACAGTCCTGTAAGTACTAAATTTGATGTTGAAGAGTAATAACTTCCGAGAATGCTCCACGAACATTTTTTAAAAAAATCACCCACCTAAACTAGCTTTTACATGAAACATCATATGTTTAAGATATTTGCATCACCAATGAAATGTATAGCTAAACTTTTTCTAAAAATACGCTCTGATGTCCTTTTCAAACTGAATGATTTATATATAATTGGTAAACCATAAGAACTGGACAACTCTTATCATACAAAAATGTAGATATTCCTTTTTCCTCCCAAAAATTCGATGTCGAGATTTCGTCGGAAATATGTTTTGAGGCTCCCTGAATCCAAGAAAAGCATTTTAGAAAAAGGTCCGTGTGTCTGTCAGTTTGTGGACAGCATAGCTCGGAAACGAAAAGTCGGTTTAAAACCAAAGTTGGTATTTAAGTTCAACGTCTTTTAAGGATGCGACGTGAAGATTTTGAAGAAAATAGCCCCACCCCAAACTAACCTTTACATGGAAAATTTTTTGTAAAGTTTATTTTCTTGAAAATGGCTCAAATGTTTTCGATTAAAATGCCATATACTTGAGATATTTTTATGACAAATGAAATGTATGTTGTATGTCACATACTTTGTCCTAAAAGAAATGTGTAAATTAGTAATGAGTTTATTTGGCGTAATAAGAAGTAAATAGGCCAGCAAGCCTTTCCAGAAGAGATTGTTTTAAACCTGTATAGAGAAAGTAATGTGAATGGAGAAACATGACGTTTGTTTGTTTCTTTGTTTGTTCCTTTGTTTATTTGTTTCTTTCTTTCTTTGTTTCCTTCTTTCTTTCTTTCCCTCCTTCAGTCCCTCCTTCCTTCTTTTGTTCGTTCGTTGGTTCGTCTGTCCGTCCGTCTAGACTTATGCTACTAGCCTAGCGTATTTTGCACGACTTGTCAGATTCAGAACTTAAAACAACCAACAACCCAAATACAATGTAAGATTTGAAGCTTTCACGGCGAACGTTAGTGATCAGAGTTTCACGGGTGATCAGCCGTGTTAAATTTAAGAAGGTCGAGCTTTCGGCCATTATACACTCCATGGCCATCTTCAGGACTAAAAATGATTTAAAAAATTTCCCAAATTTCTAGCATTACATTTTCCTTCATGTCTCAAATATCTGCCTTGTACACTGGGGTTTAGGGGATTATTGGTTAAAAGACTAGACTCTGCGTGTTATGATGTTTTAAAACACACCAGCTACGTTGTTGTGGGTTTGCCGTAACTCCTTAAAACGTCTTTAATACCAACATAATTTTATAAGCAAATATTCACATGTAGCCTGCCTGCTAAATATCCAACAGTAGACCCATATGGACAATTACAAATGTGAGTGAATTTAATTTAGTATTTGATTCCTGCGATTCCTACGATCTTGTCCATTGTTGTCCATTATAGACATGCACAAAAATTTGAAATATTTGAGTTTTTCTTTTGAATGTCAGCGTGCTTTTTGGTGAAGGTTTCAACACAAGCTGTCAATTTTAAAGTGGTAACATGGTTTTGTGGATCGTTGCTGCGTATGTCATCAAAGAAAAGACGATTCAGGGGACATTCTCTCAATGCGGGAGTTGTGCAAGAAATGCGCAAATAATATGTGCAATAGTCTTAAAAAGTCTGTCCCTAGAGCTAGTCAGCAGTTCAACATCCCTTAATCCGCTATATTTAAGATCGGCGTGTGCAACTGAAGCTTCACCCGTACAAACTGCAGTTGCTGCATTAGATGAAAGCGTATGACCCTGCAAAACTGTTAGACCTCTGGGAACATTTATTGGTACAAATGAAGGATAATGAAAATTAGTCAGGAAAACTTATTTTTCAGTCTTCTACAAGCGGTCGGCGAGGTTGCCTGAGCTAACGATTTGTGTCTTATTTTTATGGGATTACATGAAGGATTGTATCTATCCCCAGAGCCTAAAACCTGCAAGAACTTCCAACTTCGTATCACTGCTGCCATCCAGCTCATTTTGTCGGATATGTTGAAGCATGTGTGGCTTGAATGGGAATATCGCCTTGATATGTATGCAGCGGCATTCTTGGGGGCCACATTCAATGTCTATGAGGTATAGTAAAAAAATATAATATATAGGGTGTCCCAAATTAGACCGAATAACTTTGGGAGCTGATAGATAACGTTATTTTAAACACTTTCTGTTAAGGAAAGTTGTTTTGCGCGTTGATGTCACCTTCCCCCACCTCCCCCAGTTTAAGTATTGAGGCAAAATCAACAATGCAAATTAGTATTGCAGTTATCTTAGTAAGGCACACAATCTTAATCCAAGAAATAAACACAGAAACAAAATACAAACATCTAATTATTTACAGATAATCACAGCTTTACCATTCAAAGAAAATTTTGGAACGCACGCCCATTGCGATTAACACAAAGAGTGCATCGGCTTGCCCTATTCTGCCGTACTCTCGCAAAGACATCGTCCATTTCTCTGGTTTAAAAGTTTGTCGGTCTAATTTTGAATAGCAAAGCTGATTAACTGTAAACAATTAGATGTTTGCTTTATTTCTGTGTTCTGTGTTTACTAAGATAAGTGCAATATTAACTTACATTGTTGATTTTTCCGTAAATATTTAAACAGGTTGGGAGGCAGTAATCTATGACATTAACTCTTCTAGCAAAGGAAAAAAAAAAAAGATCCTTAACAAAATGTGTTTAAAATAATGTTATCTATCAGCTCACAATGTTTGTCGGTCGTATTTTGGGACATCGGGTGTGTCATGAGTGACGTATTGTCAGTTTTAAAATATCAGTATTTTATGGACACCCTATATTATAATTGCACCAAGATATGGAGCTTTTCTCAGTCCTGTCTCATAATAGTGAAAAGAATGTGGCAGTGAAAATTGCTATAATGTTAGAAGTCTCGAGAAAGCAATCATACACGAACCGGTGTGTATGTGGCTGTGGGGGTGTGGGTGTGTGTATGGGCGTGTGGGGCTGGGTGTGGGGGATGTGGCTGGGCGGGCACGCGCGCCCGCTCGGTCATAGTGACATGAGAGCCGACTCAACGGTACTATAATTCCCTTCCAGTCCCAGAATGGGTCCTACCATAAAGCATAGAGAAATTTCTCCTCTTCCCCCTTAATAGCTGCTAAGCGTTTTACGTTTGGGGTTTCAAGAAGCTATCATTGTTAACCCCCTATGTTATATTAACTAAGTTTCCTCTGCATCAGCACTGAGTATGAAAGGAATACATACCTCTACACTTGATAAACTAATTCAAGAACACATGTAGAAAGGTTATGATATCCTTTTCTTAGTATAAGCTAACGTGTTAATTGAAGTTCTCGAGAAATAACACGATCCCACATTAGAATCAGATCAAAAGTGGTGATATCGCTTGAATAGTTTTCCAAGCCTACATCTGTCCACTTGGTTGGACAGCGTTTACAAACGCACCGTTACTTCCAGTGTTAGTTTAGTGACATACTTAACAGCAAGAATATCAAGTGCTCAAGTAAAGGGTTGAACACATTAATAATTATTGTTCTTTGCACCACTCTTAAGCGCTTTGCCACTTCTGACCTGCTATCATTGAGTAATGATCGCGACATAAACAAAATTGATAGAACTGTGTGCAGTAAACACGCGGAAATACCAATGGTCGCAGGACCATAATAAAAATAGAAGCTAATTATTTAAGCTGTGTTTAAATTAAACGGTTATTCAACCACCATTGTCTTTTGATACACGCTTCAAATGTGTGCTGCAGATGGCCCAAACAGTTGTTTACACCTGTCCTTTCTAGATTGGATGGAGTATACGTAGCGGTTATATTGTTGCGGTATGCATCCAAGTATGTTTAGATGGCTTTAGGGGTCTCGTGGTCTTCAATTCGGTGTAATTGCCGAGAAGAGACAAATTCTCTACACAAATTCTCTGACACATGACAAATGCCTATGTTCATCGAATTAGGCATAGCAATTAGTTATTACTAATGCATTTTCCTCGGCAACAGGTGCCCTCATTTGCTTGCAAATTCATGGCAGCTTTACCATCTTAGACTTTTTCCATATAATGAGCCGAGCAATTACGACACTTAAACCCAAAACCCAAAATACATATGTGCTCTACCATGTTTTCCAGTATGTATATTGTATTGTTTGGTTCTAAGGGCTATCGCCAGTAGAGAGCTGCTTAATAGTATAGAGCAAACATTGCAGCAAGACCTGTTGACAGTAAATTCAGCTGTAAAATTGATAATATCAAACATAACTCGAAACACGGATTTTCGACCTACATTGGCGACAGTGTATTCCCGAAATACCAGAACGCCCATTGAACCATCTTCACCTTAAACTTATTCTCTTTGAATCTCGAGGCCTGTTACTTCGAGATATTGTATCTTAAAGATGACCTGAAACACTATAAGCCTTTTAATTTCGACCTCCTAGTTAACTTCATATATATATACCTTCTAAAATTACATGTATTAACTGTACCTTTCGCTGAGCTAAGACTGAAAAGTGAATTCCACTTGGAAAATGTAGTGCCACAGTTGGGAAAAAAATTAGTAATGCTTAGCTTTTTATACCATATAATTTATATTTCCTAACAAAAATGTAAGACAATCTTAACGAGGTCGATGTAAAAGAAGATTAATATGTGTTTTCACGCGTTTACGATAAGCTAAAATTATGTATAAGTATGCAGTTTCTTGTGTAACAACACCGGTGTCTTATTAGTACATATTTATGACATTAAAGCATGCACACAAAATACTTGAATTTTCCGATAGTGTTATCAGAAAAGGTGTCAGTTTTGCGAGATAAAAGTAACGTAAGGTGTGGCTGATTGTATTAATAGCCCTACTAGAAGTCTAGGAAACAATGGAGTAAGCCGTAACCAACAACATTTTATAACCAACTGAGCAGGATTATGTTGTGTAATTTTTTATCGCCACCCTTCTAGGTGTTACGCCTCACGCCGTATTATTACTACGGCCTCAAGGAAAAATTGTCTCTGCTGCTTTCCTGGGTGACCCAAATCTGTCTTATCTTGTGGATGACAGTTCAGAAGGGTTTTGGTTATCCTATTTCGAGACATGCTTTGGACATGCTGTTAGCACTTTTTTTGGTACTATAGTAGAATCCGTACTATAGTAAAATCCCGATAACTCGATATTCCGTGTAACTCGACAACCTTTTTTGTTTTACGTTTACAACATACCACATTTTCCCTCACAGTAACAAAAGGGCTGACCACGTATTGACTTTTGATCTCTAGTCGGAACATAAGCAACATACCGATGTCAAGAAACCAGCCGCCGATAATATGGATTCATAGTACAGACACTTATTTGGAAGGCTTGAAGGTTTATTACTTTACCCAATACAAAAGGTATCTTTTAGACGTGGCGAATTGTGTTCACTTTTGAATTTATAAGGCTATAGGGGTGTTAGGTTATGTTTGCGACTTTCGCGGAGCATTCGTGGTTAACTACAGTGCCATCTCGCATTATCAACAGTTTCTTGTGTATTTCAAGAACATTACCCACATTTTCACTCGAGCACATTCAAGCAAGATCGTTCGCCACGTACACACCTGTATACGTGGTAAGCTAACATTTTAGTTACATATTTCTGGTTACAGTGCAGCTTTCAAGGTTTCGGCTTACTGTTAGTGTTGTGTTTGTGCCAGTGAAAATATCGATCAAGAAAAATGTTAACATGACAATGGAAATTAATTTGGATGTGTTAAAGAGACCGGACAAAAGGGGAACTTATTACTATGTAATAAATCTTAGACTACCTTATAGTTTTCAGTTTCCTATATTGTGCTAGAATATGTATTTAGGTACCTAATTTGCAGTGTTATGTTATAGGTTGTGAATATTCCGTAAAACTCGACATTTCGGTCGGTAACTCCACAGCCTCTCAGTCCACATTAGGTAGAGTTATCGGGATTCCACTGTAACATACCAATTGGTTGCACCTTGGGTTCTTTCAATACTTCCTCATTACATCTGTTGCCCAATTTACTATAACAAAATAAATATAGCAAACCTCCGGCATTATGCATTTTGCTTTTAAAATAAACTAATTATACGAATGATACCTGAGAAACAGTAAAGTTGCCGTTTAGTTTTGAATTTCTCCAATCGGAAAACATCTTATGCGTTGCATTCACATGACCCTATCTACTCTTACACAAATTAATCTTAGAAACGCTAACTATTGCATATTAATCGAGACGTTAGTTTATAGAGATGGTTTTATTATGTAATCCTTGTACGTACAATGAGAGCAGGGGTGTACAGTAGCCTTAAGCGATAGTCAAGTCGAGATGGCTACAATGTGAAGGTTTTCTATCTCCGTTCTCTTTACATAAACAGGAGAAAAGGAGGGAGAGGAATAACGTCCCCATTTGAGAAAAGCATAACTAATGGCAAAATTGGACTAATAATAAGGAATATCCCCGAACTGGATCGATCCACAAAAAGATGTATTTCACATAAATTGTGTGTTTATCGAGATCTATATTTGTTTTGTGTCGCAAAATTTTGTCTTACGGTTTACCAGATATCCAAAAATCATCAGAATGAAGGGGACATCTGAAAAAAGATTTAAAAATAGTACATACTCAGCCTCCCCATAAGCATTCTCTTTCATTTACGTAATTTAGTTTTTGGAAATCCGGGGATAATGTGGGTGTTACACCTAATACTTTGATGTTTAAATTTGGTTCTGAGTAACAGAGAGTAATTTTAGAACCCCTGATTTTCCAGACTCAAACTCTGTATTAAGCTAGCTAGCTATGTACGTGCTCTGCGTAAATTTGAGCTTGGTAACAATTTTACACCGTGCCCTCGTTATCTCTTGTTCACCTATTATTGTGCCGGTAGTGTTTTTGTGATGTAACTTAGATAACTTGTGCACCATTTGCGTATTTCATGCTAGGTTGATGGTGGATACGGAGAATTTGTGAGATGGCATTGTTCGTGCATGTATAACGAATAGCCAAGCGCCTCGCTGGGGTTGTAATTGCAAACGCTGGTTATCTGCGTGTGTCCACATTGTCTATTCCAATATATCTCTGTGAAAAGGAGCGCCGTTCAGAATGTTTGTAACGAAGTCTAACCTTTGATTCTGTAACAGAATGTGTGACAAATGAGGTAATAATTATTTAACTACCTAATTATTACGTTGAAATGCAGGAGGATAATTTACTGTAACGAACACAGATATTTGTCAATGTTTTAATGACCATTAGGGTCCGGAATGACTGTGCTAGTGATCACGTCACTTTTTTTTTTTCATTTATTTATTCCTAAACTAAAGTTATTCTGTGGTGATACAATTTCTTTGTTAACCAGGGGTGACATGAGGTCCGGTATCGCCGAAGCAAACCGGAAAATTGTGGGTGCATATCATGATGGGTGGTGCATGGAGGCAGGTCTAATATCATGGCGGATGCCCTGACATTGACCTACGACTTGGAGCATTTATGTGTGGTATTGGGGGACCAATGGGAAATCTGGGCGGTGTGATGAAGTCGTATATCTGGTTGACTCTAGTCTCTAGTGCTGTGGTGTCTTGGATTTTCTGTGTGTTGCGGTAGATGGTCTCAGTGAGTTGGCGTAGTCGGGCGAGTTCTTCGCTGGTTTTGGTGAGAATCTGTATGAGCTCCGTGAGGTGTGTCTGGATTGCTGCTAGGGCGTTGGTTGTGGCGTGGTCATGGCGCTGTAGGAGCTCAGTGATTTTGGTGTTGTTTGCCGGCGTGTTGTTTTCTGCGATAGCCTCCAGCCGAGAGCCAAAGTTCAGAACCTCAGAGTGGAGGCCTTGAACCGCGTCTCGAAGGATGCTATCGGCGACGACGGGTGCTGGGACTGCTACGGTCTGTGGCGATGTGACTGGCTGCGGTGACTGATGGTGTTCTTGTAGTGGATGCCGCTCGTGTGTACGGCCGTGGAGCTGCGGTGAAAGGTGCTGGCGTATGTGCAGGCCGTGAAGCTGCGTTGGGATGTGCTGGTGTGTATATGTGTCCTAGCCGGGGATACAGTGGGCACTGTGCTTGTCCCGTGAAGTGACCAAAGCCACTGCAGGAGGCACAGTACCGGCGTCGTCTGCGAAGATCATATGATGCGCAGTCGCTGGTGAGGTTCTGGGCGCCACAGTAGTGGCACCGAGGAGCGGTGGTGCAGTGGGTGTCTTCGTGTCCATAGTCACAGCAGCGGCGGCAGGGTACTTGGCGTTCCGCTCGGCTCGCCTCAGCGCGCAAGCACCGCCCTAACAGGGGCAGACCCGTGCGTAAGGCAGCTTCCCGGTCGCGTGAATCGGCGAAGACTAGTCGCATGAGGCTGGATGACCCTCTGCGAGTGATGATACGTCACCCTCGGCTGGTCCCCAGAAATGCAAATGCTTGTTCAGAGTGTGACGTCAGGCCTGATCCAAGTAATACCATGTTGCCTGGGTCTGTGTGTATGAAGCTGGAGGGTTCAGTCACGTGTAGCGCCCTCGATGACAATAACATGGCCAGTACAAGTAAACGCAGCAGTAGTGTTCCTGTCTGGTTCTGTTATGAAATGACTAAGTCTAAATTCTAAGTACCTTGTCAGATCACACGTTAACATGCCATCACTACAAATTTCCCAGGCTTTACCTCCTAACATGTATAAACTAGGTAAAGAAAAACGAGGTATAAAGCGTCGGAAAATGTCCACGAAATTTTGTTCTGAATGACTTTCTTGTAATTTGTAAAGAAAATGGCATTTTCTATTATGTCGTCTTTATAACATGACTGTACTAATAAACTAAAACTGCTGTATATTTTCTTAAAGCATAGAGTCGAAAGCCAATTGTTTATAATCTGTGACCAATTGAGTAATTAAAGCTATCAGCGTTAATATTAGAACATCCACGACGTTACTTCTGTTATTAACACCAGACATGTTTCCTATCTTTCCTATATTGCTGCATCCCGCATGCTTCGATCTATTTTCTCTTCTCTTGCGGCAGCAGGATAGGTGCGGTGACGTCCACGTTGAAGTAGTCTTTAGTGCGAGCATGTTCAGTGGCGTGAGCTTACGTCACACCGACACTACCTGTCCTCTCCTGTACTAGAGGTAATGAGAAGGCAAATATTGTCGAAAGAGCGACTCCGGTATTAATTTCATAGCCCTTTTTTGCATGTCTCCTAGAAGTATCAAATTTGAGCTAACTTAACTAACCAGTAGGGTTATGTTATTGTTACTGATCCCCGATGTTTAAATCATGTATATCTTTTGGATTGTTCACCCGTGGAAAAAAAAAAGACTTATATCTGGGACACCAAATTCGTCTTAGGTCCTTCATGGTACAGCGCCTTGCCTACACTATCCACGTTATAGTTGTGTAGTGGCAGCAACAAGTTGTCACAAGTTCCAAATATTGATCTTACTGACCAGTATATAATCAAGGTGCTGTGCTGTGTAGGACTTAGACGAATTTGGCGTCTAGACGTCTTTTTTTTCATGGATTTACATACGAGAATCAATATTTGCTCCTTCACCTGTGAGATTATTGGTTTTATTCTTATGTTGACCTTGACAAAATGATACAGAGTATATATGTTATAAGTTAACCTTTAAAAAGTAGACTTTCAAAAACGAGAAGATAAATTGAATTTATTGGAATGTTATTTACAGTATTAAAACTGGTTATTAAATAAAGTCACTATTGCATATACGTGAATCGATAGCTGCGCTTGCAGCTGCTGGAAATGTGCGTAAATGTCACTCGTACACGTGGAACTTTTAATTGGTGGTTAGCAGTGGCGTGAATATGTGCGCCTGTGATTGAATAGTGGGTAGTGGATAGCAGTCTCGTTATGTAGAGGTGTACGTTTGGAGGATAGCAGTATCGTTACGAAGAGGTGGATATAATGAGGTTCATTACAGTGGCGGATAAGCTCTACGTTGTGACATGGTCGAGCATAAAAGTTATTAGAGCATCGGATTGAGACGACCAGCACATCTGTATAGGGTAGAGGATAACAACCCCTGTAAAAAAGGCCACTCTTACTGACCCACTTTATGCAACATGAAAAGTGGGATGATCAATAACAGTTGGCTCGATGATGTGGAAAACTATCTCAAGATAATTTGAAGTAAACTGCCTGAAAAGTGTGGTGCGGTACTGAACCAGGTGGAGGAGAATCATTGGAGTGGTGCCTAAGTGGAACCAAGGAAAGAAAGAGAAGAAATTCCCTTTTCGCGTTGCTTTACCGAGTTCTTAGTCAAGATTTCAGAACAAGAGAACGGAGAGAGAGAGAGAGAGAGAGGGAAGGAGTGAGAGAGAGAAGGAGAGAGAGAAAGAGAGAGAGAGAGAGAGGGAGGAATAGAATGACATGTACTTAGAAGTTAGATTTCAATGTTTAATAAAATCAATAAGGGAAGCATGTATATTAATAAACGACTAAGACGAAGATGCGGATTCTCACCAATATTGTTTGATCTATATTTAAATAAAATAATTGACTGGAGAAGAAAATACAAACCAAAAGATGTAGTTTTGAAGAATACTAATATTATTTGCAGATGATCAAGTACTGCTAGCTGAAAATGAAATAGAATTACAGAAAGCAGTCAAACATTTAAATTTAAAAGGATATATGAAAATTTCTGGGAAGGAAAACAAAAGCAATGGCAATGGTAGGAAGAGAACAAAACAGAATTAAAATAGTTATAGACGAAGGTATTATCCAGCAAGTGTTAACTTTTAAATATTTAGGCTCGAAAATATCAATTTAGAGTACAAAAGTAGATATTGAGGAAAACAGAAATGTATAGCAAATTAAATGGATGTTTCAAAAGACACTTCGGCAAAAGCATGAGAAGAGATGTGAAACAAAGGCTACATAGCATCCTGTGAAAACCAGTAGGCTGGCGAAATTTGAGGTATGAGATCCAGAGAAAAGGCTAGAGTAGAAGCAGCTCAAATGAGCTTTCTACGACCGCTGTTGGGAGTAACACGATTAAACCAAACGAGGAATACTGGTATAACAGCACAGCTCATGGAAGATAATACAATTGAGGAGATTCAACACTGTCAGCAGGATTCGAATGACCATGTTTTAAAGCGTTCCCTTCGAGTCTTTTTTATCAATCCTCTGGACGATGAAATATTGGACGGTAATTGAGAAGATGAAGTTCAGAAACTACGAATATCAATGTGATTTGGTTATCCTCAGTAATAAAATAAATACAAAAATAAATCAGTTGTTACATCCTGTCCCACAACAGCTTAAACCAGGGGCCGACACAGTAGTGTCTGCTCCGAATCCACTGTACACGCAACTCGCATAACATTCTTGCTGATCGGAGGAGTGTTAGTTCTTCGCTTCTTAAAGTCTTGACAGTGGTGGATTGATACATTTAACGATCTGCTTCTTTGTTTCAAACTGCATAATGCCGTTTACAATTGGCTTGAAGAAAACCATGTAATATACTGTTACAATTGAGGTATTTAACATCGTCTTCTTCCGCACAACAGAAAAACCCCTCCTCCCATTTGATATTCAGTCTTCATTTCCTTGAGTTAGACGATTTTGACAGAGATGTAATTCCTCCACTGATAACGATCACGAAACGACTGGAAGTGACCCATGGACTCCTGAAATCTACTGAGGAACGGGATGTGTACCGTTGTGTTGCATAGTTACACGGCGAAAGGTCCACGAATCCGATTTTGTCAAACCTCTGCCTTAAACGATGGCTTAATATTTATCTGTTAATTTTTTCTCGAAATTGTCCTGTAATTTGATCTTGCATGCAAACAATCACTTTCCTCCTATCTCAATAATTGCCATCAGCAATTATTTCACCCTTCATTGAAATTGCGTGTGCCACCAGTCCATTATGCATGTATGTAGTTCAGTGTTATAATTGCTGCCCAAGAACTGTTCGATTGTATCGGTGTGCCTCAGTGATCAAGATATGTGTTCACTTGGTGGCTACTAGGAGATCGGAACATCTTACCACCGTTTAGTTAGTCGTAAACAAACACATAAAAGCACGATCGCCATAAATGAAATTTGGGGGCTTGTATTGTGTTGCACCCAAAAATTCATAACGAGCTTCCACCGAAAATACAGTCTGAAGACTTTCAGAAAAAAAAAAAAAAATAATAATAGTTTTGGAGAAAAGGTCAGTTGCAGGTGTGTGCACTTGCATCCATCTGCGAACAGCATAATTCAAATACCAGAACTTGGTTAAGTACCAAACTTGATAATAAGTTCATAAGTACTTTAAGGATACAACTTGCTGATTTACAAGAAAATCCCTCAATTCCAAACTACCTTTTACATGGAAGAGTTTTCGAAAACGTCGATTTGCTCAAAAATGGCTGTAAGTAAAATACCACGTGAAGAGGTAGTGGATATAAATCAGATCATTCCTGAGAACGAACATTGCTTTTACATTTAAGTTTCGTCTTTGTTAGTAATGGCTTGCTGGCTACCGTACGGCACCGGTAGCTATTTAGACTCACATGACGAATTACTTTCAGTGAGCTTTCCCCATTGTTCACGAGATTATACTTCTCTCTTGTATAAGATAATTGTATTGTAACTCCGTACAGGTGCGGCTATACATAATAATGGATGGATAACCCCTGATATGCACACAATAGGATGCGAAACATTGGCCAAATGTCTGGTTCTCTTAATCTCCTGATGACAGCCTTTCAGTACTGAAAATTGCTCCACAACCAAAGGATATCTGCTAATAGGTCCTGCACAATCATCGATGAGAATGATCGAGTAACTTCTTAGATAGTTACAATACATGACATTTTAAATCTTTTATCGTGTTTTAGGGCCCGTATTATTTATTTAATGGCACAAAATGTATACAGAGCTACAACTGACAAACTTTCTCTTTGGAGAAAACAATCTGAGGCATT
Organism: Tenodera sinensis; assembly: GCA_030765045.1. Classification (NCBI taxonomy): domain Eukaryota; kingdom Metazoa; phylum Arthropoda; class Insecta; order Mantodea; family Mantidae; genus Tenodera; species Tenodera sinensis. Next base: position 139,107,805 of record CM060961.1, on the reverse strand, counting down.
ATATATTCACATTCACTTGTATGATAGAAATTTAATCTCCTTGTAGTTGATTACTTAATAATTACGAAGGAAATAAACCAAAACGTTTTACAAGATGGTTACTAAAGTATTTTGGCACGGTTAGTGCGAGAGTATCACGTTATAAGCACATGTGATTTTCATTTGTTTCGCTGTGTCTTAATTGCTGAATGTGACCATGTGAACTTTATTTTTTCGTGGCTTTGGTCAAGGATCATTTAGCCATCAATATATCGTATATCCTTTAAACGCTCTCTCTCTCTCTCTCTCTCTCTCTCTCTCTCTCTTTCTCCCTCTCACACATACAACAAACACAAACTTTTTTAATAGATTAAACTTCCTTATCAGTATCATAGCTGTGCTGCTTTCATGAATAAAAACAAGCTGGGCAATTCAAAATAGCACAGAATCGTTTCAGTTTATAAAGTAATGAATATACTCTGAAGCTATAACCAGGGTATGCTTTTAATGGCGCAAAGACGTTTAATTTTTGTGGCAAAAGGCATATGTTTTGAATAATACTCCACTTCCATGGCTGTTTATAGATGTGTAAAACTGCATGAGGTTTTTATATGCAATGATAACACAACGGGGAACTAATTTAAATAAATGTGGATGTTCTTGAATTGTGCATATTTTCCACTTATTTTTTTAGTTCTGTATGTTATCTTTGTTAGATAACGTCGCTCATTTTGTGAAAGTGTCGGAGTATTATTGTATGTAATGCTTTTCCCTGTGGCTCTGTTACAGTAATCTATAGATAAAACTTTGCCAATTCAGAAGGGGGCAGTTACAAAACTTCTAAACCCAGCAAGCAAAAACTCGAGTTGTGTATTTTGACATGACTACCCATTTATTTAAAGTACTAATTCACTTGGATGTTAAGTTTCAGTTTATTAGTTACTACATTCATAAAATGCAATGAAAGGGTGTCGTGTATCGCCAGGTGTCAGTTACGAGTGCGGTTAGTGGGTAACCGTCCCTCTATATGCTAACAAGGAGATTGACAGCAGTGGTGACCGGTGCGCATTTTAGTTGGACACGACTTTCCCTTTCTCACTCTTTTACAAATTATTCTTAAAAAGGCTTACTACTCTACTACTTGTTAATGCAAATAAACTTTCAATTCACATTTACAAATTTTGTTACACGACACAGCAGTGCTCTCTAATATTTTTTTGCGCTCGGACACATTTAATACGTGCCCAAGAAGGCGCGGGCGCCATCACAGTCACTATTCGACAGTCCGCCCCGCTTATATAGCCGAGGTGAATTACCGGGAAATTCTCTGGAACATGCGCGTTTCTTGAAGCTTCTTACATACCAACCTCCATTTTATATGTATTGGTTGATGAATATTATTTTGAAGAGAGAGTAGATAAAAACACGTGAATGTGTTAAATAAAAGAAAACTAGTAAAAAAACTGAATTTAATACGTCACATTTATATTTCAATCATAGTCAGTTGTATGAATTGTAGGTTGAAGGGCGTGTAAAGAAGGATACCTATGTGAATGTGTCACGTAAAAGAAAAGGTGTAGAGAAAACCATGTAAATGTAATTCGTTGCATAGTAAAATACATACCTCAGAGACCACCTCCACGAAAAAATGCATATATACGTTCCGAATTTTGCACTGATCGGTCAAGCGGTTTTGGAGATTAGCGGTTATGTGCATACACACATCCATTTTGATATATAGACAGACAGACAGGCAGAGACAGACAGACACAGGCAGGCAGACAGACAGACAGACAGACGGATAGATAGCTCACGTGAATAAGAAAATGCTGCATGCAGTCAATTTTAGGTGATTTTGCACGAATAAACATAAGATAAAGCCTATGTGAGTTCTTAAACGATCAATGAGCCACGTATGGCAGGGATGACTATACTGCGTTACAGGTATACCAAAGCTTTTTCATGTGTTAACAAAAATGTAGGAATTGTTCCGCGAGCGCACATCATTAGCCCAATAATTCCTATCTTCTTCAAGATGATATTTTTATTGATTATGAATGGCGGATGCATAGATATCCTCGTTTTCTATGTGAACTTCCTGAGGTAGGCCAGAATCATGTTCAATTCAAACAATAGTATCCCTGATGCTGTTGAATGTTATTATGTCTATGTGCCACATGATCTCCCAAATCTTAAGTGCATATCAGGTTAGTCAGGTTAGGTTTTGACGAATGAATTGTTTAAATGAGAGGTTAGATGCGAGTCACTCTCTGGCACATAGAACAGGAACGACAATCAAACTGTTGTGTACGTTTCTCTCACGTTACAGCGCTAAAGAAGTACAATAACTACAAAGCAAATTATCACACCTCCAGCACATGTACCATATACTATCAGCCTCTGTAGCTTTCGCACTTAATTTGCTTGTATTTCTTCTATTCCCCAACCTTTCTCCCTCGTCTTCTTCATCTGAGTTGCTGTCATTTTCATTATCTGTTAAAACACTAGTAATGACACGAATCCGTGCTGCACAAAACTCAACTTTGCAGTCAACTGTACCCTGTGTACTCTCGAACTGTAACATAGGGAATTGTTGTAGTGTTTAACGCCCGCTTTTACTACTACGGCACCGCAGGCGGTGACACTGATGATACATGGAATGAAGATGGAGCACCGGTGGAATGAGATGGCGGGGGAAACCGGAGCACCCGGAGAAAACTCGCCCTGACGCCGCTTCGTCCACCACGAATACTACATGCGGGTCCCTGGGATCGAACCCGGGCCGCCTATAACATAGGGAAGCAGAGCTATTTGTATTCATAACATAAACTATTTGATGACCTGTCTATTAAAGATACGCTAGCTCACTGTACCTTCGCTGAAGGACATCCGTCTAGAATGAACGAGCAACTTGTAGTGACACCCAAAATGTACCAAAATAAAAAGAGATGCAACTATTGATAATTCGAGTAGCAGGATTTTTTTTTGAGCAACGTAACATCTTTGAGCGACCTTGAATCCCTTTAAACATTTCTCATAAAAATTATCCGTCCTAAAATCTCTCTTCTGTTAGCAGCAGAGTTTAGGGCAATAATGTATTTAAAAGTTATTGTTAATTTCTTGCATATAACTATGTATAAAGAAATGTGCCAACATTTAATTATTTCTTTCAATGCTTTGTTTTTTCTGTGCAGATTTTTAACTTCGGTGCGATAAAAGTGATGCACGCGCATGCGTTATGTATTACATGTTGCGTGATGGTTGATACTCATTAACTGCATGCAAGATCTATGTCGTTTCTCCTCTTTTTGTCGCTGTGTTGGGTTCATTAATCTTTAATAACGACCACATTTCCACTGAGATATAAACTCTGCTATCTTGTATAATGAACATAGCTATTTTTTTGCGTTTTTGTGCTCCTGGGAAGAAGTGCAAACTCAGATTGAGGAAACGGGCCATTTTAAATTAAATTCTGCGAGTTTTATGGGTGGTGATGGACGAATGTGTACATGTGCTTAATAAATAAGCGAAAGGATTAAAGTGGGATGATGGAATGGTAATATATTTCAATGGGCTTGATGGGACTTTGAACTGCACTTGTAGAACATATGAAGCGTTGCTTAAGTGTTGTATATGCCGTATAACATTAGGATATCTAAAGTTTTCAGGTTAAGTTTGTGGTTACCAAATAGTTAGCGATGGGCTGGTATACGTCGACCAATTCGTAGAATTCCCTTGATCACTAAGCGGACGTACTTAGCGCAGGGCAATCGGTTGCCAGATTACCTACTGTGGTTGGACATGAGAGCCTCGCGGATTTTTGAGAATTTTATAGACGAAGTCAGGGTAACAATAAAGGCACGTTTAAAATTGTAGAAATCATGTTCCAATAGGCATTATGCTATAAGTGGGGGAGACTGAAATGATGTAAAGAGAAGGGAAAAGATTATTGGTAGGTGGTTTAGTTCGGATAGAGCTCACTTCTTCTGTGTTTGCCAGATCTGGGCTCATTTGCGCTCGGAATAGATTTCCATTGCTTCTGCCTAAGGAGTAGCACTGAGTTGAATCGCTAACTGAAATCAACCATCGTAATTTATAGTGCAGCTGGGAAGTATACCTATTTAACTAATCCTTAAATACAACTTATGTAACTAATGAGTTATATCGGTCTGCAACGTCTGATTTTAATCACTTCAAACATTCATTAAACCACTGTAGCAAGAATCCATGACATCGTTCGGGAAGACCACATCCAGGCATTCCCTGGGATAGGAATCTCAATGGTCGAACTCTAATCAGGAAAAGGAAGCAGTTGAGGACTTAGAGCCATCGTGAAGGTACAATCTTCATTAGCGCACAAAACAGTTTAAGCGTCAGGAAGCGTCATTTGGAGCAAAAGCTTCCAGCAGGTGCGTCAACGAGCAGCTACAAATCGTTGCATCATCGCAAGTTGATAACCAAATTGATCAATTTCTTATGGGCAGACTCAAGCTTCCTCCTTTCCCTAGCTGGGAAGCTTTCAAATACTGAAATTAAATAGTCCATCTCCATTTAAATAAAAGGGAGAGAATTAGATGTAGAATCCATATATCTACGAGATTATGCCAGTTAAGCACCAGAAACTGAGCAAGCCGATTTATATTCAGTGTCAGCGAACTTTCTACTTCCTGGTCACACTCGTACGCATTTTCATTGATTAACCTTTTGTTTTCCGAGCTAACCTTAGAGGCAGAAGCTTATGAGCATTACCCAGGGTTCAAATGTCAAGTAGATTTGAAGTTATACGAAACAGGGACGAGTAATGTTTTGAACTCGGAAGATGAATAGTTTCCCTTGTTGACTGTCATCTAAGGCTTAATAGTTTTTGTAGCATGTTAGTTGCTCTACTATTTACTTAATTAAGCAGAAAAAGTATTGCATTTCACCAAAATTCGATACTGAGATTTCCCCTTAAAATATGCATTTTGAAGTCCCCTGAATTCAAAAATACAGTCTCCAGAAAAAGGCCCGTGTATGAGAGAGAGAAAAGAAGAAAAGAGAGAGAGAGAGAGAGAGAGAGAAAAGAGAGAGAGCGTGCGCGCGTGTGTGTCAGTCTTTGGTCTGTCAGTCTGATGACAGAATAACGCAAAAACGAAAAGTCGGTTAAAAATCAAAGTTGGTATTTAAGTTTAATGTATTTCAGGGATGCGACACAAAGAATTTGAAGAAAATAGCCCCACCCTAAACTACCCTTTACATGGAAAATGTTTTCGAAAATTTTGATTTTTTTGAAAATGGCTCTCACAATTTTGATTAAAGTGTCATATGTTTAAGATATTTGTATGACAAATGAAATGTATATTTTGAATTTTCTGGCTATAGCCTATATAGTCCAGTTTACTCTGAATGACTTTTGAATAACTCGTAAACCGTAAGAGATAGAATCTTACTATACAAAAATGTAGGTCTCGCTAAAACACACAATTCATGGCTGAGTAACTTTTCTTGTAGAGTGAACCATTTCGGAGATATTCCTTGTTATTTGTGTCAGTTTCGAAAAACAAAACTTTCGTGAAATGGAACATCGTTGTTCATTTTTTATATGTTAAGTGTGCAAAAAGAACGGGATATCAAAGCTTTCAAATATTTGACTGTCGCTCAAAGCCTAGTGTATTCTAATATTCCTCTGACACCTACAGGGAAATAAGCTGTAAAATAATTTGTACAAATGTTTATCTCAACTAACACAAAGAAGATATAGGAATAAGAGTTTGTAAGAATGGTTAGTACAAGAGTAGAGAAAGTCATGTAAGTGCAACACATCAGATTTTTCATTTTATGTAGTATGTAATACTTCAGATACTTTTGTAAGCGTAATATGATAAACTTACCCTTCCCCCTCAGTCTATTGCAACACGTTGGGAGTTTGGCTTGATGCTGTAAACTAATATTGCGTAAGGCACAGTATGGTTGAAAAGATTTTCAATAGCTTGACAGCATTAAGTCATCTATAGTAAAAAATGTGCAACAGTTGTTTTAATTCGCCATGTGAATTTAGCCTACATAAAATCAAATGTCTTAATAATATTGAAGTCCTTTACTTGCGTTGAAACCGTGGGCATGACATTTTGTGGTGCTTTAAGAATTGTGAGGGTAACTGAAAGTGAGTTATCGAGTGCACAAGATATTCAGCTGACAAGGTTAGGAAAAAATTACGTCATGTACATGAAAGAAATCCTGCACACAGAACGTTGTGTAAAATTGGTGACATCCATTGTGGCAAAGAAACGGAGGCCAATGAAAATTAACCAGAACTTTTTGTTAATGATTTCCCTTATTTCAAATTTGCGTCCATTGTATCATGCAGGAACAGAAGATCCTTCAAGTTTGACATCTGAAACTGCACGTCATTAACCGGTGCAATATTGTTGAAAATGACGGTTAACAGAGGTATGGATTATTCCATCTATATCTATTAAAAGAAAATGTAGATTTCGCTTTCATTTTGTTGTTGTAGATCATATTTTCTGAATTTTAGGTCATATGTTGGTGATTTTTACATGCATTCATACTCCAAAAGTTTTTAGATCAAAATTCCGAGCCCTAGTCACAAATACAACACTTTATACGTTTTACAAGAAGTCTTAGTTTGAAGATTGGTGAAGTCTAATGAAGTGCACAAAATATAATCATTAAATGTGCTATATATTTTTATTTTTAACAAAAAACTTTTTTCTGCTTTATGACACCTTTTTATAGCTTTTTAGCCTTATTCTTATCTGAAATGGCACTGGTATGCCACCGATAAGGTTTACACATTGCGTTCGTGTTCTTAGTTCTCCACGATAAGGTTCGCATGAGTCATATTTTAAGTACTTGAGTGAACAGCTTTGAGGAGTTTCCCGCGACTAATCGCAGGTTGTTTCCCTCTGACTTGCTAATCGATGAGCACTCTGCCTTCTGTGCTGCACTGAGAAGAACTTCATGTAATTGCAAAATTATGGAAATTCACCATCGTAAGTGATGAGGTTTCCTTGGATGATGAAAAGGTAAGTTTGCTTCTAGCTGACGGAGACAGCTAGAAACTATTGTATGTGTCATTGAATAAACATAAATAAGGAAGTGTATTAATAACGTAACATAATATACATGTAGGAATAACAGGTTGGTTTTGCCTAGCGTCAAGATTTCACTTGTTCAGCGTTGTTGATATTTTATGCACAACAGAAACGTGGTGCAAAAGGCCTGCTTGTGAAGAAAAATTCGTACACACAGTACTAATATTGGATGATCTTGATATTTGTGGCACGAGTGAATGTGCCGTATTGCGATTATCATGAGTTGGATACAACATTTTGTTCAACCTTAATTATAATTGTAGGAAATTAATATAGTACGACGGGACTTAAGAAAGTAAGTTACACATGATTATAACAGGTCCAGTAACTTTTGTTGGATGCTGCATTACACTGCAAAGTGGTGGGGGTTGTTGTAGTGTTTAACGCCCGCTTTTACTACTACGGCACCGCAGGCGGTGACACTGATGATACATGAAGATGGAGCACCGGTGGAATGAGATGGCGGGGGAAACCGGAGTACCCGGAGAAAACCCGCCCTGACGCCGCTTCGTCCACCACGAATACCACTTGCGGGTTCCTGGGATCGAACCCGGGCCGCCTAGGTGGTAGGCGAGCGCGCTAACCGCTCGGCCACGCCGCCGCCACTGCAAAGTGGGGCAGACACATGACACTTATTTCGACATGGTCACCAAGTCTATCTATATAGTGGTCTGAACTTTCTACTGGTCGTTTCATTCCTCGACAGAAATCCGCCCGTTGGTCACAAAGCATTCGACGACGGTTGTGCAAAGTTCATCTTTGACAAATCTGTTTCTCCACAGATTTCTTTCAGCTTTCTGAACAGTTACTGCACTTGCTAGATCTGAACTGTATGTTGAATGCTTCCATACATTGAAGACATTGAAGCAAAGCTTGTGTTATCCTTGGCTTAATTTCATTATGACCAGACGCGACCTTGCATTTGGTATTTATAGTGCAGAATTTCACAGTGAATCTCTGTGTAATTTCGTACTGTCCTGTGTGCTTCAACTTTGGAGTAAGTTTTCAGTTGAAGCGCCATTTTTCTCCCAATACGACAGGAGAACTCTGCAGGAATTTCAGAACATGAGCTCTTAGTCTGACAAGACGCCATTCTTGTTGGGCGATGGTCTTAGCCTAGGGCAGTTGTAACTTGCTTTTTGAACTCCCTCGTATTACGGCATCCATAGCTAACGAGAACGTCTTCATACGTATGTTTTCCCTCTGCAGTTCATTTGTTATTATCTGGCCTATTGAACCGATAAACAACTTGCATCCATTCGCTTTGTGGGAAAGAAGTGAGCAGGTGTTGCGGACTATAATGTAGCCTCTTGTTAGCTCAGTATAATAAATAATTAGACATTGAAACTTAATTATTGATGATAGTTTCTCGGGCTAACAGGCAGGCCAAATTTAGGTAACTGAGTGTTTAATAATATACTGAAAATTTTGCGGCTTCAATGCTAGAAAAAGAACATCCAAAGTGGCTTCATCTTCTGTTTAAAAACCATCCCATTATCGTGCTTACGGAGAGAAGCCATCATTACATAAGTCATCAGAATGCTGCATTACGTCATTGATATTATTGGCACGCGTTCCATTATATTGAATATTGAATACTATAATTGAGTGAGTGAGTGTGTCGGGTTTAAGGGCCCGTCACTATAATTGAAACAGTCTCATGACAATTATAGGATTACATAAAACAAATGTTTAAGGGTAATATAGGATAATATTATTTTGCTTCTAGTATTTCCTCATAAAATTATTAAGGTGATAAGAAATTATATTGCCTGCCATCGAATTGAATTAAAATTTTCAAATTTGAGACGGAAAAACAAAACAGTTAATTTCAGAGTGCTGCAATACACAATATAAAATAAATCTAATCGTCAGTAGTAGTTTTTAATGTTATTGCGATTCACGATAGGCGCTCATTCCTGTAAGACGGAATGTGATGTGCTGGGTCGTAAATTTAGAAAACTTATATAAATGCGTTAATACTCGTATACGTCATAATCTCAAGATTAACATTAAAAATTTTCCTGAAAACAATCAAGAATGTTTCCTTGCCATGTGTGAACATACATTTACTTTCAACGGTAACACTGTGTTAAATATAGTGACAGGATAAACAAACAATTCTTTTATTCTTTAACGACCCCTGTAACTTTTGGTATTATTCAAAGTCTAATGTAAGTTGGTTAGTTCATCTTAGTCAGTTTGGCAGGTAGATGACCTGGTTGCATAGTCACCTTCCTGTACCACCTGCTTCAGGAACTATTTGTTAAATAGTACTAGTTGCATAGTTGCATTCCTGTACCATCTAAATTTTTTTTGCTGTTGAGATTTCTCCGAATATGGAACTTTGGGATCGTGGATCTGCTTTTCTTTCAGTGTACACGCATTCATTCTAATGTTAGACCGATGAGTTCATTTGCGTAGTTCTCTGTCTGCACCACCTTCTTACGTAACGTGTTGATAGTATGCTATAGTTACGTGATTACCTTATTGTGCCATTTGCTTTTTAGTGCTATTTCTTTCGTTGTTTAGGTGTAACTTGGGGTTTCGGTATTGAATATTCAATGTGGTATTAACCTGAAAATTGAGGGTAACCATGAAGGAAACTCCAGTCAAATACCCACTACACGATATAGGAACCCGCGAGTTTCAAATACGAGCATGGGTAACGAAAAAGACAGGCTACGGCGCGAACTGCGGTGACGTAACTCTCCTAGTCTAGTGATGGCCCAATGAAGTAAAACCACAATCACCTGTTACATCCATATTCTAAACCAAAAAATTGCTCGTTGAATTCATATAAAGGGTAGAGTTTTATCATGATTGTGTACAATTTTAGCCATGTATCAGGCTACCATTACTAAGTAACTCCGATTTGCGCCGTAGCCTGTCTTTTCTCGTGAGCCACGAAATACGAGCTACCACCGACACTACCTGAGTCATGTGGTTCCGTGACAAACCATTGTTGCTGGAATTTTAATCGAATTCGCTAGGGCCAGCTCCCGACTTGGCATTCAGCACCTCCGGCTCTATATCCGGGATTCCACACCCATCATGGGAGTTTCCTCTTGATTATGACGATTCCCATGGCAACCATGACCCAGTCAGCTTATCTCCCTTTGGGATTAAGTCCACCATTTCCGTATTCACCAGACTGTCATAATTTTCCTTCCAGGTGTTTCAGCATGATCACTCTGAGCTGCGCTGAGAGAGGAATCCTTGAAGATTATCAGTATTATTGAATAATAAAAATAATTTCTCCTTGGGACTTATTGTAATTGGGACAGTACTTGTAGAAACTAACTAGCGAAACCAATTTATATTTTTATTTTAAAAATATCACACTGCTTTTCGTGTGTTTTCCGTTCTGCTATTTAGGAAAACAAACCAAAAATCCTAAGTTTTTAGCATAAACAACCCCTAAATTTATATGGATTTTAAACAAATAACAATCATTAATAGACCGCCTCCGTAGCGCAGTTGGTAGTGCACTTGCCTCTGGCGCGGAAGACCCGGGTTCGATCGCCGGTACCAGCATGGGGATTTTATCCCCTGTGGGAGGTCTGGCACGGGGTGCACTCAGCCTCGTTTGGTCCTGGGGGACCAAATGAGGATCTTATTTGATGGAGAAGTAGCGGCCCCAGGTCGAGAAGACCGCATAACTGGCCGGGAGGGCTCGGGGCGCTGACCACGTCCAACCCTCCAGTACTGCACCTCACCAATGACGCCTGTAGTGGGCAGAGGTGGGGGACGCAGTGGCTGGGCGGTAGGCCTTGGCCCTTCATGGGCTGTTGCGCCGGGGTTTAAAAAAAAACAATCATTAATATTCGCTTATCATTTCTTAAAATCTTGATTTAACAATTTTGCCTTTCACTGTCTCAATTTAAATAGAAGCAACAAACGATGTCATTTCGTTACAGACATCAGAAGACAATTTGCTAATTTGAGTCTTGCCTACATAGGTGGAGTTTAACCATGATACTCTTAATGCGGTCTCTTTTAAATCTACGAGACCTGCCAAGTTTCATTTACTTTTCATAGTAACTTCATACACGAGTATCTTGTGGGAAGGGGCAGGAAAACAGTATTTCTGGACCAATGTCGTTTTAAAACGTTCATTGTGATGGATTTAAAACTGAGGGTGCAGTAATGTCCATCGCGTTGCAGATAGACATTTTTAAAATAATTTATGGCTAATCAGGTAGACTAAATTGTCAATATTCATTGAGAATCAAACTCCGTTCTTCCACGTGACAAACAAAAACACAAACTGAACCATTACACAACTGTTTAAAAAGGTTATGAACGTCAACAGCATTTCGACTATTGTCCATGATTCCAAAATAGTTGCACTGAGCTTGTAATCGGAACACAAATGAAATACAAAAGAAAAACAAAAACAGCAATATTTAATTTCTCCCTTTGATTTTCAGTCTGTCAAAGATATATTTCATTGTACTTTTCCTTTAGCTAGCAAAGTATGAAGGGATTTGTCTCAATTCAAAGGTATTAAAGTACAAACTCGAATTGAAAGCTCACCTTAACTATTCTTAATTCTGTACCAATTTCTTACGCATAATATATCGGCTCTGTACATGCGATGTGCAAATGAGCAACTTTGACAATTAGCAATCAATGCGGTAAAGCATGTAGCCCGCATTCGGGAGATCGTAGGTCCGAACCCGTGGCCGACCATCCTGACCCATGGGTTTTGTCCGAGGTTTCCTCGCATCACCAGGCGAATGCTGGGAAGGATTTCCATATCCTCCGAATTTACGGTCCCTCAATTTCGTTACATAAATCATTTCATTTCACCCTTCATCCCATAGGTTTATTTTGGAGTTGGAGTTGGAAACGTCGGCGAGCGTCACAGTAGCTGCACGGCGGGAGGACAAAAATGTGCTGTAGAAATCTCGTCCCACGGATTGAAAGGCAAGTCACTGGTTTCTGGCCCCCCCATGGAATGGTACAACCCCGAGGGAGAAGCTAAGTTATCCTCCGCCGGGGTGCTTTTAAGTGGGAAAATGTATGGATCCTGCCTGCTCTGTCGTGGCAACTTCCTGCCGCTCTTAGGATCCATTCGCCTTATCCATCCTCCCAAGGAAGTGCCCCGTCAGCGGCATAGGCACAAAACATTGCCTTTCGGTCGAGGTGCTAATTCCCCCTTCGCAAGTTGTCATTGAGTCGTGAAGTATGTTAACGATGCGGCCAGCCATAGGATTAACGCTCTGGAGGGTACCAAGCTCGATTCTCAGTATTAGCATGGGAATGTTTCGTTTGCAATGAAATCTGGTGCAGTGTCATTGGGTACGGTGCACAAAGGCATTAGATGCAGTGGTTCGTCTGGGAGGTAGAATCGGAACTGAAAAATTCGATGTCACATCCGGGATTTGAACCACAGACCCTCCGCTCACTAAGCGGGCGCTCTAACCATTAAGCTACTGTGACAATTTGCCAGAATGACATTGAATTCTCAAACCAGTTCGTATTTCTCCTGGTAAACCATAAGGCAGTTTCACATCATAGACAGTTACCCAATGGCGAGTTAGTATTGCAAGTACTTTAAGTTCCGGGATAAAATACCCTTCAGATGGTAATTATTATTTATATATGCCAACAAACTTACTGTTGGTGTTTTTAAGCACATAAGCCATGCATGGGTAATGTTTGAGAGGTAGAATCGGAACTGAAAAATGTAATGCCACAGCCGGTATTTGAACCACAGACAATTAAAAACACCAACAGTAAGTTTGTTGGGTTAAATAAATGTTAAGTTTAAGTGAGCGACTAAGACCCGATATTATAAACGTTGTTTGGCTTGAAGATTAGCTAAACCAAACCAAAACTTTAACCGCAGGCGCCGTTTTATAAACCTCTTGTTAGTTAAACACACAGAAGATATATCTAAACTGCAGTGCGGCGATGTTGGTATGCCGGACTGTCAAGAAGAGAAGATGATCCCTCATCTTCTTAGTAAACCACAACTAAATGCCGTTGGTATCCGTGCCAGCTCGGAAAAAATGGAAATATTTTGGAATTATGGCCATTGACCATAAAAGTTATGTGGAACTTCAAATTAACAAAAAATAGTAAAGTTTGCAGTAGCAAGTTCGATTACAAATCTCACACCACAACTAAAGCAGTTGATAACTAAAATGCAATATTGCTGTAACTAAATAGTTTTGGTAGCTTACAAAAAATAGTTAATGCTCTGAACTAATGGCATATTGCATGAAAAATACGCCTAACCTATTATTAACGTAGCTTAACGTTAAATTATTATATGACCATTCATAACGAAAAATATGCTTTGCGGTAACGAAGCTCATAGCAATTTAGATATATGTAGCGTTTTGCTTTGCATTTTGTTCGTACTGAAGTTTTTTTGCATATAGTTTTTTTTTTTTTTTTTTTTTCCTACTAGCTCATGTCCCTGCAGCCGGCCACTACATCAGTAAACAATTTCAGATAAACAGCGACATCAGGAACAACAGTTCTGCTTCGAATCGCGTTTACGATAATGTTGCCAACTTTGGAACTTGCATTCACGCTAGGTTAAAGTAAAGAACTCGCTCATATAGTACAATTTTAATGTTATTTTGAGTTCATGCAGTATACCAGGTAACCCATTCCAGCCGGCCCTCGGATAAGCAGACGTTAAAGAGTTGCAGAAATAACAGGAGTAAATACAATCAGTGGTGTGTGTGAAGTTTGTTCTGCTTTTAAGAGAACGAGCGGAGCGGCAGAGGAAATGCGCAGGCTTCAACTGGCGAGTGCAGCGTGTGATAATAGAGAGGAACAATATTAGAATATTTTCCACTTCACTTACAAGACTTTATTTACCTTTATTTTCAGTCTAACAACTTCTCATTAAAGAATGAAGTATAAAAGTTTTGGCCAGCTAATCGTATAGTAATTGCCCGTGCAAGTACAAGTAATGAAAGTACTTGAAGAAGGGCAGTAATGCCTATAAGAGCCTCTTTAGGTTTCTTTGATTCAATCATCCCATAAAGAAAGAACTGTTTTACACATAGAACTGTCACTCTAAAGCCCTTTGTTCTACAACCGCAATATCATAGCAGATTTCAGAGTAGTTCTAGGCGAAGGATCATCTGCTTCTACATTACTTTCGCCATTACTTCCGACATGAAACTAGTGAGAAGTACGATTTTACAACTAAAATCAAGAGATTATTAGCAGGGAGTAAACGTAGCGCGAATAATAGTGGAGGTAAATTGGAAACGTGACCAGCAGAGCAACGTTTACGCGAATGTTTACAAAATTGTGTTATTGAAATAACAAGGGCGCTAAGTGCCAAAATAAAGAAACCGAGTTATTCAAAGAGGACTCTTTACTGAAAGTGCTTAACCTAAAACAGCTTAATACATTCTGATGAACGTACATATGGAACATTCCTCACACATAGAGTTAGGTAATTTAACATAAATAAGTTTTTGTTGCAGAAAAATACATAAATGATAGAAGGTGCTTTGTGCCATAAACAATATTGTCACAATATTAGTACACTAAACAGTTGGCAAAATCATAATAACTAATATATTGTTGAAATGGAACAGAAGAAACCATAAGATAAACAGTTAAGTGTGCTTATAAACAAAAAAACCAAAAAGAGTTTGTCTTTTTCATCAGGAAGGTAGTCTAGCAAAGCAAGTGAGTCTTTCTTTGCTCTTAAGTTTTGCTTGCTCTGATCCAAATGAACACGAATATTAACTTTCATCCCATCTGAACTGTTGTACTGGTACAACCTGCTTGAAGTAGTTAGCTGTTAACAGTCACATAACACCAATGTAATGTCCTGAACATAGCACTTCTGCCATCTTTGGAGGTATGTTTGAACTGCTTCCTGAACTCTTGGCACTTGACACTCTTGATGTTATTAGCAATGTTCCATAGCACCATTGTAAACAAAAATTAACATTTTGCCAGAAGTTATCAGCTCCTGAAATGCAAAAATTGGCAACAGATAGCTCTGGATAGAAATGATTGGAGGTCTTGCATAAAGAAGGCCCAGGCCCGCTTTGGGCTGTGGCGCCATTGGAAGGAGAAGACGAAGGCAGTTAGCGCCATTGTTATTTCAATAACACTTGAGGTTACACTGCGTGGAATGTCTCTTCCCAGACTCTCATTCCCCTTAGACCATGAGGTGGTGAACAGACACTATGTACACTTCAGACTACGTATTACGATTTGTGTATCTATATTATACAGTGTTCATCAACTCATTACTCTATTTCAGGGGAAGACAACTTCGGGCCGTATGACGTATTTAAACGAAGAGCCAGCTTGTACGTTCGTGTGACGTCAGGCGAGAGCGGTGTATTGCTCTGCTGCATAGATCAGCGGCGCTACTTGCACGAAACTGGATGAATATGAAAAATGTTATTTGGCGATGTTTACAACATGCTCGGGCTGTTTAGGGAGAACCCTCTTCAGCCTAGTCTGAGGGTTTTTATTTTTTGTGTGAGGGATCTTAACGGCGTTAGTGCGAAATTTGTTTCGATTTTGTGTTTTTGTTGACGTGTAGTGGTTTTGTGTTTGTGTTCAGTTCCCCGTGTTTCACACCAGTATGAGACCAGGCTTCAAGATGTAGAAACATTGTCAACTACGTTTCAGATCTTTGCGACGCCGTATTCATTGGATGTTAACAATGTTTCTAGCAGGTGGCAAATTGAATTGATAAATTTACAGTGCGACAATTTGCGAAAGGACAAGTATAAACACGAGGAAGACTTGGCTGATTTTTATAAGAATGTTCCTCAAACCAGATTTCTGAGGTTGTATGCCCTTGTTGCACGGATATTATGTAATGTTTGGTTCTACGTATGTGTGCGAACAATTCTTTTCTGTTATGAGCCTTTATAAGTCAAAATCCCGAAGCATATTGTCAAATCACAATCTAACATGCAGTCTTCGGTTACAAATGTGCCGTACATTACACCCTAACATTGACAAACTAATTAAAGAAAAGCGAAACGGCAAATGTCGGAAAATGTCCACTTAATTGTTCTGCATAGCTCTCCTCTAGCTCAGGCAAAATAGTTATAATTTCTGTTCTATTAGCGTTATAACATGACTATTCATAAACTAGAATTCATATATATATATAGCATAAAGCGAAATGTAATTATTTATAATCAGTGACTATTCCGTAATTGAAACAGTCAGCATTAAAATTGCGATGTCGCGCACGCCTTTCCTCTTCCACGCTGTGACGTCACACGTGTAACTGGCCGTCGTTGCGGGCATGTGAGCTGAGAGAGCTGACGTCACAGCAGCAATACTTGTCTTCCCTTGCTCTATTTGCTTCAGATCAATCTTGCCCGAAATAGAGCATATTCTCGTAAGTGTACGGAAGCAGGTTAGGTGACAGGCAATTTCATCAATGCCCATGTAAGCTTGTAGGACCTAAGTTTACGTGATGCACGGATTAATTACATTACATGATCCTAGCTTTCATGTTTATGCTTGACTTTCAAAAGTGTATTGCTATCCAACATCCAACATTAAAATATATTGCGGTTTTATGGTTTATACTTTCTCGTTGATTGGTTTCAAATTTGACGTAATGACGTTAGGACTTTGTTTAGTTTGAGTCTGTTTAAAAAGGCATGCCCATTCCACATCTGAAAGTAATCAGTCATTTAATAAAGCTTTGGGTACCTTACTGTGCTTTTCAAATGGGAAAGAGTTTGTCCTTGAGCGTCTCCAGGCCAGTAATCAATCGGAGTCCTGTTGTGTTGTCATATTGCTTTCCCCGTAAGTGGGGCTTGGCGCGTACCAAGAAATATGAAGAGTGGGGGTAATGAGATTGCAACGCTGTGTATGTAAACCTATCTCATTGACTGCAGATCAGAACTCTTCCCATTTGAAAAGCACAGTAGGTGTTTCAACTTCATCATAATAGCAATTCCTCGTGTCCACATGTGTAGCTGGGACCGGCATTTGATATCTAGCATTAAACTGTTGTTAAACAATAGAGAGTTTCAGTAAAGTTATACCTAAGTTAAGCTGAAGATTGGCGTTTATAAAGCGAAAGCAAACCTTAATCTACAGTTTAAACCTAACTGGAAGTTTAAACCGCCTTTACAATACCGACCCTAACCGTAATTACGGGTAACTAACATCTTACGGTCTACGAGAGATTGGACTCACAATACAAACATTTCATATGATGCACATTTATGTTGTGTGTGCATGCGTGCATGTGTTTCTATATTGTTACCGCGCCCGCCGGTGACCTACCGACCTCCGCCGACAACAATAGGAGCGTACGAGACAATAGCTATTACATGGCGGTGTCGTTTCTGGACCGTTCCGCCACTTGCCGCCGACAGCAATAGGAGCGTACGAGATAATAGCTATTACATGGCGGTGTGGTTTTTGGACCGTTCCGCCACAGGCAGTCCCGAATATTCCACCTCCAGAACTTTCCCTCTGTCAAAGGACCTATATAAGTCGCTGCCAAGCACCGGGCAGGAGGAAAAAAAAAAAAAAAAAAAAAAAAAAAAAGACGCATACGAAGCGTTCAGGAATCGTGCCGACGAGCAGTTCAGTGCGAGTCTAATCTGACACTTCTTATTTGTGATTCGGCAGTTGTTCTGTTGCTCTGAGCTTGTACAAAAGTAATCTGAGTGTAACGTTAGCACTACGCTAACTGACTAAAAGGCAATAAAGTGTGAATAGCAGTAATTGGTGTTTTCTCCATTTGTTACAATATGTATCTTTGATGTTTGTCCTCTATGCGCTCCTGAACCCTTTGACCGATCACTGCGAAATTCGGCACACAATGTATTTGTTCATGGAGAAGGTTTGTACGCTATCCATTTTACTGTACAACGTAACATTCTAACATTCACATGGTTTTCTGTACTCGCTTTTCTTTTACGCAATACATTCATAAATCCTTCCCTTCTCGCTCTTCTACACACAATGCATACAATTTTCTATGACTGAAATAGAACTGCCACATATTACATTCACAAAGTTTTCTCTACTCATTGTTCCTTTAATAAGAACGATCACATTTCTTTCTCTTTTCGCCCTTTATACAATGTCCTATGATTGAAATAGAAATGCAACACATTACATTCACACGATTTTCTCTACATGTTTCTTCTTTGTAACACATTCACGCTTTTACTTCTTATTCTTCATGCGAAGCATGGTCATATTTCTTTCTCAATTCACCCTTCAACATACAATGCGTACAATTTTCTGTGATTGAAACAGAAATGCAAAACATAACAGTCACATAGTTTTCTCTACTCATTTTCCTTTTAGGAAGCACGATGACATGTTTCGCTACGCGCCCTTCTACGTGCGATTCATACAATTTTCTGTGACTGAAATAGAAATGCCATGTATTATATTCACACTGTTTTTCTGTTCACTTTTCTTTTATGAAAAACGATCACATTTCATGCTCTGGTCGCCCTTCAGGATACAATTCATATAACTTGCTATGATTGAAATAGAAATTAAACACATTACATTCACACGATTTTCTCTACAGACTTTTCTTCTATGAAACACAATCACACTTCTTTCTCTACTCCCTCTTCTTTAAACAATTCATATATTTTTACCATATGTTTAAAATTGAAATGCAACGTATTATATTCACACGTATTACTCACGTTTCTTTTATGAAACACAATAGCAGTTCTGGATATACCCCCTCTTCTGCAAAGAATTTAGACAAGTTTCTATATGATTTACACAGAAATGCAAGTCTTACATTCACACATCTTTCTCTACTTGCTTTTTTTCCTCTTGTATTTGTGGGTTGTTTGACAGTGCTTTTACATATTATTTTTTCAGCTGTTTTTATTTTGTTTATTTTGGGTTGTTTATAGTATCTAAAAGTTCTAGAGATAAAATCGTCAAACCACGGGCAACGCTGGGTATCTCGGCTAATTTTGTATATCATTTGAAATAGATACAGAAAAAATAAAGTGTCAGTCTGGGTGGCTCAGTTGGTTAGACGCTGGCTTACTGATCCCAAGGTCGCGGGTTCAAACCCGGCCCAGGCCGATGCTTTTTAAGTGTGCTTAAAAACGACAGCTCGATGTCAGTAGATTTACTGGCATGTAAAAGAACTCCTGCGGGACGAAATTCCGACACACCGGCGACGCTGATGTGATCCTGGCAATTGACAGCGTCGTTAAACAACAAAATAATTTTTTTTAGGAAAAATAAAGTAAGTGGATGCCATTCAAACGTCTAATATAATTGCAAAATGTAAGATACTTCAAGTGGTAGCAGGAACTAATACCTAACATTTGGATAATATGCTTTATTGCTGTTTATTACTTTAATTAACAGTTGGAGTGAAGCCTCAATTTCAAATAAAACAAATTCCACTTATCATTATTTACACAACGTATTCCACATAATCCACTGAAACAATTTGTTGAGTCATCCGGTGGAAAATATGGTAGTTGAATGGTTTATGCAGAGGATTACAGTAATTCTAAATGAAAGAAGAGCTTTACGCAAATTTTGTTTGCTTTTACCGAGATTACAGTAGCAAATGCATACATTGATCCTGGATTATTGCTGCGGATTTCCACGAGAAAGTGCTTGATATAATTTTTAAAAGGATGATCGCAGACCATCACTGGGAAAAAGGGAGGAAAAATGCTACTATTCTACCCCAGCAGGATGGTAACAGCCGTCATTACGAAGTCAAATGTGTCCTAGATCGAGGGTGATATTGTTTCAGCACATTTTTGGTGTAGTTAACACCATGTAATAACGAGGCAGAAGAATCACGCCAGGTGATAATCTGAAATTTGTAGGGAGGTGGAAGGGGGGGGGGGATGCGGTCGATAGCTATCGTGCCACTATTATGTTGGCTCCGTCCACTCTCAAAATTACCCCGCTATTTTCTCCCTGACTAAATTTACATCTGCCCAAGGTAGAAGCTATCTCGTAATTACAGGATAGCGCAGAGAGATCTCAAAGTTTTACCCGCATATGTGCAACTAAAACCCCAAAACAGCTGAGACTACTGGAGAATTCGCAAGCTATCTGCTGAAAACGTGTGGAGTAAAGACAAAGATTATTGCCGTAGAAGTTCCCTTTGGTCTCTACGCGTAAGTGATATGCATTCCAAAATGTTAATTTTGATAATCAGGGGGAGGATTAGAGACTTAAATGCTGCCACAACCTTTCCCCTTTCAGGGGCATAAAAATAAAACCGATTTAGAGAATGGAAATATTGTGGAATGAAATGCAAATGAGTTATACTTGGATTTGTAATTAATTTTAATAATACTGTGGAATGCAAAAATTACTTTAGGTTACCAGGATCGCACTGTTTTGCACCTAACAGTATCTATTTGATTTAAAAACAGAACGTGGCCAAAGCAGGCATAATTTCCTAATTAGAATGCTGGCAGCAACCTTACATTACTAATTTTCTCCAAACATTTTCAAGTAGAAGGGAAATATACATTGTTTTTGCAGACACAGTGGAAAACCCAATAACAGGCCTGGGGAAGAGTACTCCGAAGGTATGAAATGAATAGAGCATCTCCTCCTTCCCTGCAGTAGCTAGTAGCTCTCTCTCTCTCTCTCACACACACACACACACACACACACACACACCAGGCTGGCCTTACTGCTTCCCATGTTTTCTAAACCCTCAAATGTAGAGTAAGGTTGCGTAAATCCGTGATAGTTCTGAATAAGTGTTGTGTAATAGTCATAAATGGACAAAAGTCATTTAAAACGATTTAAGAACACAATTAGAATGTTCTAGAACATATTTTACCCGATTGAGAACTTGGATGGATGTAGTAATGGATTTGTAAGTGCATTGTCTTATTACAGCACTGGTTATGATTTTAGCTCATTATTAAGTATTATCAGTATAAAATTGCTGTGTTACTGTGGGCTTAGAATGGGTTCTCACATAAACATAGCTGACTGTGTCACTCCGCTAACGGCAATGGTTGCCCTTCATTTCTGGCAGCGTTGTAATAACAGGGCGCTGTCATTCACTGTAAAATTAAGCGGTTCATATTAAATAAACCAAATTATGAATGAACTCAGGAAATGGGTGAAGAAAATTTATGAAATATAATTTTGTGAGTAAAAATTTGTATTAACTAGAATCGTTAGATAGAGACGCGATACACATCTCAGGTTTAGAGGTAGTTGTGTATCTGGAAGAGTTGTCCTACTTTATAATTGACAAGGAAATCATTTATTTTAAAGTGAATGACACTTTAAGCAAATCATCCACCTGCCCTGAAAAAATGAATGGTTTTTACGTTTTCTTTTTCGAGGTTTTGCTGCTTCTTTTTGTTTCATATCCGTTCTCTCATTCGAAACCCTGTTTACAGACACACCATATTTTTGCTCCTGACGATGAAGGAAAAACTAAAACATATTTAATATAATTGCCTTTTTATGACTTTTTAGAGGTATGTCCCTTTTGTTTCTCTTCACCACTCTGAGAAACGGAACACTTCGCCATAATGACTTCACTCGCACACGCGCTATACTGAAAGGAGAGGATAGTTGATGGAACATTGCTTCTCTGCAGTAAACAACGCAACTAGAAAAGTTAATTGGAAACTATTGGCGATTACTAAGTGCCAATAAATAAACTTAAATGTTTAAGCTTATATTTAAATGCCTTGAAAGTGGAATCATTGTGCTTTGCTGCGACGTAAGGTAGACATGCGGACCCATATCAAATTAGTACCACCTACTTTATATGGATGGGAATATTGGACACTAAAATAAAAGAAACCAAACGGATGCAGGATAAAATACAAACGAAGACTTTAGAAACGTTCACAACTTTAGAAAGGAACTAAATATCTACAATTGAAATGAAGGAATAAAACAAAACAAAGTAAACTACTGCCTGTATGTACAAAGAATAGAAGACCACCAAATTCTGAAACAGCTACCAAACTTGAATCTATGTGTTTCGTGTTTCTACATAAGTAGATTTGTATGTGATAAGATGCTTCTATTTATCACCTTTATTTTTAAGGCAGGATCTCAATTCCTCACCTTTTCACTGCTTATTTTCCCGCTTCTACCTCAGTCAATATTTGCATGACAACTGTTTGTCTGGAGGTGTTGGCGACGGAAAAGCTACTATTACCACAGTTACAAGACTTAATCCTTATCCTTTTATCTTCTTCATTGTTTTTTATAATTATTTATAACACTCTTGAAATGCAGATGCACTTGATAAATTAAAGTTTGCGTTTACCTTCTAGGTTTCAGGTGCATTACAATCTTTTTCACTTTTTCCGAGCGTTGCTATTTATTTCACCAGAACATAAGACGATCGGATTCCAGAGCCTCTATATTTCACATTTTGTAGTAAGGACTTAGGAAGAAGCCGTTTTAGGGTATAGACTAACAGGAAAAATATCTCGAGGTCGACCAACGTAGAGCTGGAGTGATCAATTCACAACGTGAGAAACAACAGGCCAATAAGATGATTCTTCATTTGGACTTCATTGGTCCGAGATGTCATGGTTTACATTTATTGAATATAGTTTAGATAATTATAGTTTTGAAAAGCTATTAGTCGCTCAGTATTATAAATGCGAAGACAACATGAATTGTAACTCACTCGTGTTTAACAATGGAGTGGCTTTATTGGACAAGAGACAGAGAATATAATATAATGCTTCCTATTTATTAAAGCTAATGATTTATTTTTATTCTAAAGCTACTTTTAACTTGTGCATGACAAATTTTAATATCTTAATCTCTGAAGCTCTTCTGAAAATTTCAAGCTAATACGTCATAAGTTAGAGTTCAAGAAACATGGGGAAAAAAAAAAAAAAAAAAAAAAAAACAATTGAGAAAAATCTGATGTGTTGCACTCACATGACTTTCTCTACTCTTGTACTAACCATTCTTACAAACTCTTATTCCTATATCTTCTTCGTGTTAGTTAAAATAAACATTTGTACAAATTATCTTATTGCTTATTTCCTTGTAGGTGCAAGGGGAATATTGGAATACAGTAGGCTTTGTGCGATAGTCAAATCTTTTAAAGCTTTGAGATTTCGTTCTCTTTGTACACGTAACATATAAAAAATGAACAACGATGACCCATTTCACGAAAGTTCCCAGTTTTCTGAAACTCACACACATAACAAGGTATATCTCCGAAATGGTTCACCCTACAAGAAAATTTATTGAGACATAAATTGTGTATTTTAGCAAGATCTACATTTTTTGTATAGTATAATTTGGTCTATCTCTAACGGTTTACCAGTTATGCAAAAGTCGTCCAGAGTAAATACGACTACAGGGGCTATAGCCAGAAAATTCAATATATACATTTCATTTGTCATAAAAATATCTCAAACATATGACATTTTAGTCAAAATCGTTACAGCCATTTTCAAGAAAATCAAAATTTTCCATGTAAAGGGTAGTTTAGGGTGGGGCTATTTTCTTCAAAATCTTCGTGTCACATCCTTGAACGACATTAAACTTAAATACCAACTTTGGTTTTTAACCGACTTTTCGTTTTTGAGCTATGCTGTCCACAGACTGACAGACTGACAGACACACAGACACACACACAGGGACCTTTTTCTAAAAATGCTTTTTTTAGGATTCAGGGGCCTCAAAACATGTATATCCGGTGAAATCTCGACATCGAATTTTTGGGTGGAATACAATACTTCCCCTACTTACCGGTAGAGAAAGTAAAAATGAATTTTAAAGTTAAGAATATAAATAACTTTGTACTTTACATAAATTCAGTCAACTTAAAACTCCCCAGTACCACATGGGGATCCTCGGTTGCTTTTTTATTGGCTCGGTCGTTTCTTAGTTTGAAAATTTTCCTTTCACCTTCCCATTGTTCATAAAATTTAGAGAATGTAGTGTTCTTAGCTAATCTCTATGCTATGGACTTTCGCTAATGTGTACACCAAACTCATAAAATATCTGCTTATTACCGTTTTAGTGTAAACTGATGAATAACTTAAAAGCTATGAAATACCTAAACAATGGCTAGTAAATAACTAGAACACTGACATAACTGGGCAATGTTACAGAATTACAGAACACTGACTGCACCTGTTTACAAGCAAACAACATGTCAGATTCGCGGCATTTCAGCTCGATATATCAATTCATTTCAGCACAACCAACTCACAACTTCTCTGATGCAAAATTCCCTGCAAGAGATTAAATTCAAAACCAGTGGAAACGAAAATTGCATTTGGCAGCTGTAGCAATGAAGTTTGGCGAGGAACGCTCACCCGTACTGGAACATTTAAATGCTCTCCTGGAGCTTTAAAAATGGCTGATATGGAGAAAATGAAAATGTGCCATTAAAGCACAGAGTATAACCATAATAACGAATGCAAAAAGTAAAATTAAGTTCGTTGGAAATGTTGGCCAAATTTCGACACATTGCCTTAAAACTGACTTCTGTGGAATTGTCTACGTTTGAAAGAATATCCAAGTGAATATTCAACAAACCCGATTTACTCCTAAAAGCGAAATGAAATGTTATCATTCTTTATATCCTTTGAAACATCTGAGTGACAAATCTGGCGTTTCCATCATGAGATGTTCCAGACACCATTAGTGAGTCTCGTTATTCATGGACGTTTATCTGGAGAAATATTTTCCCAGCAGCACGCAGGTCATTACATTGTCAACGTGCTGAGATCCCCAGGGATTGGAGGGCAGGGTTGCTCCGAGTGAAGAGATTTGTAACCAGAGCTTACACACAAAAACACGGCATCACATTGCGTGCAGCTTAAGGGCGCCTCCATCAGTAAGCCATATGAGATCGCAAAACGGTTCTCCTAAGCTTCCCAGCTCTTCTTTAATACAAGAGATAAATGCGCTCTTCTAGGGAAAGAAATCTGAGACGAATAATTTAACCCAACCTTAAAACGTGGACTTTGGTTTCCTCATTATGCTTGTCACATAACTGAATTAATGAAGGAGTGTATTTATTTACTTAAATAGTAGTATACATGCTACATAGATCCTCAAAATCGCACAGTCTAACAGAGTGTACGTGCGTTTATAATAAAAAGCAAGTTTATAAGTCTGATGTGTTGCACTCAGATGACTTTCTCTTCTTTTGTACTAACCGTTCTTACAAACTCTTATTCCTCTATCTTCTTCGTGTTAGTTGAGATAAACATTTGGAGAAATTATCTTATTGCTTATTCTCTTGTCGGTGAAAGGGGAATGTGGGAATTTGAACGATAGTCAGATCTTTTAAAGCTTTCAAATTCCGTTCTCTTTGCACGCTTAACATATAAACAAATGAACGATGTTCCATTTCACGAAACTTCCGAAATCCACACACATAACAAGGAATATCTCCGAAATGGTTCACCCTACAAGAAAATTTATTCAGACCTAAATTGTGTGTTTTAGCAAGATCTACATTCTTTTGTATAGTACAATTTGGTCTATTTCTTACGGTTTACCAACTATGCAAAGGTCATCCAGAGTAAATAGGACTTCATGGGCTATAGCCATAAAATTCAAGATATACATTTCATTTGCCATAAAAATATCTCAAACATTTAATCGAAATGGTTAGAGCCATTTCAACAAAATAAAAATTTTCGAAAAATTTTCCATGTCAAGAGTAGTTTAGAGTGGAGGAATTTTCTTCAATATATTCGTGTCGCATCCTTGAAAGACTTAAATACTAACTTTGGTTTTTATCCTACTTTTCGTTTTTGAGTCATGCTGTCCACAGACTGACAGACACACACACACACACCCACACACACGCGCACGCGCACTTTTTTCTAAACATTTTTTTTTTTATTCAGTGGGCCTTAAAATATATTTCCGGTGAAATCTCGACATCGAATTTTTGGGTGGAATACAATAATTCCTCTACATTTTTAGAAAAAAAAGTCTAATGTGTGCATTTTCAAACCCACAAAATGATAATTTTTAGGCCAATATATTTGTAAATTTAAATTTTTTTGAGGCTAAAAGGAAGGAGGCACAGAGAAACCTGGGGAAATTTTAAAAAGTACATGTACTGTGAACCTAGGGTTAAAATATTAGACCAAAATGTAACCTTTTTTTGTCGCAAGGGACTTCTTTACTGGTGTAACAAAAAGCTAAAGGAATTTGATCATAATCAAAATGGATGAAATTTAGTCTGTAACATATTTGCATTACATTATATTTATGGTATAAATTTGAACAAGCTAGCATTATTAGTTGAGAATTTCAAAACTTCAGTCACACATATCCTTGAATGCCTGCTGTGTGAGGGGCCCCGAGTTCGGTTCCCGGTGGGTTGGTTATTGGCTCTCGCCAAGATTATTACTTATCCTCCCCAGAGCCTGGAAATATGAACATTGTGTGCCTATAGGCATCCCATAAGAGCAAAGACTTGTTTACACAGGGACTAGCAGTAAATAAGCTCCCAAGACACTTCCGCAATGCACATTTTACAACTTTTGCGCTCATTGTCACCGTCTTTGTGCCATTTTGGTGCTTGTTGATTCCTATTTGGCTCCAGTTGTCTCCATACTTCTCTGTTTCTTGCGACTCTTAACCATTGGCTTCCCGCTTTGGTTCGAAAGGTTTGCCCATATGGTCCTTTGGCGACCCATGTTTCTTCATCCTCGTGGGTCCCACATTGTGATGCGGTGCGTCTACTCCACTTCCATTTTAGTTATTCTGCGCTTTCTACATCGCGCATTTTCTCCTTCTAAGTTACTCATTCCTGATTCCGTCTCATAGTGAAACGTTTAGGATCTTACTTTCCATTCCCCTTTGATACACCTGTAGCTGTTTTTTCACTTTCTCTGTCAGGGACCATGTCTGACAGCCATAAAGTAGTGTTAGCATAATACATTTACCTGGGATTTCTGCTTTTGTACTTTAGTCTCTCGTCTGTGAGTAGCAACCAAAATTTGTTCCGCGCTAATCCTATACTGAGTTTGATTTCACTCTTTGTCTCTTTGTTTAGGGAGATGATTTGTCCAAGGTATACATGCAGCTGCACTTATTCGTGTTGATTGATGTAATTGGATAGGGTCTTGTAATCCATTGATCATTATTTTTCTTTTGTGAGGTTCATTGTGAGAGTTACTTCGCTGCTTTTTCTATCCAGCTCCCTGATCATTTCCTCTAGCATTTTTGCTGACCTTGCTATTAGAGTGAAGTCATTCGCAAATTTGAGATGTGTCAGTTTCTAAGCATCTATATCTATTCCGTGTTAATAATATACACAGTAATAATAATAATAATAATAATAATAATAATAATAATAATAATAATAATAATAATAATAATAATAATAATAATAATAATAATAATAATAATAATAATAATAATAATAATAATAATAATAATAATAATAACAATAATAACAATAACAATAACAATAACAATAACAATAACAATAACAATAACAATAATAATAATAATAATAATAATAATAATAATAATAATAATAATAATAACAATAATAATAATAATAATAATAATAATAATAATATTTTATATATATAAAACCTAAAAACAAAAAAGAAACCTTGATAACTATAAATGACTTAATACCGTTGCAGAGATGCAATATGTTCCATAGGATAAAATGCTGCCGATATGGTCATTGCAATTAAAGACGGGGTATAAACGGATCAATTAAAATATGTTTAAATATATCAAGCAGTACCAGACAATATATGACTCGCATCATCATCTCCGGAGTAGTAGATAGCGATAATTTAGTTTATAAGTCGTTTGCATGCGTAGAGTATATGTCTTCAATGATGGTATTGGTATTTTTTATTAAAAGCTGTTTGATTTGAACATTTTCTTTTGATTTATCCGTTGTATATTGTACCACATGTTCAGCCTTTTACTCTAGCCGTTATCTAACCTGAAAAAAAATTGCGGAAATACACGGCCTTTTTTATATCATTTAAAGGACGACTGTGTAAAAAGATACTAAAAAGCCTATTTCTGTCTTTGACAACAACGCTGAGAGCTCAATATAAAGTGTTAGCGACTGTTAGCTGCATTATACATGTTGTAAATGCAAAGGGAATAATGATATCCAGGTTTAACAACTAACGCTGCTTGCTATTATTAAAATCAGATAGTCTCCATGCAATCGCGAGAAATATCTCAATGCTAAACTATTGAACAGTTCTAAACATTAATAATGGATATCTGAGAAATGAATTTTGCCACAAAGAAGTTTATTGAAAAAAAGAAAGGTTATATGTTTTAAAGAACTGTACATTTTTTTCTGTATTGCATGTTCGTCTATCGCATTACGTTTGCCCGGTGTACAAGATTACATAAAATTCCTTCCGGATGGAAAGGATTTCACAAGCTAATGCTAAAAAATTGAAGACGTTCAGTTCATTTGATACGCAAATATCTTCGAACCATTTTTGAAGAAATAAAACATTCCGAAAATGTTTCAGTGTTAAGGGTAGTTTGAGGGTATTTTCTAAAATCTTTGTGTTGTATCTTTGGAAAATACGGAAGTTAAACGCCAGATTTGGTATTTATCCGATTTACTGTTGTTGAAATACGCTGATCACACAACACAGACACATAAATGTACCATTTTTGTATTTCTTTTTTCTTTTATCTATTTTCCAATTGAGGGACCTTTAAATTTTATATTTCTGGTACCGAGAGAGATTGCTATCCGGTAACGTGCGAGACTCCCATTTGGTTCGATTCCCGTGACCGACCTTTTTGCCCATGCTTTTTTTATTCGGTGAGTTTCCCAGGTCACCAGACAAATGCTGGGAAGGATAATTCCATCGCCCGAATTTCCCGTCTCTTCATTTCATGTCACCTTCCTTTCAATTAAGTCTTTCAGGGTCGAAAGTGTCGTCGATGGACGAGTTAGCACTGCCGTGTGGGGTATTTGCGCACTGTAACTGCTGTTCTCGTCGGATGGTTAGTCTTGTAGTTACCAGGCCTGCTGGGGGGGGGGGGGGCACTGTCGAAACCAACCCATGTGAGTGGTGGCTGCTTAGTGAACCCTGGTGTCGAGATGAATATCCAGTACACCTTAGTTTGCTGCTCGCCCGGGTTCCCTCACATTCGCAGAGCACCGTCATTCCATCCCTTCCTCCCAGAGGTCTGAAATTCGATAAACTCCTTTAGTATGAATACCCCTCCGTACATATTATACCTCTACCTCCGTGTTTCTGGTGAAGCCTCGCTATCGAAGTTTCAGATGGAATACAATATGATCTCTACCTACTATGTACGTCATAAATAGTAAAGCGAAAAATAATTCGCAATCGAAAATAACACGATAATATTGCAAGTCGTACGATATTCCAGACGATGGTGAGATCATTGTTCCGACGCTAACAAGTTCCTACACCTTCTCAGTCTTCACTCAGTAGAGGAAAACGGTATAGAAAACAACTTTAACTTGAAATAGGTTCTGAGCACTTCAAACTCAGCAAAACTACATTATAGGAATCCTCCAAGAGCGAACGATGAAGGTGCAAAAGTTTTTATTGGTAGAAAGCGGAAGGAGAAAGCAAAACTTCGGATTGTGTGTGAAAGCAGCAACATATACGACACCCTCTTCAGACTTCCACGCGGTCTGGGGTTCATTCAGGCTTTAATTGAAACCAGTGGAAGCACAATTCCCTAGGGAAAAGTGGCTCTATGCGAGCTGGCCTCTTTCCCGATTTACCGTCACACGACATACCGTCAGTCTTTGGAGATAATAGAGTTATAAGTAGAGCCTGGATTTCTAGGTGGAATAACGCTCATTTTAGGTGTATTGTATGCTTAAAATAGGTGTTTTAGGGTTTTATTTTACGTTTTTCTTAGCTTTGTGCGTTTTATATATGGCATTTTCTCGCGAAAGTTTACATTATCAAAGATATCCATAAATCTATTCACGGAGAATAGATTTTACTATTTTAGTGAGCTATTTCTTGGCATTGCAGTGGATAACTATATACACAACCAAATTTTATGACGTTAACGATCTCTTATGGTCACTTAATTCTCACATGAAGATAAATTTATTTCAATAAAACATGACGTAATTGGAGCGCACAGTGTAGATGCTAAGGCAGCTGATTTCCAGGGTATATATTTCTCCCTGCAATACTGAAGTTATGCCTTAGAACACTTTGCCTGTGCAAAAGACACCCCCTGTCGGATCTCTGGTACTTTGCCCTGTCTTCCTTGCATAATTGCAAGTCGCTTCGGGCAACCGCGATAGATGCCTATGTGGCACCCGTCGCAGTTGGCACACTTTTTATTTTCTACTGGTGTCGGGCAATCCTTCACCAGGTGCTCTCCTGCACAGCGAAGGCACTTGAGTTGCCTCTCACAAGCATGGCTCGAGTGGTGAAAGCCCAAGGAATTATAGCATTGGGCTGTGGTAGGGCTCAATGGTGACCTTCGTGTTGTACAGGTGGGTCACCTGATCGATTTTTGGGGTTCCCTCCCCCTGTTTGTCAACTACTACTAAAAATAGTGGCAGGGGTACCTTGGTGGGTTTCCCCTCCTTTTCTTTTGTGGTTAATTGTACCACGGACCTCGGTTTGATACCGTGTTCGTCCTGTAGGCCGTCCCGGATATCCTGGGGGTCTGTCTCCGAATCAAGACCCCTGACCACTCTGCGAACCACGTGGGGACGCTGAAGTGAGTAAGTGTGGAATTTAATTCCACACTCCTTCAGCACCCCCCTCGCGGCCGTGTGGTCGTCAGAGGTGGTGGTTCCGATGACAACCCGCCCTGGATGTCGGGTTGCCTGGAAAGTGGCCTTTAACCGTCGTCTCAGTTCCTTCATAACCTTTATGTGGTTCGGGAACGGATCGGACACAATCGGAGGGATTCTACCCTCCTTTTGTGGGGCCTGGTTTGGGGCGAGCGCTGCAGTTGCAGATGATGGTGAAGGGGGAGTCCCTTCCGGCTTTGAACCGGAAGATCTCCTCCTACGGTTCTGCACTACAACGAAGCCGTCGTCATCCGGCGTTGTAGGTGCTGGGACAGGGGTCATAGGTACTGGTGGTGGTGTGACAGGGACTGCTGTCCCTTGGTTCACAAGACCAATAGCCTTTTTGGCCTTCGGCCTGTTCTTGGCCCTGAGGAGCGTCTTGGCTTTCGCCTTGACGATATTCACCCTTGGACCAAGGGAAAGGTTCTGGGTAGTGACGACTATGGCGCTCGCGTTCAAAGTCGCACTTGGAATGGATAACCAGGTAACCCAATTTGAGCATTAGTTGCGGTACCTATCGCGTCAGGTCTTACCTTGGCGTTGGTACTCGGCTTGTCACTAGTCTTTGCAGGTGCCACCCGGCATCCCACAGAGGGTTTAACTCCTTGCGACGCGCCTATGGGGGTTCCAGTGAACCCTGGGTCCAGGCTAGAGCCTGGTCCCTTGGCTGCAACCATGTGGGCCTGCGGTCTCGTTTGTCCGTCAGTCGGGGAGAGAGTGTTCAACGCCCGCTCTTATTATAAGCGGCACCGCAGGCGGTGACATTGATAATACGTGGAATGAAGATGGAGCACCATGGAATGACATGGCAATGGAGAACTCGAAGCAAACCCGTCGCTGCACCGCTTCGTCCACCACAAATTCCACATGCGGTCGCCTGCAATGGAACCCGGGAAGCTTTGGTGAGACGCGAATGGTCTAATCACTCGACCACGGCGCAGCCTAGTGAGCTTATTACTTTCGTATCTTCAAAACTATGATTTCGTCCCATAATCTCCTTCAGTTTAATCGAACATGCAACTCCCAGTGATTCAGGTATTTCTTTTCTTGATACAAAGCCAATTATATTCCGAGCATCATTGGGCGGCTAATCCAACCCAGAATAGCTTCTGATATAAAACGAAAATATTTCTCATTACATGCAAGGGTTGCATTTAATGGTGGTAACCTGAACTAACTCCGTCCTACTGCTTTGGTAGTGGTAAATGATTTTACGATGAAGTTTATAGGGAAAGTGATACTCTTGATTTGAAGAACACAAAACAGCCGTTTGGTTATTTTTGTTAACAACCGCTCATTTAGGCATGCAATGAAGCATATTGTGATTCAGGAAGCTTGAAAGGAATATATAAAATTTGTCAATTACAAATAGCGAGGGGAAAATAGGTTAAAACCTGAATATCCAAATTATAATAAATGAAGGTATGAGATCGAAACAGGCAAAAACAAAAATCCGTAAAGGAAGAAGAATAATTTTGCTCTCACATTTGTATTCCATTATAGCCGGTAAACTGAATGATTCAGCGCCAACTTCTGAAGATATCTCAGGTATAGATACACAGCTACAGCATAATAACAACATTCTGATATATTTCACCAACGTGACTTTCTATATCCATTCTTCAACTCTATTCCAAAAAGTTATTGGTAATCGAGATCAACATTTGCAGAAATTGGTTTCTTACGTAATTTGTTGTAGGCACAAGAGCAATATTGCAATACAGTAGGCTTAAGTCACATCTTATAACATTAGGTAGCTATGTGATGCTTTTGAAATTATTTTCACTCAGTATGACCACGTATAAAGAGGGAAAAACAACTAGTGATTATACAGTAGAAAAAGTATAACGCATTTGTCAATTGAAACCAAATAACAGAGATGATTTAAGCCGAAAAATACTTAACATACACATTGATTTAATAAGATCTTCAGGCGTTTTTCCAAAGGGCATTTTGGATTTGGGGCTTTTTCTGCAAATCTTTGTGTCGAAACCTTGGAGGACTCTGTAGTGTGTGTTACCGTGTCTACCTCATAATCAAGAGGTCCCAACTTCAAATCTTGCTTAGGGTGAGTTATTCACCTAAGGTTTTCCCTGTGATATTTCTGTTTATCCTGAGAAGACAAATTATAAGCTCTATGATCCCTGGGCTCATTGAGCATCATTTCACTCATTCATTGTCCAATATGACCTAGGAGTTAAAGGACGTTAAGGTAGCCATATGATGATGCGACGGATGTGGTGGTTTTTAAGTTCATGCTGAACGCCTTACCAGGTAGGCAACTTCTCCAACACACGAGTCATAAACGTCTGCGGATGTGCCAGGCGGATTCAATTCTAAGCTCAGTAGCTAAACGAGTGACACCTATACCAACATGGCGTATTAAATGAACATCTAGTATAGCTCTGTAGAGTACCGTTTGCCTCTAATTCTCGTAGCTTTTACTGTCGGTAATTCTAATCAGTAATATTGTCAATTCAAGACCGTTCAGTGCCTTTTTTAAGTTGTTTCTAGGTAGGCTTCATTTAATTTTATTGCTAGAAAATACCATAACAAGTAATAAACAGTAATGGTCAATCTCTAGAACCAATCCTGAATGTGGAAATATTGTGTTCAGTTGGCGATTGCTCACTCGATAGCGAAAGAGGGACCCATTCTGCTAGGCTTTCGTCGTCAAGGACCATTTATCCATCCCGATCATTATTTCTATTAACTTCACATATACACTCGTTTATTCTCTCACACTTCCAAATGCACACATGCGCGAGGAGGCATCCAAACCCGCGATCCTCTTGGGCCTTGTAAAACCAAGTTTGCCACAGTTATTGAAAGTACTATTGCTTATACGTTTAGGTTAAAAAAACGCACAGAATGAGATAATTTAGTTTTGCGTTTATGGCGATACAGTGGTTTGTAATAAAATAGATGATTTAAAATTATTGAATTCAAAGAAAGTTATTTTGGATAATTATCAATTTGTGTTTCTTTTCAGACATATTTTAATTAATTCACTTCGTAATAATACGGTAGGTAGCAGTAGACGAAGTGACCCTTTCTGTAACACCGTATTTAAGAACGGACTGAACCAAAGCTAAATATACCAGGCACAAAATATCTTCACAATAAGAGCATGTCAAAAAAGTGAACGAAGTATTGTTACCTGTTATATATTTGTTCTCTCATAAACACTGGTTTGTTATGATTTCTAAATATTTTGTTTGGGATGATTCGTTTAAGTTAAATCAATGTTCTTAAACCGTACCAACACCTTCTGGAGAACACCATTTCCTGACTACACATTTGTAATAAGTTAAAACCAGGGCATTTATCATAGCTTAGTGTATTATTGCGGCATACTATTTCTTTTGGCTGCCACCTACAGTTATTAATGGTGACATAAAGATCGTGCAGAGGAGATAACTAGCATTTCCGTCAGGTGCCGTAGAAATGAATGTCCTTAAGCCTCGCACTCTGGATGTAGAAGAAAGAGCAAGCATGTGCTCTAGACGGCTCCGGAAGTCAGTTGAAGATTCTGAAGCTAGCCGCTCCTTAATGAGCTCCCCGGGGGCGGCATCTTCCTAATGACATACTGTCTTACCCTGCAAATTAGAACCCTTGCACGAGGTGTTAAGAGTCTTGATTCCAGTCAACTTGCAAAACAGTTTTACTTTCATGGATGGTCCTTAATACAATGGCACAACAGTCTGAAGAGTACTTGTCGAATTAAAAATCAGACAGCATGCTCGGAATCAGCCGCCCCATCTCGATAAGAAAATGTGTTTGTGTTACTAAACGCCATTGTATTCTGGTTGAACGTTTGGTAATATATTCACTGTCCGTTGCCTAGCCAGTTCTAATAACTAATTACCTTACCATCGAAGTCAAGAATTTGCTAAAAAAGCTTTTAAACATAACATATATCTGAAAAAGCGATGATAGGGAAACATAACAGTGTAATGTTGGTCCGCAGATAAAGGATAGTCCTTTGTTTTGAGCTGTTTATGTATTGCTTGGGTTTAGCCCAAGTGCAGTAAAGAAAATACCACAAGCATTAACTAATTTTATTTGATCGGCAGTTAACTGTTATAATTTGTTTATAAACACCATTTTAGTTATAGTAGAGGAATTAAATCAGCTAAATAAGTATAAAAATGTAGTTTAGATCTACTGCTCACAAAGCTTCGAACTCATGCTTTCGCTGCAGAATGAATGACTATAATACCACACAGCTTCTTTGAAGTTTGCAGCTCAGGGCGTCTCAAATTCAAATTTGCTACATGCTACAACTTGTTCATTACCTCGGAGCTTCTTTTGAACATTTTAGCGTTTTCAATTAAGTTATGGTCGATTAATACTGTTAAACAACACATGCACGTCATAATTTATGTTAGTATTAAAGTATAAACTTGAAGATTGGACGGAACCCTCGCGAGACCGGTAGTCTCGCCACTAACACGCATCAACCTCAGAGGGAAGGACTACGTAAAACCCTGGTAGGGTTGACAGCGAACTACCACACCGCCCCCAAGTTTCCCAGGCTGTTAACGAACAGGACTAAGTGTCTCAACCCCACGTCACCACTCAGACCTACCCAATCTCCCATAGGTTTCTGGAACCACTGCTCCACCGAGTCCAACCCAATTGGGAGGGACTTAGTTGTTCGGCCGGCGTGCGTGTGGTAATGCTTGAAGTATCACGAGTATTCAGGAGGTGTAGGAGTGAGTAGGCGGTATCCAGATCATCCCTTTCCTTCCACACTGATTACAACTGCTTTCCTTGATATCTCGAATTGTTTTTGAGGCCAGTAACATCGATTGGTGTTACTCGCCTATGATGTGCACGCCAATATGCTCAATGGGTCTACATACCAGACGGCCCATTAGCACCAACTGGAAATCAAATATAGACAACTATTCAAACAGGATGCAGCAAGTAGAGCTTTTGTGCTGACACAATATCAGTGAAAGCGCCGGAGTTCAGAGAAACGCCAATTAAACGAAGCTTACTACGCCTTTTTAAATTCAGCATCTGTTTAACATTCAACAGTTGCTGGTGCTGTTACGCCACCTGGTAGAAGTTCACTACCGCATACATGCATCCATAATATAACATGCGTTCTGTAAACGTCCGGTACAGCATCCGATTCTCATTGTGAATCACACATGAGTTGTGCGTAGTGCAGCAAAACTTATACACTTTCAACTGTGAAGCTTTTTCCTTGACATACAATTTTTCTGATAGTAACAAGATCATAGGGATAGCGCTACATTTCATATATGCTTGCAACACTTTATTTTGCGTTCTTGTGTTTAGTGGACAGTTCAGGAGCTGATATGTACACTCAGTTTCTCAACTCACTCTTCAACAAACTTACTCGTCCATCTACTTCATGTTAAACCAGATAAAGATTATGACAATAATTTTATGATATACTTCTTTATAAGTACAGCAGGAATAGGTGTACATTAAACTTAAACAATAGAAATGTTATAAAGACGATGTAATGATTAATGACTTCAACATTCCATTTTCTTTATATTACCAGGACATAAAAAGAAGAATGATTTATTTGAGAAAAGCATACGCATTTGAACATTCAAAACAATAACGAGAACTCCACAAAAAGTTTAGTTAATATGAATTGTGTACTTCAACGATATTTACATTTTTGTGCAGTAAGGTTCTATCTTTGACAGTTTATCAGCTGTGCAAAAGTAATCCAAAATGAAGAGGGATGAACTCCGAGAAAATATGAGATACACATTTCATTTGTTTCGAAAATATCTTAACATATGCAATTTTAGTCAAAATCATTAGAGCCATTTTTAGGAAATCAAGATGTTTTGAAAATATTGGCTTGTGAAGGATAGCCTGTGGTAGGGGGATTTTCTAAAAGATTCGTAACTTAAATACAAAATTTGCATGTAATATACCTACTTTTTGTTTTTGAGTTGTGGTGTTTACAGGCACACTCATGGACACATACACGTGCGCGGACCATTTTCTAAAGATGCTTTTTTGGAGTCAGAAGACCACAAAACGTGTATTTCCAACGAAACCTTGGGTATTAAATTTTTGGTTGTAGTGCAATATATTCTCCAGATAGTATATACACATGGTCGAGAAGATAAAAATCCTAAAAAACAGTATATTTTTAGCAGATCCCGGTATAATTTACTCAAAATTCTATTGATTTTAAACGAACTGCATCCATAGCTATTTGCTTACCGTTTGTTACCTTTGTTTGTGTAACACCTTCACTTGTTCTCTGGCAATTTAATAGTGAAACATAACCAAAATGTGTATTTACATACATAAGTGTGTAGTGCGAGTTTATAAGTCTATCGACATGCATATATGATTTGGATTTCATGGTTATGTTGTGTTCTACGGTAGGGTCAATGAGAATACTCAAGCGCATATACTTTTAATGATAGCTTTTGAATATTTTTAATTTGTGCAGTACCTTAACGGGCAAACCTGACTTGCGAGCGCTTGTCGATATTTTAAAAGGTATGATTACTTGAGAATTTAATTCAAAATAAGAAATGTAGTTCTGTCCATTTGAGAGCCAGATTCAGATACGTTTAATCTATTTAGGCCTTAATAATGGAGACAATAATGCAGACTAAATCTTTAATGCTCGGTGGAGAATCGATGTGTGGTCTAGCGAATGACAAACAAGGGACAAACCGTTATAAGACGCAGCATCTACTTGGAATAGAAGCCTGTGTTAACATTTTCTAAAATTGTTCTTTTTTGATTCAGGGTACCTTAAAGAATTTCTGGTGGAATATCGATAGCGAATTTTTGAGCATTATGCATACTTTTTCTACCTACAAAGTGGAATAAGCAATAAAATATAACATTTTTACGTCCTCAACCACGTACAAAATAGGCATTTTGTACTTATTGCATTCCAACCAAAAAATGGCTACCGAGATTTTAGTGCAAATACACGCTTTTGGGTGAACTGAATAAAGCAAATTCTAGGAAAAGATCCGTGTGTGCGTCTGTGTATGTGTGTGCGCGCGCGCATCACAACTCAAGCATGAAAAGTGGTTTAAATACCAAATTTGGATTTGGCATTTAAATATTTCTTCAAAGGATAGGGCACAAAGATTTTCAAGAATATACCCCACTCCAAATTACACTTTATATGGAAAAATTTCCAATTTTTTCTTTTTCTCAATAATGGGTCTAATGATTTTTATTAAAGCATCAGATTCAAAGTTCTCATGAGAAATGAAAGTATAATATAGTATTTTTGGATTATTTTGTGTAAATAGACAAACTCCTAATGCAAATGCGTAGATCTCGTTGAGAAACATAATTTATATCCAATAATACTTTTTGTGGAGTTAACCATTTCCGAGATATATCGTGCTGTTGGTTTGAATTTTAAGGTACTTATACTTTTTTCAAATAGGAAGTCATTCGTTTTTTAGGTCCTGGCCATGCAAAGAGAGTGGAGTTTCAAAGCCATCGAACGGCAATCTGTTCTGAAAAGATTTGACTATAATGTATGACTAAGTCTACTGTATTATTGTATTTTGTTAAATAAATAGTTTATTCAGATTATATTTATTTGTATTGTGGTGTTTCCGTTGTAAATATAAGGAAATATGTAACATAATACTTTTTACAAGTGCCTCAAATTACATGTAGATAGAAGAATAAGGTATTGTGAAAAGATTTTTTTTTTTTTTTTTTTTTTAAATTAACGTCCTCCAACATTGTGTCATATCGGACGAATGAATGAAATGAAATGGGTGAAATGATGCTCAAATGAGCCCGAGGTCCATGGAGCTTTAAGTTACCCGACATTCGTCTTCTCCAGGTAGGGAAAACCTCGGAAAAAAACCTTACCCGGATAACTTACCCTAAGCCAGATTCGAACTCGCGACCTCTTGAACGTGAGGCAGACACGCTAACCATTGAGAAGGAATTGTTGACGAATAGGTACAGAAGATGTATGACTGTCACATATAACTTTTTTCTTTCTCTTGCTAGTTTGTAAACATAGATTGTATATTTTATTGCAGAATTTAACTTGTTGGTACCCTCGCTTCAAAAATTATAAGCTGTAATCTTGGTTTGAGGGGTATTTACAATAACTCCATTTCCCCTACATTAGTTGATCAAGAAATGGTCGAAAGATGTTATATAATCTCTTGTTTATTTCAATTCTATGTATGCAGATATTTGCCCAAAATTGAAAGTTTGAAGGAGTGCAATCCAAATTGCACTTAGAGAGAGAGAGAGAGAGAGAGAGAGAGAGAGACATTATTTACGGAGGAGATTCCACATGAGCCACCTATTGAGGCAATTGAATGTCACACACCGAGAGGAAGGGAAGCAGGGAAAACGCTCTACGGGCATGTTGGAACCCGAGGGATGATGTAATTTTTAAGGGCGCCAACTATTTGCAGCGCCCTTACAAAATAAATCGTGGCAAAAATCAGAGATAAATTTCCATATAAAATAGAAATACTAGTAAAAAGGCAAATATACATTAATATAGCAATATACCAAGCAAGAGATAAAGGCCGGAATTAAAACAAAGTCACAAAAAGGTCGAAAAAGTATGACATTTCGATATCTAAAATTCTAAATCTTTTGGTTCATGTTTACCATTGCTGAAAAGTTGAAAACAATGGACCGCTTGTTTATCGTTCGCACAGGGAGCAAAGAGAAGCAGGTCCCCTTACATAACCAAGCCAAGATCATCTCATCGCAACGAGATGCGCGAGAAGAGGTTACTCAGCTTATTGGAATTCCTTTCACTGCTGTAAGTTTGTTACCGTGAAGAGCTGACCGCTCTCCTTATTACACGGACGAGCCAGTGTGAGGGTCTCTAACGTGTGCTGGGTTCGCCAAGCAGCCACCGATGTGGCGAATGCAATGCCACCCATCCGCCGAGAACAGCAGTTGCGGTTCACAAGTCCCCTAACAACAGAACCAAATGCAGTCATCGTCGTCACTTCCAACCCTGAATGACCGGCCTGAAATAAGGGTGAACTGAAATGGGGGATGGGAAATTCAGGGAATGGAATTATTCTTCCCAGTATTTTTCTGGTGACTCGGGACAACCCCTAGAAAAAAATAGCCATGGGTCAGGATGGTCGGCCGCGGAACTTAAACCCACGACCTCCCGAATGCCAGCCTCATCCGTTTCCGCTGAGCCATCTTGCTCGGTAAACTACTCTTGAGTTTGTGTCGAGTTTAAACAGTTCTGCATATGAAACGCCAATTCCGTACTTGCATCGGTAGACGAGTTTTTTCATGCATGCGGAACTAACAAACAGAAAGACAAAACGACGCCAACAAATGTTGCGCAGTAGCATAAACGCCTTCGAATGTTTGGAAACCCAATAAAGCGCTATACAGAATGTTTGCAAAAGCGAACAAAGCACCATCACTTGACCTCAGGTCAATACCGTTTTACTTAGGAGTGTATTGTTATTTGTATGCCAAGGCACATAGAGGGCAAGCATATTGCAAACTATTGTGTTGACCTTAATGAAGACAATATTATGTTTTAGGTTTAACTTACCTTTATATGCCAAGGTGTTTTTGTTCTGAATGATAGCGAGCTAAATGTTATACTGGTCTTGAAGCTAAAATAGAACTACTTTAATTGTTATGATTTATCTTAGCATGTGGGGATGCGATGTAACAAACCTCTATTAGCTGATGAATTATCTCACAGCTACTAATGGAACCGGCTAGTAGTATTAATGCTAAGGGATGAGAGGTGTTCTGCATTTATGGGAATCCATATAGTTGTTTACTTTGAGCAAATATTTTGTTTTCACAGTATAGATCGCTTTAAGCAAACATAGCAGCATCAAGCGGAAAAAAAAATGGAGAAAATTGCGCGAGTGTTTACTTTTCCATCAGACGTGCAACAATTAACTTTTCGCGTTCGTTCTTTCAAGGTTGCAACACTGAACAAGATGGGATTTCTATGAGTGGTTGTCTGAGGAAGATTACATTTTCTCGTTCCTCTTGTTTTTGTCTCTCATAGCCAAAATACACTACAGAGGTGTAATTATCACATACATGGTTCCCCTGACAACTATTCTTACAGGCTTTCAGAATTTTATTTGTGGCGATAAGCAGCTTGGTGTCAGACCTTAAATAAGAAAGTTTTGAAATGATGATCCAATACTAATGCCGAAAATCGAATCAACACGTGTACTAGGCACACATTTAAACCACCTAAATAGTAAGCAATGGCGTGGAACAAATCTTGCACCATACATTGAATACACGTTATCAGCGCAAGCAGAACAGATCCAGTGTAACCCGATGCCTTGCCCCTACCTGGGAAAGTTAGATTATGACTTTGTACATAGCATGATGAATTCCTGCAACAGTTTAATAGATATGCAACATAAGCATATGTGAAATGACATGGAGCATAAACTTTGACACAGGTATAATACCTTTTTTTAAATTTTTAATGGCCCTAGGATCCCATTAAAAAGCTAATTAAACTAACACATGACTGCTATAAATTCTGGTTACACAACTATTCAATGAATGGTAACCAAATTTAAATTGGTTATACTTTGTGTCTCTACTAATAATTATTGTAAAAATAATAAGTTAACGCTTGCTTGAAGTTATGCAAGTGACATTTTGCTTCTTAACTCAAAATGTAACCCATACTTCGCGTGCACTTTCCTCCTGTGGTATTTATAGTAGCTCACCAGTGCTTTAATTTTTTGTTCTTTATGGTGTATGCTATGAGTTTTAATTAACTTTGTCTAAGTATATTAAGTAAACAATGTGTCCAAAGAAACGTAAGACTATTCGGTAAGTGCAACCTAAGCCGAAAAATTGTAATTCCACTCATGTCGGGTTATCACCTCATGGTCGTGCTCTTATCGCTTGGATTTTATCGCCTCCTCCTTGTGGTTCCGCCATTCTAAACATTTTCTTACCTTTCTGAGCATCTGAAGTATTCATATGCAGTAAAAACAATTAGGGAGCGCATCATTTTAAGGCCATATTTACAAATAAATGAGGACCATCACTCAAAAGTTGCCAGTCAATTAAGACATTTAACCTGCACGCCCGTGAATGTTAAACAGAAAAAACAGCCGCCATCTTCATTTACTGTTGAAAATTATACCTTGTACAACTGTAATTTTAAATACCGTACCTTTAATGTATAGTCTACTATTGTGCTTTTTCAAAAGGGAAGGAGTTTGTCCTTGAGCGTCTCCAGGCCGGTAACCAATTGGAGTCCTGCTGTGTTGTCATATTGCTTTTACCTTAAGTGGGGCTTGACGCGTGCCAAGAAATATGAAGAGTTGGGATAATGAGCTTGCAACGCTGTGCATGTAAACGCATCTCATTGACTGCAGATCAGAACCCTTCCCATTTGAAAAGCACAATAGCGCAACTTCATTTATCCTAGTTGTTCTCAAAGCCTACTGGATTAGTTATAGTGCCAACTGTGGAAATAAAGCTTAATGTATGACTTCAGTTGGTTAGTACCTGCAAGTAGGCATGGCACAGAGGACATGACGCAGAGTGGGCCAGTCAGAACGAATGGTGTACCGCAAGCGAGTTCCAAGCTTTTTGCAACAACAATGACGTTCTAAAGCAAATAGGTCACGTATTGAGGTGTCCAGCAAAACAGATAGTATGTACCGTATATATTGATTTCGTGGCGTAGTTATTACATTAAAAACAAATAAAACCATCGGGTAGTAAACTATCGTAGGGAAACTATTAGACGAAGAGTAAAACCAAACACACCGAAGTGGATACATTCTAATCTGCCAATTATCAAAACATGAGCACTTATATTCTTAAACACCTGTATTATCGTATTACTTTCTCTACTACGTATAGTAAAGTAGAGGAAGCATTGTATATATTTCACCCAAAAATTCGATGTCGAGATTTCACCGGAAATGTATGTTCTGAGGCCCCCTAAATCCAAAACAAAAGCATTTGTAGAACATGGTTGTGTGTGTGTGTGTGTGTGTGTGTGTGTGTGTGTGTGTGAGTGTGTGTGTGTGTGTGTGAGTGTGTGTGTGTGTGTGTGTGTGTGTGTGTGTGTGTGTGTGTGTGTGTCTGTGTCTGTGTGTCTGTGTGTCTGTGGACAGCATAACTCAAAAACGCAAAGTCGGTTAAAAACCAATGTTGATATTTACGGTTAATGTCTTTCAAGGATGCGACACAAGGATGCTGTCTGTGGACAGTATAACTCAAAAACGCAAAGTCGGTTAAACACCAATGTTGATATTTACGGTTAATGTCTTTCAAGGATGCGACACAAAGATTTTGAAGAAAACTGATCCACCCTAAGGTTTCGAAATTTTGATTTTCTCAAAAATGGCTTTAATGATTTTGATTAAACTAACATATGTTTTAGATATTTTTA
Source organism: Tenodera sinensis (assembly GCA_030765045.1). Lineage (NCBI taxonomy): Eukaryota > Metazoa > Arthropoda > Insecta > Mantodea > Mantidae > Tenodera > Tenodera sinensis. The sequence continues at coordinate 139,064,580 of CM060961.1, read as the reverse complement.
TGCAAATGAAATCTATAATTTGAATTTTCTGACTATAGTCCATGTAGTCCTGTTTACTCTTCATGACTTATGCATAACTGATGAACCGTAAGATATAGACGAAATTTCACTCACAAAAAATGCAGATCTCGTTAAAACCCACAATTTATGTTAAGTGATCTTAACATAAATTTATAACACATCAACGTACATGATGTGTTTATGTGAAGTAAACCATTTCGGAGATATTCCTTGTCATTTGTCAGAATTTTGCAATACTTCTAGGTGATCTCTAATGGGAGGTCGTTATTCATTTTTTATCTCTTGGTCTTGGAAAGAGAACGGAATTTCGAAGTCATCATATAGCGTCCACTTTTAAAACATCTGACTATCGCTTAAATCCTAGTGTATTTCCCTTGCACCAACAACAAAATTAGCAATAATTTCTAGAAACTTTTATCTCGATTAACATGAAGTAGATACATGAATATGTGCTTGTAAGTATAGTTAGTGCAAAATTATCCCAAATATCAAAACTTCGAGTGTTATTTATTTCGAGTATTTTGTTAAATAATTAATAATTTATTTAATAAAACCTAAGCCCTAGCGCAACAGCCCATGAAGGACCAAGGCTTGCCGTCCAGCCGCTGTGTCCCCCACAACAGGCGTCATTGGTGGGGTGCAGTACACGGCGTGGTCAGCGCCCCGACCCCTCCGGCCAGTTATGCGGCTTTCGCAACCTGGGACCGCTACTTCTCCATCAAGTAGCTCCTCAATTGGTCCCCCCGGGACTTACGAGGCTGAGTGCACCCCGTGCCAGACCTCCCAGCCGGGGAAAAATCCCCATGCTGGAACCGGGGATCGAACCCGGGACCTCCATGCTAAAGGCAAGCGCGCTATCAACTGCGCTACGGAGGTGGTATATTTCTTTAATAGTACTTAGTATTAATAGTGATTTGAAAGTCAACAACTTACAAGTTACAAATGCACATTTACATTTTCTTTGTCTTAAATTTGTACATTTTGTATTACATCGCAACCATTGGCTCCGAGATATATTTATTTAATTTGGCGTTTTAACTTTTATTAGGTTGTGCTATTACCCTATACGCATTGTTTGACACCCATGTAAATCATGTTATATGTATTATATAGCCAGACTTTATTATCTTTCTAACTTCCTGTTTTGTTTTAACACTTTTATATTTGTACTCCGTTGTATCAGTTTCAAGAATATGTTTGTCGAGTATTTTTATACACTACTTCCCTTTCAATTATTTTTTCTTAACTTCGTCAGTCTATTTATAGAACCTTATCTTGATTTTCACTTTAATTCTTCTTCCGGATACTTCATTTTCAGGTAATTATTTTAAATCTTGGAAATCTAGATGTACGTTTACATTTTAATTTTCGGCAACTTGGATTTTTCGAACCTGGTAAACGAAGTCTTAAGGTGTGGGGATTCGAACTTTGACTTATGTGTGCTGAGTTTCCATGAAGATGCGCTCGAAAGGATTTGTGGCAATTACCTTCGAAACAGAATTATCACCTCTTATTTGAAGCGATGCCCACGTTGCACCATGATTTTACCGTGAACCTTCAGGCTAATTCAATCGGAATGTCGTGTTGCATTATCGGCGTTTTCGTTACCGGCAAGTGGCGCATGCGCAGAACATCGTTCATGCGGATTTAGCGCTCTCGGTAATTTATGAGTAAGCTGTACAAAAATCTCTTAACCGTGCACCATAATACACGAAATACCGCGAAAGTTATGTCATTTAAGGAATGCACTATTTAACGAAACCGTTAACCCGTAATTTTTCGCTACCATTGTTGCGATACGTTTGTCGCACCGTGTCATGATTTTATTTTGATACTTTGAGAATCCTTTCCATCTTGTTGTAAGGCTAGCAGAAGGATACTTCTGCTTGACTCGCAAAATCCTTTCTGAATATCAGTGAAAAGAATTCAAACGAAGGAATATTTTTAATGAACCCAAAATAGGGTTACTGCACATTTGAGTAGCGCGGTTTGCTCCCTGATGAGAAAATAGCTCACAAATGTGCTGCAGTTGGACAAACACTGCATACGTTATTGTCAATGCATTGTGGTCAAATATAACAAACAACTGCTCCGGAAAAGTTTAAAAGTCAGCTAGATTGAGTGGTAGGACTTTATCAGCAGCATTACCATGGAAAAAAGAATCAAAGTTGTAGATAAAATACTCATAGCGAAAATGACGTGCTAATACAAGGCTGTTCATTTGTAGTATAAGGTTTTGTGTAATCATCTCGAACTACTGCCAGTAGAACTTCGTGGTCCTTAAGACCCGCTATTTATTTTATATACCTACATGTACCAGGTGGAAGGTACTGCTTCGGCCTTATGTTAACCATGGATTCTACGTGATGAGTTTAGCAAAGAAGTCCAATACAATTATTGTCAAACAACCCTTTCACCGAAAAAAATAATTTATGTAAATATTTGGAGCCATCTAGCTTCTTGACGAATTTATATAAATGGTTTGTTACTTCACTAAGTGTCGCGCAAATATTGTGTGAACAATATTGCAATGCATTTCTACCTTAATTTGAAAGAAGTTAGTCACAATTTAATGTTAAAATGCCATGCAAAGTTTAACTTCCAAGAGATTTGGCAACGTCACGTTAACATTAAATTGTGACTAAATTCATTCGAATTGAAAAAAATATTTGTGCTGACTTTCTCTTCTCTTGTACTAACCATTCTTCCAAACTCTTATTCCTCATCTTCTTCGTGTTAATTGTGATAAACATTTGCAGAAATTATCTTAGTGTTATTTCCTTGTAGCTACAAGGTAAATATGGGAATAGAGTAGACTTAGAGCGATAGTCAAATCTTTTAAAGCTTTCAAATTCCATTCTCTTTGCATGGTTAACATATAAAAAATGACTAACGATGTTCCATTTAACAGAAGTATAAGTTCTCCAAAAGTCACACAAATAACAACGCATACCTCCGAAATGATTCATGCCATAAAAATGTATTTATACATAAATTGTGTGTTTTAGCAAGATCTACATTTTTCTATAGTAAGATTTAATCTATCTCTTACGGTTTACCAGTTATGCAAAAGTCTTCCAGAGTAAATAGGACTACAGGGGCTATAGCCAGAAAATACAAGATACACATTGTCATAAAAATATCTGAAACATGTGGCATTGTAATCAAAATCGGTAGAGCCATTTTCAAGAAAATCAAAATTTTCGAAACGTTTTCCATGTAAAGGGTAGTTTAGGGTGGAGCTATTTTCTTCAAAATCTTCGTGTCGCATCCTTGAAAAACATGAAACTTAAATACCAACTTTTATTTTTAACCGACTTTTCGTTTCTGGGTTATGCTGTCCACAGACTGACATACAAATACACAGTGACAGACAGACAGGCATACACTCACACGGATGTTTTTCTGAAAATGCCCTTTTTTATCCAGTGTGCTCAAAACATATTGACATCGAATTTTTGGGTGGAATACAATCTTTACTATACGTGGTAGAAAAAGTCATAAGACATTACAACATTGTTCACACAATGTTTGCGCGATGAAATAAGAACGCTGTTGCTCGAAAAGAAACGTTTAAATTTTTCTCACTGGACTGTTTCCTGCAAGCGCGCCTTTATTTCACATGAATGTGAGTCATTAACCACATTTATTAACAAACGCAATAGGGAACCACATCAATTATCTCTGACATTTGATTTATTTAAATAGAATGGGAATGGTTGTCTAATTGCGGACGCTGCGGCAGCAGTTCCAATGGTACTTTTATGACAGAAAATTCGTTGGTCACTCTGCAGAATCCAATATTGGTTCAATTTCAGCGAGTTACAAAGGTGGCTGAAGATCTAAAGCTGGTGTATTAAATCGGGTTTCACCTTTAAGCTGTGCTGTATATAATTACAGCTATTCCACAGGTTAAAATAATAAAAAGCGATTCCATAGGGAAACATGACGCAGTAGATTTGATCTCCCTGAAAGACTCAACAGTAATAATTTCCTGTTAATCAATTACATTTTAGGGATGAAACGGTGTCTTTGAACCTGTATTCACAAATTAAGATTCTTGTATAGCATTAGGGATTAATAATAGTAAGCAGGTTTTGAGAAAATATAAGGTAATACTTAGGTCAAGTTCTTTTGTTAAATTAGTATTCGTTAACTATAAGTGAAAGTTGCCCTGGTAACTTGCTGTCAAAGAAGCTTTATTGAAATGTAAGAGAGAACTCTTGGGTCCTTTAGTTTAAGTCAGTTTTAAGGGGACAAACTGAGCAGGTAACATAATGAAGAAAGCGTAACTCTTGATACTTTTTTACTATAGGGAAATGCATGACATAGTCCCTCAACCTTCTTCAGCTGCTATTGACATAAACGCAATAGAGAGGGGCTTCTAAATACAGTATTTGCGAAAGAATCTGATGTTGCCAAGTCGTTTAAACTGGTTTACTCAAAGTGTTGTTCAAGATTCGTCTTTCTGAGTTACACCTCAGCGCGATCGAAGTAGAAGACGTGACAACACCCTCCATATGATTAGTTTGGCACTTGGGAAAGGCCGTTAAGGCATGGGTGGTGCTCTAAGTTAGCTTGGAGAAAATCCTATAACCCGCCAAAGAGAGGCTATGTGAACATGGGCCTGTAAGATCTACTGAAAAGAAGATGAGCAGGAGATTGCAGGTAAAATGAAAATTTATGCTCGTTTAAGTAAAGAAATATCCTTGATTCTTCACATTTCTGGCTTCTGCACTAGAGACGACAAAATGGCACCTCTACTGTCTTTTTGTACTTTTTCTCATATTTTGTAACGCCTGAGATCTGAGTAGAGTCTATGCACATGCAGGTACGGAGCAATCTAGGCAAAATTCAGCAATTTTTTGCTGTCACTGGGGTCTTGAGGGATTATCTTTCAAGTAATATTGCATTTTATTCAAGCCAAAGGATGATCATTACATTTAACTTATTCTACCACATAAATAGAAGGTAGAATAGGTATTGCACTCTAGCAAACATTCTATACCGAAATTTCTCTGGAAATACGCGTTTTGAGGTACCCTGAATCCCGCATTTCAGAAAAAAATCTGTGTGTATATGATGTGTGTGTCTGTCCGTGTGTTTATGAACAGCATAACTCAAAAACGAAAAGTGCTTAATTTCAGGATCTATCAAGGATGTGGTACGAATATTTTCAAGAAAACTCCCCTCCCTTTAAGCGCAAAACTTTTCGAAAGTTTTGATTCTCTCAAAAGTGGGCCCAACGATTTTGATTAAAATACCATATGTTTAAGAACGTTTCATGACAAATGAAATAAATATCTGACTTTTCTGGAAAGTCTCTGGTTTTCTCTTCATTCTGAATGACCTATGCATTACTGGTAAACTGTAAGACAAAATCTTACTAATCTTACTACATGAAAATGTAGATCTCGTTAAAGCACATCCTTTATGTCAAATAATACTCTTGTGGAGTGAACCATTTTGAGATATTTTTGTTATTCTTTTTAATTTCCTAATAGTTTTTCTAAATAAGTAGTTATTTTTATGCCCTGGTCATGCAAAGAGAATGGGATGTCAAAGCCGTCGCATAGCGATCAGCTCCTCCAAGATTTGGCTACCGGATAAGTCTAATATTTCCGTTGTACCTAAACAGAAATATCTATCAAGCCATTTCTACAAACATTTATCTTGATTAACATGAAGTGGAGAGCAAGATAAGCGTTTTTAAAAATAATTTGTAGAAGAGAGGGTAGAGCAAATCATCTCAGGGCTCACAAATATTTTTTAAAGAATTATGGGTATATGATCAAAGTTGTATATATTTCTGAAACACGATCGTTGGGTTTGTTGATATGATCATAAATTAGCAAAGGGGAAACTTTAGGTTAATATACCCACACGGTTTATACATACCTGATGTGCGTTTTCAGAAAGTCTCGTAAACCAATAGCAAGTGATCTGATTTTAGTATGTTGGAATTCAGACAGTATTCATAAATATGTATACTGTATATTGTTTTTGTGTGTGTAATTAAACGTATAATGAATTGTGTTGACGTTAATATTCTTTCATGGCATCCATGGAGAAGCCATGTAATTGTGTTCTAGTCCCATATGGTCTGCCGCTGTGCCGTCTAAATGCATTTGCTATAAGTCCACCCCTTTAAGGTTTTACCACAGAGCAAGGGGTAGGCTCCAGATTGCAGAGTGGTGGTTGCAATTTAGGTTGTGGCGGTGGTAACGAGGTTGCGTTGTGCTTCTCAGAGACTCTCAGGTTAGGGTGCAACGACTCTTAAGTGATCCTCTGGTGGTTCTTGTGATTTTCAAGCATTTGAGGAATCCGGGGTGTGATTTTTGAAATCCAACAGTACTTGGATTGAATAGGAGCTCAGCATTCGCTGCTAATGGAGGTGCTCCAAGATTAGATAGTTTGTCAAGATCTCGAGTAACCTGATATTATTCGAAGCAGCGAGTTCTGTGCTAGTCGTCTCCAAGAGAACTTGCAAGTGGTCTCCGACGCTGTGACAAACTGTCGTAAGATTTAACTATCCGATGCCTAAATTTTAGGTTCAAAGTACGGAAGAGATGAGACTGCGAATAGGCTCGTGGAGAAGGAACAGTCTAAATATGTGGACCTGATTTCTTTGTCCTATGTCAACCGGAATTATAGGATCCAGGTATCTACGGTAACGCCTCAAGCATGGGGCTATGAAGGCTTAAAATATGAATATAGTGCACAGGTGTCGCGTACTTAGTCTATTGTAGGGGGTCGTAATTGCCACCGGCGTCCGATCTAAGTCCCGGATTTTTCCTCAAAATAACACATCGAACGATTGAATCCCTGCGTTCAAATGTTCCCAGTAAAGACATGTTATATATAAGAGCGAGCGATAGATCCAAAAAAAAAAGTTTAATATCGCTTTAATTTTATTCACAGATATTTTAACTACCCAAGATATTATGAATCCCGAGCTTAAAGCAAGTTTAATACATTGTGAAGAATCTGCAGTAAGAAACGGAAAAGTATAGTGAACCACGGCGATTATTATTTTTATTGGTTAATCGTGTACCATGTACCTGTGAAACAGTTTTTAAAACACCTTAACAATAATCAGCTCTAGTAACTGAGAAAGCAGAGAGGAAGTAACCTACGGCTTCAACAAACAACCCAACACTTCACTACACAGTAAAACCATGCAATATGGCCACACATCAATCATCTCCCCACAATTTTATCTCATCAAAAGCCCATCAATTCTGCAATCAAAATATCTGGATCAATCTGCAGTAATTGGTCAGTAATTAACAAGCATTTGATGCAGGGCGATACCGCTTAGAGGAACGTTTTTTTAAAGCTAGAACACATAATGGAACATAATAATCACGATTTGGAATGACAGGAGCTACTTCGTAATTTTGAAGCTGCATGTCATCCCAAAGATCTTTACAATTATATTTTAAGTCGCCGTATTTTTGTGATGTGCAAAAGGCAACCAGAATATAATTACCATAAGGGCAAATGTGTACCTCACTTGAGGAATATGATTTGTAGAAAGTAAGATTAATTTGACAAGCCATGTATTAAAGCATAAGCTAAGTTTCTATTCAGGAAATATACGAGTGCGTGAATAATCTTTGCGAATGAAAGGAGAACCAAGAACGTTCTCTTGAAAGGGAATTGAACAGAACAATTACAGTTAAAGATTTGCGGAGAATTTTCAGCTGAAAATGCTGGTGAGAAATATATGGGTATTATTTACTTTACGTCCCGCAAAAATTCTTACTAAGTCCAACACTGGAGTGATTAAATAAACACTGAGGGAACCTACCCTGAAATAGCTGCAGAGCCATTCTCTGACAAATTCTGCAGCATTGCCCCAATCTTGCATAGTATTAAGACTACATTGTTCACCATGTGTTCCATTGTTAAAAGCAAACTATCGTTGATACTGTGATTTTGGAGGGTGTGAAGTAAAGAAGACAGATGTAGTCGGGATAAAGAAACACTTTTATTTCCGTAAACAGTAACTTTTTACACTCGTTGCAACAGCGAGAAAGTCTTTACCGATTCACCAACAGCACGGCTCCGAATTCGTAACACAAGAACTACTTCTCACGCTTTACCGCTATTTATATCTCCCAGGCACTATTCTGGAAACTTCAGGAAAGTCCAGTTATTATTGCGGTGAAATACAAAGCAGACAATTCTAGAAGTCTCTATCCCTTTCTCTCTTTCGGCAAGCGCCCAAAAATGCGGCCATTCTCTGTCTCTTTCCTTCGGCTCCTTTGCGGTAGTTCCGACAATAATGCGATGGGCGACACTGCTCCCTCCTCAAGGCTGGTCGTTAGGCCAGGTAGGCGACTGGCTGGGCGCCCCCTCCCCAGTGCAGGCAATCAGATGCGGCGGGCGCGGTGACAATACTTATTGTAAAAATGGATGTCTTATTTGATCCCTACCATTCGGTAAATACATTTCTAAGCGTGAGTTTTGTTTCACTGCTATGCCTAGATTCGTTAATATTGTTGATCTCACACATACAGTTACGAGCAATGCATGCAGTTCTTATACGAAAGTTTATTAAGAACATACATGTTATGTTGGAAGGGAGTGCGAGGCCCTCTTGAGCTCGTTATGAAACGGAATTGCTGGTACGAGATATTTTCACTTAGGTGAGGGCACCAAGAGTTTCAGCCCCTCTGATATCGCCTAAGCATTAGACAGGTTGAAATGGATGTGCATTTAACGCATTACCTTAGATGCCAAGGCAGGAAAAACAGGAAAACAATCCATTTCAAGAACTGATCGGGGACACCCAGGAGATTTACCCTGTGGTTTAGTTCAAGAGCTTAGACATGTAGGTAACTAAAACGTTAGCTTAGTTTGGACAATTTTAATTATACTTTAGATCAATAAAAACTTTCGCCAGTTCATTTGGCTATACTCTTAACTTTCATAACGTTGGCAACGAATATTGTGATTGTGGAAACAAATTGGTACCCAGGAAACTATCTGCTACCAACTCTGTGCATGCGCTGGAAGTACTCTTTTACTTTGATTCGTTTTATATCAAATGATGGCTAAGAGCGTAGAAAGTTATTTTTTATACTTCGATCATATTTTTGACTTCCTATAGGATGTAATATAGCAACTAATGTCGGAGGTAAAAACAGTATTTTCGGGACTTAAAGTAAAGAGGACGTGATATAATATTAGAGAGCTAACAAATTCATCCATGCTTCCATCAGCAAGACGTACGTAATTTTAAATTAAAGTAGATCAATATATTCGAATATCTTATTGGCTCGGAATATTAATTTATTAATTTACTTCCGGAATTCTCAGCGCCACTCACGTTAATGCGTTACATGCAAAGATCCGTCTCTCCCACTTCTCTCCCCACTCCCTTTCTTGCCCCCTCTTGCTCTCGTACTTTCCATTATAAGTTCTCTTGCACTCTCTCTCCATCTCTCTATCCCTCCCTCTCTTCTCTCTCATTTTTCCAATCTATATGTATGTAATGTATATAATCGTATTTTGCAAACAGAGTAAAAATAAATAATCTGCCGTATTTCGAATGTGTTCCAAGTCATTTCCTTCAGTAATCATTAGGAACAGTAAATTATGTAGAATTATGACATATTATGCACGAGCAGTAGTAATGAACAACGTGATATGCTACAATCACCCGACTTTCTCCATCTATTACATATTCACATTAAGGTATACTTTACATATGTATATTCATATAAAAGGTCATTATTCTATACACTGTGTTATTCACGGTACCTTTCTTAAGGAGAAATGATTTCAAAAGAATTAAGTGCTTAATTACACACAACCTATAGAAACACCATTTAAAGGAATAAATTCAAAGGCAGCAGAAACGTGCTCTTGCGAAGGAAAAGAGAACAAGAGGAACAACAAAATCTCAAGATTTCTATGCAAGGACGAACAGGAAAACAGTTTTACATGATTTTTATATTACACTGGATGAAAGGGAAGTCACTACATTAATGGATACCAGTGGTAGATCTCGGTATTTGGAACAAATGTTGTATCTTACGTTTTTGTCTCTGACCATTTCCTACGGATATATTTTACTTTTGTCGAAAACAAGCTGGCAACACTGCAGATTGCGTGGGTGGCACTTTCCCTAGTTCAGTATATAAACAAACTCTTAACAGTGCGCCTTGAGAACATAAACAAATACCCTGCTGTGTCCTTCTGTGTTTCCTGTGCAAGTACAGGCCAATCACCACCATCCGGAAATGTACGGTTTGGGCGCTGTAGCACAATGAAGTGTTAGATGGGTGTGCGTTCACACCCAGGATCGAGCTGTCTACATTACAAACGGGCTTCGAATTGTGTATCTCCAACGCCATTGCAGAGCCTATGTCGGCGGTGGTAAGCCTCATGCACATGACCCAATGTGTCTTTGAATATTTTCAATCGCTCCGTGGATTCGAGCCATAAGGTCATCCGCTGACGTTACAGGAGTGTCATACACCATAAACCTCCATGCTACTCCACAGAAAATAGTCGAGAGGAGTCAGATCCGGTGACCATGCAGGCCATGGAGCTGGTCCACCTTTACTAATCCATCGATTTGTACATGGGACTTTGTGGTGATTCCGCACATTTACATCAAAGTGTACTGGAGCTCATGTCGGCCATTTCAGCAGCTGTGTACTGGTAGGTGTTGCACTGCTGTTAAAAATGTTACTGTACTGGAAATTACACAAGTAGCACAGTAGCATGCAGCATCCAAACTGTGCATTTCCAGACATGGGTTCCTATTTGAAAACTGAATCAGTTTGCCATCCCATACAACATACTAAGTGTTGTCGGTGTTTCTTGGGGACAGCCAGTATATATAATATAAAATGTATATTTAACCACCTCTACCATTTTCCTGTAATAAACATTTGTCTAGAGCATAGATGGGGAAAAGTGACTCAATGTGTCATTTCCCCTATATCGTAGTTTTAACGTCGTTCACTGCGTCCCACCGGCTAGCTATCAAGCCCCGCCCTCCCCCCCCCCCCCCCCCGTCGCTGTTATCTACCTCAGAGAACCGCTCAGTCGCTCAAATTGTGTCAGTGGTGCAATCACGTCGCATAACAAGTTAAACATATACTTTAAATATATGTGTTTAGGCTTTCACGGCCGGTGTCTTGACTATCTGAAATGTTTGGTTCTTGCGGGCTTGTAGGTTGTGGTCTAGAAGGCATTGTAGATACCAACGTTTCGCCAAGTACTGCGCTTGGCATCATCAGGGTAACACGACCCGCTGTCTGCACTGGTCAGAGTTTGAATGTGGAAGCAGAGAAGTAGTGGAAGAAATGACCGTTAACGTCCGTTAAGGTTATTTATGCTTTCAAGCTGAATGGGAACATAAGTACCTTCGTGTTCTTGGTTGGGGAAAAAAAGAAAAGAAAAAAAAAACTTATGTGTTGCACTCACATGACTTTCTCTACTCCTATACTGACTATTCCAACAAACCCTTATTCCTATATCTTCTTCGTGTTAGTCGAGATAAACCTTTGCAGAAAGTGTCTTATTCCTAATTTTCTTATAGGTACAACAGTAATACAGTAGGTAAGCTTTAAGCGATAGTCGAATCTTTTAAAGCTGGTCGCTATATGAAGGTTTCGAAATTTCGGTCTCTTTGCACGGCCACGAGATAAAAAAGTGCATAAGGACTTTCCAATTGAGAAAAGTTCAAGTGCTGCAAAACTCACAATAACAAGGAATGTCTCCAAAATGCTTCACTCCACAAAAAATTGATTTGAAGATAACTTCTGTGTTTTAACCAGATCTACATTTTTGTATAAGATTTGGTCTATCTCTTACGGTATACCAGTTATGCAAAAGTCATCAAAAGTAAACAGGACTACATAGGCTATAGCCAGAAAATTCAAAATATGCATTCCATTTGCCATGAAAATATGATAAACATGTGGCATTTTAATCAAAATCATTACAGTTAGTCTTCAAAACCTTAGTGCCGCATCCTTGAAATACACTTAAAACCAATTTCGGTTTTTAACTGACTTTTTGGTTTTTAGTTATGCTGTTCACAGACACACACACACACACACACACACACACACACACACACACACACACACACACACACACACACACACACACACACACACACCTCTCTCTCTTTCGCGCTCGCTCTCTCTTAAAATGTGTTTTTTTTTTTTTTTTTTTTTTTTTTTGGAGTCAGGGTTTCCAAAACGTATATTACCGCTGAAATCTCGGCATCGAAATTTTGGGTGAATACAATACTTTACCAAGGAGAGAAAGTGATAAAGCTTTGTGTTTGGTATGCCAAAAGAAAATGTACGTAACGTAATCACTGTCATACACTCTATTCTGTTCCGCCATTGCACACCTTATTTGTTAAGGCATGTGTATAAGTAAACAAACAGAACTAGAAAAGAGGTGGCCTTGATTTGGTAAATGGTAAATACTCGATTGCACCCCTCTTTCTTGTGCCTGAATTTGTTGTTTTGCAAATATACACGATTAAATAAAACTCGATCAGAACGAAAAAGATTACATAGGCTATTTACAAACAACTCAAGACCAACGTTTTGTTCATGTCAGTGCCTTAAACATACAAAATTTTAATCAAAAGCGTGGGTGCTCTTTTTAAGAATATGCATTTTTCTGTATAAAGGAGTCCGTGAAAATATTCATGTTGTGTTTCAAAGATGTTGGAGTGACATATCTAGTTTGATTTTCATCCGGCTTTCTGTTGGGTTTTTGCTGTCAACTGTCACGCACACATACAGTCGCGTACGATAATATTTTAGCATGGTTTTTGTTAAGGGCGCTGTCAATTGCGAGGATAATACCAGCGCAGCTGGTGTGTTGGAATTTCGTTCCACTGAAGTTCTTTTAGCTGCCGGGATTTAACCGGTGACCGTGAATTCAGTAAGCCAGTACCTAGCCATATGAGTCACACATATTGAAGTATCCCATCCTGATGCGTTATCTACAGAGGCATAACATAAGGAAATTAGAATTAGCTAGCGAGAAATTTGGGGGCGACCAAGGAAGACTACCTAGGCAGGTAATAAGGATGTTCTAGAAATTAAATATTGCTCTTTATATGTTTGTTGTAGATGGTTAGTGCACGACATTTGATCTCCTTCCTGAAGGAAAGCCAAAACCAAAGAAACACAACCACCGAGCGGCTCATAGGTTTCTTTCTTGCCCACACTCTAACAGAATAAAGCTGGATCTCCACATATCCTACCATGTTCTTACTCTGTATTGACATGTCATGCACTGTGTTTAGAAGCAGCCCAGGAGCGTGTTCTCTGATTTTCCGCGAAAGCTTTCTGTTCATTTTCAAATTACCTATATAGGTGAATTCTTTGGAGCGCCTAAGTGTGTGGAATACATTGAAACCAGCGGACGCAAAATTATGTCATAGTGAAACATATTTTAGGTTTTTAAATACAACCATAGTTTTGTTTCACTGGTGAATTATTTTATTATGCACAATGGTTGGCAACGTCTCTTTGGAAACATTTATTAAAAGATTTTGTCAGTCTTTCTAAACAAAACCCGCGCACACCCTGAGAGAGGGCTCGGCCACCCGCGCACACCCTGAGAGAGGGCTCGGCCGAAGGCAAGGGTCTCCACAGAAAGGAAATTGTAAACATTGTCAGGCGGTGTGAGTCATTATTGCTTCCAACAGCTTCACCTATAAAGAGCACTTGCGGCTTCATACTGTCTCATCAGCGTGTGACTTTGACACATACTTACAGCTTCAACCTCTTGCAAGTTCGGTATTTCCGGCATTTTCCATAACGATATGTTGTTCAGGGAAACATTCGCTGGTTTAGTAATACTCGGAGTTATACCACAAAATTATGAGAACACACTGATTAAAGACAACATTTGGAAAGTTATCGGCGAGAGGTTTAAAATGTATCATCCGTAAAACACCATAAAGTATAAGGATGTCTTCTTCTCCTTCTACTTTCTAATCCATTGTTTATTCAAAGAGAAATAGCAAGATAATCAGCCCCTTTAGGGTGGATTAACACATTTTGAAATATACCTTACCAATGAGTAAAATGCAGCCAGTAATAGAGAATTTTAATTCCTACATTTTTAAACATGATATTAGCGATCCATGAATAATGCTTCCTACGCACGGTTTAATTTGAATCTTAAGTTATCTTTCGAAATTATTAAGTAAATAAATACACCTTTTAAGGTAATGGTTAACTATCTTGGTTACTCAGTATTATTGTATTACACTATTGATCCTCATTGTAAGGAGACCTGAAGTCCTATTCATTATTAAATCGCAACTAAAAATATTTTTCTCGGTCTATTTGTCTTTCTTTTGCAGGTAATGGAACATATTTTGAGATGTCCACCACTAATACATCACACGCTGACTGTGAATGAATATAGCTCATCTGGTTTAAGTAAATTAAATAGAAATAAAAGTGCTAATTTTGACTTTACCAAAGCAACTGTAGTTAAGAAGGGGTCTGTATGCTCTCTTAGTCCCTCTATGGATCTAAGTTCGAAAAGATCGAATCAAGTATGAAGTCCAATCGGGACACGGTAGGTTATGTGAAAATCAAAACGACACGATAAGGATACGTGTATGTGAAAATCCAATGCGTTCTAACCAATCGGCGCATTGTGCCGTCATGCATTTGGAGGCACGGTCATAACATCGGCCATAATATCCTAATGCCACAATATCGATATCGGAGTTTTTTGCTTGAAAACAATGCTTCCTCAATATTTCAATGACCGTAACCTAAAAGTGCATGCTTCAGAAAATAACTATACGTGTGTATTGTGTATGTGGGATAGTGAGGGTTATGCATGTGTGCTTTTTCTTATTATAAAGCTTTTCTAGGAAAAACTGTAACTAGGATAGAGGAACCACTTCTCATATCAACTCAGGTATACTGGTGCCGTGGCACACTGTATGAAGTCACTTGTCTAACTGCTGAGATTAGAATTCGATGCGTCCAATACCACAGCAGAAGCGTATGACTCGTGTTTTGGAGAAGCAGCCTGGCAAGCACGGCGTTCTATATCGAAGGTCCATGAAACTGTAAGCGGGATACTTCTTGTTCATCATCACATCACGAATTTGGCAACAAAAGGTTTAGTGACTTCATTCAGCGAATTTAAACTGAAACATTTTTGTGGAGTGAATGTCTTTGGTGGGCTTATGAAAGATCGGTGAACATATTTGGTTGTAGGTGCATTTTACCTTACCTTTGCATGTGGCACTGCAAATCACATTATTTTCCCTAGTTTTATGTTTAATGTCGTATTAATCACTATTGATTGAACGCCGTGCTTGCAAGGCAACATCTCAAACGTATACTACGTTACTTCCTTCTTCTATAGTGCATGTCACAGTAATATGTTGCAACATGTACTAGTTGCGAATCTTTCTCTGCGCGCAACCCCGAGGTGGCCTGAGTTCTGTACTTAGTCCTTCAAATTGCTGCTTGACGGACACTTTTAACTTTGGTATCCCTCCACGCCTTTGTCACTGTATGGCCTAAATTTACAAATAAATCGTGTGTATAAACAATTGAATTCTCCTAGTTCCTAAACCCTTTTACGTCTTTTAGACATTTATGTCGCCATCTGATGATATCGTTTCTTTCTATTAATATGCAATTGTTACCCCTTCTTTCATATTCGAACACCAAATCATGTAAGAACCGACTAAGAGTGGCCCTTGAGAAATTTGGTAGGGTCCCATCACTGTTGACCCGTGACAAAATTATATTCAGCGTGGGTGGAATATTTGCAAACAGTAAAGAATGAACAATTCGCCGCACTCCACTTTGCACTATTCCATCATATTGCGTTAACATAGCGTTTTTTTTTCTCGCCTTTTTTGCTTTCTTTATCGATGGCGTTCTGAGAGGTCCTTTCATTACTTCTTTTTTAATCCTATAGGTACACTACTGCTCCTGAACATCCTATAGCCTTAGCTGTTTCTTTTATTGTCTTAATAACACTCATTTTACTTGAAAAATAGTCTAACACATAATTATTTGGTGTTCCTTACATCTTAACTTACCAATATATCGTCTCTTCCTAGCTTCCCCCTCCATAACTACAAATATTTACGCAATAACAACTCATAGATTCCACACAGTTACACACCCGACTTCTTTCCAACTAATGTAAGTGCTGCTCCTTATACTATCTTCCGTGTCAGGCCTGGCACGAGATTACGCTGAATAGATGAATACATTTTGTTTGCCTTACACGATGAAAGAAAGAGACTACAGCCTTTTGGTTTATTTTAAAAACTTTCTCCAATCTTCCTCAACGTTTGTTCTCGCTTGGTCCCCGATGTAAACTCAATAACAAAAAAGTTTCATACTGCATAACTTTTGCAGTACACAGATATAAAATTTTCCAAAAACATTAAATTTAAAAAATTGTAACACTTAACTGAATAAACACACAGAATTCAAAGTAGGCAGGTAGTAGCACTATAGTTTGCTCTAGCTAAGAAAACAATATAGACGTATTCTAGCAGTTAGTTTGTTAGTGCGTGATAACCATGGAAACAGCATATATAAGACTTCTATTGAGAAATAGGTTTTCTGAAAAAATATGGGTCTGTAGAAATGTATAATGACTATAAAAAGGATATAACCTGATAGAGAAAAAAATTCTGCGTAGGATAATGTGTTCAAACCTGAAATTTATAACAACCCAATGATTTACATCATGCTATTAGGAACTTGGCAACAGCGCAGGGGTAGAAAAGGACGAGGCCAATGGCAACTTGTATGTGCTAGATAGAGACAGATATACCCCATTTAACTCCATACTGTCATTTAAGGGTGAGACAAGGTATAGACTGGCACTCAAAATAGTTCCATCATGACACACTCTAAAATGGAAACTCAGCAAAAGGAAGTATGAGTATAGTACATCAGAGTTTACTTCATTTCCATTAAAAAGGACATACTTTTCGGAAAGTAATTCAGATACCAAAGACTGCAGGACCTAACGTATTGTAACACAACTTCATAATTGTTTCTATCATTTTGAGTATAAAAGCAAATTATTTGATATTGTGAACGTTCACATCAGTCATTTCAGAATAGAGAATTGCCATAAATTTTTTTTGTTTATATAAACATAAAGTATGTATTATTGTAGAGCAGCAACATTTTTAAATGAACAGTTAATTGAAATTCATCCTTTTGACTCCTTTTTCCCCTCCAGCTATAAATAAGAGTTGCATGCAAATGTTTCATGTTTGAGAGATGTTTTCCAAGTTCTCTCATCAGCAGCGGCAGTAATTCTAGGCATCGATTTCGTTCGACAGAATAAACACAAAAGGGATGTTACTTTGTCCTTTTGGACAGAAAAATAAGAGTGGAGCTAATGAACGTGCTCTGAAATTCTTTTTTAGAGAAGTTGTACGTCGCTGCTTTGTGAGGTTAAAGGCTAGAGGGAAATATGGCGCTGAATACCAATGAGCATCAGCATTGACAGCCGTTCTGATTGCCCTCGCTAAAAGACGTGCTCTTGTTGTCTGCGGCTTCATTCCTTTGCACGTTTTTGGCATTCTAATTTTATACTGTACAAATAACGTCATAGAAAATCAAGGACCGGTTCATTTAACTTCAGATAGTCTAAGTATTGGTCATTATTTTTAACAATATGTGGAAACCATAGCTCACCATAATGCAGGACGAAGCAGTATTTTTGGACCCATAAATAGCTGACAACTTTCTTTATCTGATTACCCTCCTCGTATAGAAGACTAGCACCCCCCAGGACTCACAAGTCGGTGCCTAGGGTCAGATGCCTGTCGGGAGTAGACGAAGCATTGACCGGACAGAAGACAGTGAAGACCTGGAAGCGGGTTGTGAACCCAGAACCAGGTATGAGACTGAGGAGCAGGATCATATGAAATGCAGGCTAATTGTATGAATGGAAATGCAGCAGTTAGGGAATGACTAGTAGGGGAAACCGGAGAATCCGGAGAAAACTCACCCAGACGTAGCGTTATCCATCCGCTCAAACGCCGCTTTGTCCACCACGAATATTGGCGGCGCCGTGACCGAGCGGTTAACTCGCTCGCCTGCCACCTAGGCGGCCCGGGTTCGATCCCAGGGACCCGCATGTGGTATTCGTGGTGGACGAAGCGGCGTCAGGATGGGTTTTCTCCGGGTGCTCCGGTTTCCCCCGCCATCTCATTCCACCGGTGCTCCATCTTCATTCCATGTATCATCAGTGTCACCGCCTGTGGTGCCGTAGTAGTAAAACCGGGCGTTAAACACTACAACAACAACTACAGCAACAACCACGAATACTATACGCGCGTACCTAGAATCGAACTCGGGAATTGAAACAAATCGTAAATGTGGGTCTTTTATGTTGGAAATAATGCATTTGCATTCCCAATATTTTATTTTAAAAATCCGAGAAAATTCTTTAGGATGGTGCAAAAGTGAAGCCTATTTATTTTTCGATGGAATAGCATACAGAAACAAAAGTGGTATGAAGAAAACTTTTTAAGTTCCATGAACATTGCCTCAGAATTGTTGGGCAACAATTTCCAGGGTTTCTCAGCATATCCTTGGATATCATCTTGATTGCATTAGCTTTACTTGAAATCATCCAGGACATATGGTAATGTGGGAAAACACCAACTTCGACAAAAATAAATCACAGGCTATTGAATCGGATGCTATACGAGGCCAGATCGCCATCGACAAATCTTATTTCCCTTTGCGGCCAATCCAATCGGGTGACTTTCAGGTTCTTCTGAACTTGATGGTGAAAATGGAAAGGAGGATATAAATGTCCATTTTTTCCCTGAAATATCTTTACATTATCAATCATCGTGTAAATTCCATTGTATAATAAGCACGCTTCTATTTGTTCTTGTCAATTTTCTATTAAATAAAGTCCTAGTACCTCAAGCGACTTTTACGCAAGCTAGAAACGCAGGCAAGCAAACTCAAAAAGTTCTATAATTTCATACCATTTTGTTTCTGCATGTTATTTCAATGAGAAATAAGTAATCTTTACGGTTGTACTATCCTTTTAAATTATCCTTCATATCGAAAAAAAAGTATTTATAGGTAAACTGGTGCCTAAAAAACCAAAACTTTAATTATAACGGGCGATCACCAGGTCAGTCTATACGTGTGCATGTGAAAATGGGTGCATAAGCGACAATATACATGAACTGTAAAATTTTCGAAAGGGAAGTTCTGATTAGGAGTTTTGACCCAACTAAAGAAGAAAATAACTACTTCAGAATTAAAACAACTCTGGAAATAAATGGATTAATTAGTAACCATTAATGGATTAATTTTGTGAGAACAAGTTGACCCGTTTGTCTGAATATATGCTGTATTCCCACATTTCCCTTGCACCTACAAGAAAATGAGCAATATGGTAATTTCTGCAAATGTTTATCTCGACTAACATGAGGGAGATATAGGAGTAAGGTGTCTGAGAGAAAATAGTATCACTAAATGGTTTAATCTACTTTCTATAAGCCATGGCAGCTATGTGTTACATCATGGTCATAGGAAATGCACCATTGTTATCATTGGTACACGTACTGTAATGAACTAATTATGCACGATATTACGTACAGTAATAACCTTTTATAATGCTTAGGCTCCATGTAATATTTAAAAATGACAAAGATATTTATCAGATATTGCTGATCACGTTGCCGTGATACAATCTAACCGATTTAATTCGTAGCACACTATGTTGTTCAAATCTTCTGTGAAATATGATCTGCAAAATCAATTTAATATCTTGTGAACAATAAATTAAACAAACTAAACAGCTTCGCAGAATTACTGTGGAAAGTAAACTTATATCCAATAGTTTTATTCTGTTTTTAATGTTGTGCTCCAAAGAGCAGAGTCATACAGAATTCATCCGGGAATCATTTGTTTATATTTGTTCTTTCAAAGCGTACATACCTGGTAACATCGTGCTCTATCTAATGGAGTTCATGTTGCATATTAAAATCCCATATTTACGTAACATAAACATTTCCACTTCATGCATCCAATGATGGGGACTTTCACTCTCGAAAGGCCTGTCAAGTGGCCAGGCAAGTGGTCCTAGAGTGAGCTTTAGTCCCTGTCTGGAGCTAAGGGCATGCCGGGATATGAACTGCTGATCTTCGAGTTTGCCTGATTTTTGGCTTGGATCACGGCCTACAAGCCCGAAATCTACCGCAGCATGTATGTCTACAATAAGTGTCTAGAATTAGGTGTGTTTCCGGATGTATGGAAAATAGCTATTGTTAAAATAATTCCCAAACCTCATGACCCTGAAAACCCAACTTCTAATTCGTTCAGACCTATAAGTTTGCTGCCATTAATGGGAAAAACACTAGAAAAGCGTTTAGAAATAATTTATTCAGCAACAAGTAATATGGATTCACACCAAATAGATCAACAGAAGATGCAATTGTGAGGGTATTAAAAACTACGGAATGCTTGTATCGTTGGACATTTCTGGTGCCTTCAACCACGTTTTGTGGCTTGTTTATTCTTCTCTCTACTTCATGTCCTTAAACATTTGTAGAACGTTTTCTAACTGCATATTTCCTTGTAGGGAAAATATAGTGGGCTTTAAACGATGGTTAAATGTTTCAGCAGCTGGTCACTGTGTGGTGGCTTTAAAATTCCGTTTTCTCTGCATCACTGAGAGAGAGAGAGAGAGAGAGAGAGAGAGAGAGAGAGAGAGAGAGAGAGAATGAACGGCGACTTCCTATTTGAGAAAATTTAACAGTTTTCAAATTCAAAACAATAACAAGGAAACCGTTAGCCCCAGAAGGGATTTTCTTTGACATGAATTGAGTGCTTTAATCAGAACTACATATTTGGTTTGTATATTAAGATTTTGACTATGTTAAGGTGTATCATGCTGATGATCATGTAATTGGGCGCTCTTAAACCTGCATCTACTTACTAACGTTTATCAGTTACACAAAAGGCATTCAGAAGAAGAGTACTTCAGAGGATATTCCGAGAAAATGTAAGCTATACATTTCATGTGTTATAAAATGACTTAAATGTGTGTTATTTTTATCAAAATCGGTAAGAACCCAGTTATATAAAACAAAAAAATTAGAATTTTTTTCACATGAAGGTAGTCGAGGTCAAGATATATTTTTAAGATCTTCGTATCGCATCCTTGGAAGATGCTTATCATACGATGTGTGCCATTGAACCGATGTTTTGGTTTTTAATTATGCTGTTCAACGCAGACACGTACACACAGCTACACGCAGACGTTTTCTTTTATGACTCAGCGAGTCTAAAATATGATCTCTGACGACATCTCGATATTGAACTTTGGGGGAGTACAATAATTCCTCTGCTTATTGTAAATAGGTAAAAGAGAAATTAAAAATGTAACATTAAAGTATATCAGCAAATTCATGATAAAAGGTATTATAAGCATTTCGGAGCAGACAGCAGTTAGACCTTATAAATTCCACATGAGTCAAGTACCATGCCCCTAATTAAATACTTGAAATCAGATGAATTTTGGCTGTTACTTGCACAAGACGAAATGGTTACAAGGGAGTGCTATCAGTCGATTCTGCTATTTTAACTAATTATAAGTAGATATTTACATGAATGTTGGTCTTTCAATACGCTAATGCTTCAGTTCTTACATTTTAACCATTTGGAAGATGTCAGGTAAGGCGGACGGCAATGCTCCACCAGTAGAGGTACCCACGGCGACAATGTCCAGATCGGAAGACATCTCCATCGCCGTCTGTGCGAGCATGGAAAGTTTAACTTTCCTGGTTTGGGGAGGAGACGACCAAGATGTACAACTCCAGCTGTAGAGGAAGAGATTCTGGACGCTGTGGATACGACTCCTATCAGCACACGAAGGTTAGCGTTGCAAGTGAATGTTCCTCATTGTCTGGAGACTGTTGCAAGCGCATCAGTTTTATTCTTATCATTTACAACGTATACAGACCCTGCCACCAGCAGATTACCCTGCACGAGTTAGGTTCTGACAGTGGTTCTTGCAGCAGTATCCTGATGATGCCAAGCACAGTACTTGGCGAAACTTTATCGACAATGCCTTCTACACCACGGCCTACAAGCCCGGAAGAACAAAACAGTCTAATAGTCAAGACACCGGTCGTGAAAGCCTAAGTTTATACGCCATATCTCATGTTTATGAACACACTCCCCTGATCATCCGTGAACAAGTTCACTTCTTACATGATAGCGTTCCTGCACACTTCAGTGGTACGGTTCGCCAGTACTGGGATCGAAGGTTACCTGATCGATGGATAGATAGAGGTGGCCCAATTTCTTTGCTCACCTGAATTGAACCCCCTCGATTACTACTTGTGGGACCATTTAAAATCATTGGTATATTCGTCTCCGGTGCCCGATTTCGAATACCTTCGGATTCGAATTGTGGCATGTTGAGGACATACGCAATACTCCTGGAGTTTGGGATCGTGTTCGCAGGTCAATGAGACAATGATGTGAGGTCTCCATTCAAACAGGAGGTGGGCATTTTAAACATCTTCTGTAATGACAACGATCTGCGGAAAGAAAAACGTTCCGCTGAATTTCAGTGTTGTGAAGGCCATAACTCGGAAATGAAGCATCTCCGGACGCATGTAGTGAACTAATTTGATTGTCTACAAATGGGGAATACATACCTGAAATTATGCTCCCTATTTTTGAAACATCCTGTATATAATATATTAAAATGCGTTCATATGTGGCAAAGCGTGTTACAGGTACACGAGAAGAAAGCTGCACTGTAAACTTCTAATAAACATATGTTACTTAACTGTTGATAACCTCTAATTGGCATTACAAAAATCAGTGTTGTATATCATGGCTGTTATGAAGACACGTCATTTGTAATATAGATTTATGCACCCACAAGAGGATACTTTACATGTTAATGGTGATTGTTACAATACATAACGTTAAAAATAAGAAACCAGAAATAATGAGTGAAATAATGAATACAAATCATTATCACCAGAAAGACGGAAGTATGAAAACCAACGATGGTGTTATAAACAAATACATCCAAGAGCATTTCCCGCTCTTAACGCTTGAGCACTTCAAGCATATATTATCATATATTATTTCTGTTACCACATTTATTATATTTATTTTAAGTAATGCGTGAGAGGGTGAGAGGGGGAGGGAGAGAGAGACGGGAAGTAAGGGAGAGAGTATAAAGGTATGCCTTACTCCACATTCACAGTTTGGTTTCAGAATTGAGATATCTGTGTTCCTGACGGCTCGCAAGGAAGTGGTTGAAGTGCGTTTACCGGTATCTTCTCCGAGCCTGTTGGTTCCATGATAACGTATGAGACTCGCATTCAGGAGGTCCGAGTTCGATTCTCATTGAACGCCTATTCTAACCTTAGTTTTTCGTGGATTTCCTTGGGCGATAGGTAAATGCTCTGGTGGTTTTTCATCCAGTACGCTTCCCTTTCTATCATTTTCTTTCATTTCTTTTCATGTTTGGGGTGTGTTTCTCGGTTCCGTGACAAGTGGCAGACGGCGCAGAAATTAGTTCAAGGGAAAGAATATTCCCCGTGGCTAGAGGGCCACGACCTTGATGGATAAGTCATCGTCCTTTATGATTACTTCCAGTAATGGAGTGGCTGGCGGTATGCGTGGGTCCGGAAAGGGCTTCTGCTGATTGGGTTATTACATTGCAAAATGCGACTTCAATAATAACGTTTTACAATTAATGGATTTTGTGCAGAAGACTTTGGTTATAAGGTCTAACAAGATAGCTTATATCACTTCGGAATTTGATGGATGATAGAAGAAAGGAAGTGTGTTGGTAAGAAATTTTCCACACCCTGATCGCTCCTGGTCTTCACAACCAGGGTCGCTATTTTTCAATCAAGGAACACTTCAGTTGGCCCCTCATGGACATAACGAGGCTGGACAAGGTCTTCCAGCGGGGAAAAAGTCCCCACGCTGGGACCAGGAATAAAACCCGGGTCACCCGCTATGTACCGAACTTATTTTCAAAGCAACATGTCAAACTAAAGTAGTGTCTGAGAAATATATGACCACCTAACTCTAAAAGAAAAATATTAAGAGCAAATATGTGAATTTATATTGCTAAAGGGCACCTAACTATTCTTATGTTTCATCAGAAATGGAATTTATGTCAATGACCTAAGGACCGGTGTATAAAGCGTTAATAACTTTAGTGCATAAAATTCACCATAATAGGAATTTTCATTGTATAAACAACAATCCATTTTATTTTGTCTTAACAGAAACTTGAATCATGCTAATAGGAGTTTAGCCAAAGTTGAGAAAACCGTGCAGGAAAATAAGTAAAATAACGACTTTTATAAATAAATTGTTGAGTTAAAGTGATGTAAAGTAAAAAGAGGTTACAAATTTTCTTGTAGATGTGGTACTAGAATAGTTCAATCAAAATAGTCAATATTTTATTACCTATTATATAAATGCACACTAAACTAGTGTTATCAAATGGACTTATTTAAAAACATTAATGTTTCAGGTTTCGGACTATTCTGCTATTTCATCAGATAATGAAAATGTGTTTACATCGTTTCCTGAAGTATTCCATTGTTAGTACTCCATTAAAAACAATTTGAAATGAGATTTCGGTTACCAAATTTCGATATTATTTGATGTTTACCTTATAAACTAAATGCACAACAAAGGTGATTTAAACAATATACATGCATATTACACAATAAAGAAAAGCACATGATCTGTTCGAGAGTCTGGAAACCACCCACTCTACCGTTTTACATAAATTAAATACGAAATCAATCGCGCAATGTAAATACAGAACTCCATTTTGTTACAACTACGCATGTGCTGAAGGAAGTGCCAACTCTTGAGTAGTACTAGTGATATCCGCGAAAATATCCATACATTTCAGTTCTTGTTCTCCCAAGTATCATTGCTTTCAGCTTTTTCTGCTCCCACACAGTGATTTTTTTCAGTTCTTCTTCACCTTCTTCCAAACTCACTCATTACCGAGTTTATATATTACCCTCTAGTTAAATTCAATTCTTTTCCTCGGCATTGGAGTTAAGTTTCACAGATCCTAGGCTATGCTTAGTCTCGCTTCGCAGGTACTTCACTTTCCTTTTTATAAAAAAGCAGTTCTCGACATTTCTCGACTACGGTTTGAGGCTCATGGACTTCAACAATGGGCTACGTTTTCAACGTATATACAGTATGTTTAAAAGAAGTGCCTGATATTGCAACAGGAGTTGGGACTGGGCAAACCTAGAATAAATGTTTCTAAAAACATATCCATAAACAAACACCTGTTGGGATATGAGCCTCTTTATTTGTGTTGAGTATTCACCGACAAATGTCGGTCTGGGTGACTAAGTTGGTTTAACACTGGCCTACTGGTACCAAGGTCGCAGGTTCAAATCCGGCCCGGGCCGATGTTTTTAAGTGTGCTTATAAACGATTTGTGTGATCCTGGCAATTGACCTCGTGAAACAAAATAATAATGATAATGATAATGATGATGATGATGATGATGATGATGATGATGATGATGATGATAATAATAATAATAATAATAATAATAATAATAATAATAATAATAATAATAATAATAATAATAATAATAATAATAATAATAATAATAATAATAATAATAATAATAATAATAATAATAATAATAATAATAATAATAATAATAATAATAATAATAATAATAATAATAATAATAATAATAATAATAATTTGATGATAATAATAATTTGATGATAATAATAATTTGATGATAATAATAATTTGATGATGATAGTAAATCTTATTAATATTATTATTATTATTATTATTATTATTATTATTATTATTATTATTATTATTATTATTATTATTATTATTATTATTATTATTATTATTATTATTATTACACCAGACAATGGACTTCAACGGATGTATTGGTCAAAGAGGTCCAGTAGGATGGCCTCCCCATTTGCCGGATCTGAATCCATTGGATTTTTGGCTGTGGGGATATTTCAAGGCATTGGCGTATGCCAAACCCATCCACAATGTGTATACGTTACAAGAGCGTGTGAGTAATGCATGTGTCCAAATCCGGAAGCAGCCAAGTGTAATCGAACGAGTTCTGGATTCTTTGAGAAAAGGAGTTGAAGCATGTGTAAGAGTACTGTTAGCCACAGGAAGCTTCTCCTGTAGCAGTATCGACATAATGTGCAGATATTATCAGAGGACAGAATGTCAGAAATCATCACAACTCCTGTTTTACCTAATAATTGTTCCGTTAACCGTTTGAATATGCTTTACAAGAATATGGATTCCTGACATGTTTCTATAGGCTACTATGGGAGTATTTCCAGAATAAAATTTTATTGTTTCTTATTGAAAGTTAAAGAATACCTCACTAATGTATTCACAAAATGAGTTAGATACGAGGTTAGGTTTGCTTAAAAATTTAAATTATTTTGATGTTTAACGACGCTGTGAATTGCTAGAATCACATCAACGTCGCTGGTGTGCCGGAATTTCGTCCTGCACGAGTTCTTATACATGCCAGTAAATCTACTGACAGGGAGTTGTTTTTAAGCATAAGTTTTTTTTTAATAAAATCAGTGTCTTGTGTACTTCGTTGAAATGTTGACAGCTCTTCATTTTAAACAGGTCTGCGTTCCAAACTAAGTATCAACCAGCTTGTTTTAGAAGTAGAACAGGGATCGCGCTCCCAGTTACGACAGAAAAACTTAAATCATGTTTTGAATCTATGATACTACCAATAGACGACTTACTAAAACTCATACCTAAAATAATAAACTATTTCACTGGAAGTGTCCAGATGATTATTGAAGAGGTATTTAATATTGAAAAAGCAACTACTATTAGAACGATTTCTAAAGTCACCAGAGAAAATGAAGGGTTGTGACCTCAGTTCGTTAAGATGCCAGCCGAAGACATTAAGGTGATTAAAAGTGAAAGGTATGTGATTAAATTACCTCAGGAATGGCGTTTGTAGTCGATGTTGTCTGTTTCAGAGCCTCCAACTCACATTTTCGCAATTTTAAGGACGTTTTATTTTATAGCAAAATTATGACATAAGGACAACAAACGTGGTTATCTTCTCGCTACTGCGCATGTGTGATGGGACTTGCTAACCTAAATGAGAAGCAAAATTCGCTGAATAAGCGATGATTTTATTTTCTTATTATTCTTGTTCACTTCCTGGTCATATGAATGCTAAGGCAGTGTTTTGTTTTTATAGCGCATTGCAGCAAAAATGGCCTGTGCAAGGGTAGCTAATGACTAATTTTATTAACCTAAGCTTGTATATAACACCTAACCTTAGAAACTTAACATTATATACATAAATAATGAATCATAAGCGTCGTTAAGGATGCTGTAATCACAGTTTGCTAATTAACCGGAGAAAAGAAAAAAGAAACAAATGTAATCTAACATCCCGTGAATTAGAAACCGAAACTTACGTATATAAATAGTGAATCATACACGTAGTTAAGAGTGCTATAACCAAACGTTACTAATTAACGTAAGGCTCTCTGCCCACAAAAGACCAAATCTCCTGCGAATTACAAACCTAAGATTATATAAATAATTAACGATATACATACATCATTAAGAAATGTATGCTAACCCAAGCTTGTATTTATTTAATCACATCAGGGTCAAAGCGATTCCTAGACCATGCCCTTCCGCCCAAAACTTCAGCTATACCGCGCAATTATCCCGCCGTTGGTTCTCTATGGATGTGAGATCTGGGGAACGGTGGCCCATTCCACCTTCATGAGATTCCAGACGCTACAGAACCGGGCACTAAGGATAATATACGGCACTGACTGGAGATTCCCTGCCCTCATCCTACACGAACATTCCAATATCCCGTACATTATCGACGTAATCAGAACTCTGAACTCTGGGCAGATATGACCAGAGACAATAGTGCCACTTATCATCATACAAACTACTGAGGGACTTACTGGGTCCACTCGGGTAACTAAAAGAGGGAGAGCGCGACAGAAAGCCGGAACCAAAACGGGCCTAATTGAAAAACTAGCAGATCACATCTCAAAGTGTGACTGCTGGCTCCAACTAAACGAGAGAATTAGTACGGCCAGCTAATTGGCCGAGCGCGGTCTGCTGATTCGCCGGCACAATCCGTCCAATCCAGGACCAATCCCAACCAAACCCGAATAATCACCCCTCACAAGCATAAAAACCCAGAAACCCTAAAATTCTTGCTTCTTTTCCTGTAGAACATGAAACCGACCTCATTTCGCAGGTTAAGCCGCAAAGCGGCTAAGTACTAGATTAAACCCCGTTCGACTAGAACTTCTTCCGGCTCCTTCTGACACGGCATTGCCCGCAACTTTTAGACTTAGGTTGCACTTGTCCAATAGCCTTGTATTTCTCCAGATACTTTCAAAAAAGATTACTTAATAGCCTTAAGCAAAGGGTTAATTAAAACTCTTGGAATGCTGTAAAGAACACAAAATAAACAAAGTGAATAAAAACACGGGAAGACACTATGCAAAAGCACTGTGTATGTGTGTGTGTGTGTGTGTGTGTGTGTGTGTGTGTGTGTGTGTGTGTGTGTGTGTGTGTGTGTGTGTGTGTGTGTGTCTAATGCTCAAAATTTGATAGTAAAATTGTCTTCTTGCTTCCCAAAATTTAGAGACTAGATCTTTTGGATTTTTGAGAATTTCACATAGCGTTAGGTGATCAATGTTCATTAAGTCATCTTTACCACATAAAAGGTACTGTGGGCTACACATTAATCCAATCTCGAATAAGTGTCCACTCAGTCATAGCCTGTGATTGATCTGAACATTGCAACGGATGATTTATAGGTAGAACCGGAATTGTTTTACGTTTGTTTTGGAGATCCAATTAAGTTTGTAAGATGAGGTAAGATATTTGTCATAATTGGTTATAAACATGTTTTTAATATTTTGACTGTTTTAAAGGGATATTTTGTTTCATTGTTTGGGCAATTTTGGAATCCTGTTTGCTCAACATATCAGTTTGCTCGTTCCCGGAAATTCCACGGTAGGATGGAATACTTGGAAAACTAAACGTTTATTTCAATTTTGGAAATGTTTAGTCATATTATTAATTTAATTTATTCATTCATTTTAGGACAATCAGTTGAAATAATAGTACAAATAGCCGATTTGGAATCTGTTCAGAAAGTTAAGTTGGGAAGCTTAATTATCCAGGCGAATAGATCTCTTAAGGAAATATAAATTGCATCAATTTTCCCCTTAAGTCTGTGAGATAATTTGTAACATGCTTATAAAACGAAACGAATTTACAAGTACTTAGGGTGTTCAAGAAAGACTGGCACTAATATTCATACAACAATGTATTGTAAAAAATCATTCATACAGACTGTTGCCCCCCTCAGAATACTTCTCCCTCAATATAATGTACTTGTCCCACCTCCTTTGCCATTCCTGGAAAACTTGGAGGAAGCCATTCTTTGAGAACCTGTTCAGGGTCGCCTCTAAAGCTTTCACTGCTTTGGTCTCATTGTCGAACCGACGTCCCTTAAGTTTTTTTATGGCTCTCGGGTTAAGAAAAAAGTCACATGGAGCTAGGTCAGGATTATAAGGTGGAAGAGGTACCGTGGACATATGATTTTGTGCCAGGAATTCGATAACCGCATCAGCAACATGTGGCTTGGCATTGACGTGATGAAGCTTGCACTGCTGAATGAGATTCTTTAGCTTTTTGGGGATGTGATCCTTTACCAATTGCTTCAGGATAGTGTTATAATAATCTGCAGTGTCTGTAGAGTGTCTTGGAACTGTGAGAATGCAGACTGTCCTCTGGTAATCAAAAACAGTAATGAGTACGCCCTTATTGGGTGACTTCTGTACTCGTGATGATATTTAGAGGCGATTATCAAACACGTTCACTCTCACAGGCTGTCAACAATCAACTGATAGAGCTATCACTGTGTGATTTTCAGTGATTAGCGACTAGAATACGTAGTTCAATGGCACATGGACAGATGTCGCAATCAGACACTTAATGAAAGGAAAACAAAATCAGTGCCAGTCTTTATTGAACATCTCTCCTGCTGTATCTTCTTGGTTATAAAGGGGACCATTTGTACAGATTGTCCATTATTCATCTGGATATCTTACATTTACGGTTTCAAGGACATATGCTTTAGCTTCTGTAGATGAATTTTCTTTCCTTTTAAAATCTACAATTAAATCAAGTTTGTATTCTAGTTCAGTGATGTTCATTGGGTTGTTAAGAGGCATCAGAGGCTCTATTCGGATGGGTAATCTAGTTGATTTCTTAGTTGTTGAACTTTTTGTATGAAGCCTAATCTCGGAAATCTCAAGAATTTTTGTTACGTTAAAGGGCTTGCATTTTTAAATCTGTCTTTATAGGTCTATGAATGTAGATGCTTGTAAGGTAATTTTAGGAGTAATTTTAATAGCCCCAGTAATGAACCTATGAGCCTAACCTTGTGTGCACTCAAGTATCACGGAAGCTGTGTGGCTAACCAAAAAGACAGACTGCGGCTCGAGTCGGAGTTAGGTAGCAATGGTAGTCTGATACATGGCTAACATTGTATACCATCATGAAAAAACTGTATCTTTTGTATACAATGAGTAATTTGTTTGGTTGTTTAGAATATGGATGCACTAGAGTAGACGACTGTCGTTATACTTCATTGGGTCATGACCGGACTAGGAGAATTACGTCACTGCAGTCCGCGCCGTAGCCTGGTGAAGGTGATGTCATTAACACTTCTCCACAGTATTTAAGGACCGGCCTGTACTATATGTAGTATTTAATATAGACCTTGAGCAACCCCATTTAGTACCTGCAAATATTTTAATATCTTAAAACGGCTGGTTACTTTATCTTGAATTTCTTCAATATGTTTTTTTCCAGGTTAATTTGTTGTCAAACAATATTCCAAGACATTGAGCATTTTATGTTTTGGTTAATTGGGTATGTTTTTTTTTTTTTTTTTTTTTTTTTTTTTTTTTTTTTTTTTAAGGAAAAAAAACTGAAAGTTACTTTTCACAGTATTTACTTTCATGAGGTTGAAAATCAAAAGCGCTGTTAAAGAACTTCATGTACTACAGGAAGAAAAGCGGGATCAATTACTTCGGCTTTCACTACTATCTACTTATATATTTAAAATGTGTTTTCTCTTTCATCATATAATTACTGCCTTCAGCAATTCTTACTGTGTCGTTTCTTTTTCATTGTACACAGTCACTGTTTACTGTTCCCTGGAGTGTATAAAACATTGCATTAAAATAGCTGACAGGTAAATAAATTAGAAGCAGAGGTTGGAGTTACCCAATTGAAGAGTTTTCTCGAAGCTGTATCACTTACGGAACAGACACGCACCTGCCTGGCAGCTCTCATATGTTAACGTTGCAAGTCTACAAAGAATACCACATACATATAAAGCGAATGGAATGAAAGGGATAATGGAGTTAGCGTACGACACCTAGCCCTTTGTTTACCCGGGTCGGATGGACGGTGGGTGCCATTAGCCTCGAGGGTGGAGGGACGCTGTAACTAGCCGTAAAGGAAGGGTGTGAAAACGTCACCTGCTTCCTCTGGGAACAAAGGACGGTCCTGTTCTGATGTGCATGCTTGATTACACCGCTCATTTGCTTCGGCTCTCCTCTGACCTTTAGCTATGTCTTGCGTCACTTTGACGAAGTTAATCTCCGTGGCGCAACGAGTGTGTCGTTAAATTTAAAGCGTCGATAGCGTCCAACTTGCACTATAGCATTTTTTGTCTTTCGTATCTCCACTCAGAGGTCACTAGAGCGTATTTTACATGTCTGCAAATGAGAAAGTAACCTCCAAGATGTAGTTGGTCCAAAAGCAGTTGTATTCACTCCTGCATTACACTCGAATAGCAGACTTAGAAAGACGTTCACTGCAACGTAACGTGAAATTTAGAGTATATTAATTTGACTGCATTCTTGGAAAATCTGTACCCTAAAACCAAAGGTAAAACTTCAAGATAGCAGCTGTTCTCTCCAAACTCGTATACATGGACATAAATAAATGGAATTCGCTTGCTAAAAGCTCAGACTTACAATAAGTAGAGAAAGTCACTGTACATATTTCACGGGAAATGTAGGTTTTGAAACGCCCTGAGCCCAAACAAAATCATTTTGGAAACTCTCTCGTTCTCTTCTGTTTCTCTCTCTCTCTCTCTCTCTCTCTCTCTCTCTCTCTCTGTGTGTGTGTGTGTATGAGTGTGTATGTGTGTGTGTGTGTGTGTGCGCGCGCGCGTGCTGCGCTCCTCTGCGAACAGTACCACTCAAAAAAGAAAAGTCCATTAGACATCGAACTAGTAGGTGCTTATCTATGAATTCAACATCTTCCACGGATGCGACAAAACTTTCAAAATGTTTAATTTTCTCAAAATTGGCTCTAACAATTTTCATTAAATATCATGCGTGTAAGACATTCTCATTGCACGGAATGTACATATTGAATTTCCGGGAATGACCTCTGAAGACCATCTGTATGACTGTTCCTCAACTGAAAGATCTGATGTGTTGCATCACATTCCTCTTGTAGAGTTCGTGTTAGTTGAGATAGATATGCGCAGAAATTATCTTACTGCCTATTTTGTCGTAGGTGCAAAGAGAATATGGGAATACAGTAGGCTTTGAGTGATAGTCAAATCTTTTAAAGCTTTCAAATTCCGTTTTCTTTGCACTGTCAACGTATACAAAAATGAACGATGCTCCTTCGAAAGAAGTACAAGTTCTCCAAAACTCACACAAATAACAAGGAATATCTCCGAAACGGTCTTTTAAGATCTACATTTTTGAATAGTAAGATTTGGCCTATCTCTTACGCTTTACCAGTTATGTAAAAGTCATCCAAAGTAAACAGTACTACATAGGCTACAACCGAAAATTCAAAATATACAGTTCATTTGTCATAAACACATCTTAAACATAGGGCATTTTAATCAAAATTTTAAAGCCATTTTCAATAAAATCAAAATTTTCGAAAAATGTTCCATGAAAGCGTAGTTTGTGGTGGAGGAATTTTCTTCAAAATTTTCTTGTCGCATCTTTAAAATATATTAAACTTATATACCAGCACATTTTAGCCGAATTTTCGTTTCTGAGTTATGCTGCCCACAGACATACATACGCGCACGCCCCCCCCCCCCCCCGCACACACATACACACACACACACACACACACACACATCCACACACACACACACACACACACACACGAACATACATGTGTGCGTGGGCTCAGATTTTTTCTAAAAATTCTTTGTTTTTATTCAGGGGAGCTCAAAACATATATTTCTGGCGAAATCTCGACATTGAATGTTTGGGTGGGTACAATACTTCCTCTACTTACTCTACGTACAGAAGAGTAGTAGAGAAAATAAAAAGGCTATGCTGTAAGTACTCCTATATTTTAAACTGTCGGATGGCTAGAGAAAAAGTGTGATAAAATTGAAACAAAAGCACCCGCTCAACTTGTGACTGTTGTATGGCTTGATGTGGTCTCTTCTAGAACCTTTAACCCACACATTCACCCATCCTCCCTTTTTAGAACGTCTTCTTTTATGGCAAAATGATCGCCAAATGACAGAAAACATGGTCTTTTCCCACCACTGATCATGCGCAATGTGCGGTGCTAATCTAATTGAGATGCAAAATCCGCTGGATAAGCGATGTTTTGAATTTTTGTTGTTCTTGTAGCGAATCATAAGCGTCATTAAGGAACGCAAGCTCGCTTCGCTCGCAGGCTAGTGTATAACCTCTAGTTCCTAATTAGCCTAATGTTATATAAACTAAACTTAACCTCACCTGGCGTAAATCAGAAGCTTAAGCTTACATACATAGTGAATCTTAACCATCGCATGTTTGCGTGCTTTGATGTACCATTGGCTACTATGTAACATAAGCTTTGTGTGCTTTGGTATGATATTTTGTCATTTCCCAATCGTTACTGGTGATTGTTATTCCTATATTGGCAGCAATTGTTTGTGTATTTCTTTTAAAAGTGCCGTCTGCTGGGAAGTTGAGAAATGGGTTCTGAGCCGATCGGATGTAATATATATTTCATGTAATTAGCCAGCAAGATTTCTAAAGACTGTAAATATTTAAGCCTAATAAAAATTATTGCTTGAACTGGACAATAGCATTTAAATGAATTATATCAGCACTACATCAGAAATTTGTTTTATTGACACCAGAAACAAAAGACACATGTTCAATCAACGGCAAATTTTAAGCTTATCGCCATCGCTGTTGCATAATTACTTTAAATACGTACACTATGTAGCGATAAACTATTTTCAAAAATGCACAGGTCAGTTAAATTTAACGAGTGGAAAGCAAGGTGTCCAGAAGACTTCCAATTTGTTAAAGGATATACTTTCTTGAAGTTTACCCGAACTGTGACCTTTTGGCACGCATTTCCATGGCGATTTCACTGCTTTAAGACATCTAAACAGTAAAAGATATGCTCGTGTTTACATCTTTTTATATTTTAGCTGGTAAATCAGTTATCTAGCTAGTATGATTCTCTGGAATAATTTTTCTTGCCGTAATGAGAAAAAATTATTTGCGGGCGATTTTATAGATGTAAACCTGAACTTTCTAAAGCTAGAGCTCAGATATGTTATCCTCCTCTGCCTCAGCAATTGTTTCTAATTCTGTTTGTGCTTCCTCCTCCGAAAATCCGGCATCGGAAGGAGGCGGTAATCTTTCTTCATTTACAATGTACTCACCAGATGTTTCACCATCTTCTCCTACACTGCCTTCGTCTACTTTCCCAAACTCCCTTGGTTCTACTACCTCAGTGCTACCAGTAGTTTCTAAACAATGGGGAGATGATACTCCATCTTGTGGTGATTCTGTTTGATCAAGCTCATTTGTATGTACAGACATCTGATCTACCTGGGATGCACTGTCTTCAGAGAAAGTACATGTTGAATCACTTAGCTCTTCTTCTTTTACTTTGTTCTGGTCTTGATCTTCCTCGTCATCATCACCGTAATCACTGCCACAGCCCTGTTTATTACTTTCAGAGTCGTTGCGTATGTTTTCGGCTGTTCTAAAATCACTATCACCTGCTTCAGAAGCAGTGGATTCGTAGTTAATTTCAGTTATAACTTTTTCACTCTGTATTGCAGTTTCCAACGAATCCATGCTGGTTACACTGGTAACTTCGTCATCGTCACTTTGCTCCCTTTCTTCCTGGTTCTGATATAGAATACTTGCTTCTGTTGCTCGGTTTTCCGAAATCTGATGGTCGTATAGGTCTTTGTCTGCCAAAAGTATGTGTTTGTTCTTCCATGCTGTACCAAGCAGTTCGTATAACTTCTCTTCATAAGGTTGCGGTGCGAGTAGATCAATTTCCTTGCCTTGGTATTTGTGCCGTATGTGCCAGAAAAGCTTTTCGTGAAGCAACATTGATAAATATTGTCTGATTGACTGAGAAGAAGTAATGCGTGGCTGTTGTTGGATTCTCCTGCTCCTCTGCTTCAGATATACGCCGACAAAGATGATAAATGGAATAACAAGGAATTCCATTGGTAAGTCAGGGTAGTACTCCAGTATTAGATCTCCAGTTGACATTAAGGATTCTGAAATATACTCATAAACCTCCATATCGAAATATAGATTCAGACGAGCGAAACCACTTTTACAAAATCACTAGTTTCTGCAGTGTATAATTTTTAAACATGTGTCGTGAAACTCCACTACCTAGCTCCTCTCCGAGTAAAGCAGTACCTGCAAATGCTTATTCCATGGAGCAATTTAAGTTATTTATACGGGTTTTTGGCAATCATTACTGAAAATTACTGTTTACTGCAACACATGGTTACTATGAGATCCAAAACGTTTGTCTAATGTTTTAGCTTGGCCTTTGTGTAGCATGTTCAAGATTTCATATACACTAACGAATATGCTTAAGTGCATTCTATGCGCTCAGAAATGTGTTAATTTGTTTTACGTTGTAGAATATTTAGCATGCTTTGAGTGATGCTTTTAAATCGCAGAGGGTTTTGTACATTTCAAAGGTCTTTCCAGGAAATAAAGAAGTTGATTTGACTCAGCGCATTCGTAAAAGAACATTCTTTGTAGTAATGTTTATAGCATTTATTAGTTATCCTACGGCAGAAAAATCCTAAAAATGTACATAGATATTGAACAGTTCTACAAATTACAACTTCTTGCTTAAGTTGATATATCATTGTTGTTGTTCTTCTTCTTCTTGGGCCCAAATGACCTCGTTGTGGTCGGGCCGTTAAACTCCACACACTCACTCACTCACTCACTCACTCACTCACTCACTCACTCACTCACTCACTCACTCACTCACTCACTCTTCTTCTTCTTCTTCTTCTTCTTCTTCTTCTTCTTATTATTATTATTATTATTATTATTATTATTATTATTATTATTATTATTATTATTATTATTATTATTATTATTATTATTATTATTATTATTATTATTATTATTATTATTATTATTATTATTATTATTATTATTATTATTATTATTATTATTATTATTATTATTATTATTATAATATTTTATTGAAACAAATCTTGCCAAATTTGATAAAGAAAAAAAATAACATTATTTCTCATTAGACAAAAGTTGGAGTTTAGGTTTAGCAATGTAATCATGATACGGTGATATATATATATGCACAGTACTTATATTTTAAATATATATATATATATATATATATATATATATATATATATATATATTAAAAACCTGCACTGCATCTGTCTTTTATTCTGTGAATTCTGCACTAGAACTATCTATCCGTCGAATGATTTTTGGTCATCAATTCGTACCATAGGAATAGGAGAAATACGGATTGGCTTCGGCAATGAAACCAGGCTTATTCCAAGGCGGCACCTCCGGGAGAAAGGATGAGGTGAGAGGCGATACCGGGCAGGCAGATCCCGACTAACGGTACGGGCATTGACAGAGGTCCCTAAGATTTCCCAAGATTGACATCTATAAGTTCTTAGGTCTTCCCTGGCCATCTTAGGGGGACGTCGACGTTGGGGTCCAACTCCTCTAGATGCCGCCCCCTCTACCCGAATCCCAGAGATGTAGAGGGAGGAAAAGAGCTCCTGTGCACATATCAACCCTTAGCTGACAATTTCGACCCTGAAAGAACTTACGGCATGGACGATGAACGAAATGATTAATGAAGCAAAATAAAGGACTGGAAATTCGGAGGATGTATTTTCCTTCCCAAAATTCACCTAGCGACCCGGGGAAACCTCGAAAAACTCATGGGTCAGAAATGTCGGCAGTGGAAATCAAACCCAGGGCCTCCCAAACACGAGTGTCGAACGTTACCGCGGAGTCATGTCGCTCGGTAATTTGTGTCATTCATGGCTTCGAACACAAATGAGCCCACGTATGTAGACGATTTGGGTATACTATAAGAATTCGAACTGTGTCTAGTTCCCACGAATTCGTGTCCCTCCTGCTTTGGCATGCGCGTTTGAGTGTATTGTGTATATCTTGAGGTGTGAATGAGAAAGTGTGTGTGTGTGTGTGTGTGTGTGTGTGTGTGTGTGTGTGTGTGTGTGTGTGTGTGTGTGTGTGTGTGTGTGTGTGTGTGTGTGTGTGTAACCGCGCGCGCGGGTGCGCTCGCGTGTGATAATAACTTAATTTAGTGTTTAAGCTGGAAATTTACTTAGCTAAATTTTTAGATACGTAGGTACTCGATTTGTTCTTTTTTTACTTTCTCTACTACGTGTAGTAAGTAGAAGTGTTGTATTTCACTAAAAAAATCCATGTCAAGATTTCACCGAAAATATGTTTTGAGACCCCCTGAGTTAAAAAAACAAAAAAAAAAAAAAAAAAAAAAACATTTTTAGAAAAAGGTTCATGTGTGTGTGTCAGTCTGTGGGCAGCATAACTCAAAAACAAAAAGTCGCTTAAAAACTACAGTTGATATTTAAGTTGAATGTCTTTTAAGGATGCGACACGAAGATTTTGAAAAAAATTCCTCCACCCTAAACTACCCTTTACACGGACAATTTTTAAAAAAGTTTGATTTTCTCCAAAATGACTAATGATTTTGATTAAAATGCCATATGCTTAAGATATTTTTATGACAAATGAAATGTATATCTTGAGTTTTCTGGCTGTAGTCCTGTTTACTTTGGATGACTTTTGCATAACTGATAAACAGCAAGAGAGAGACGAAATCTTACTGTACAAAAATGTAGATCTTCTTAAAATACACAATCTATGTCCAAATGGGTTTTCTGCGTGTGTGTGTGTGTTTTTTTTTTTTTTTTTTTTTTTTTTTTTTTTTTTTTTTTTCCCTTTTTGCAATATTCAAAACTTTTCTCAAGTGCAAAATCGTTATTCACTTTTAATCTCTTGACCGCTCAAAGGGTACTGTAGTCCCATGTTCCCCTTGCATCTACAGAAAATTACCAATAAGGAAATTTTTAGAATTGTTTATCTCGACTAACATGAAGAAGACACTGGAATAGGAGTTTGTAGGAATATTTAGTACCAGAGTAGACAAAGTCATGTGAATGGAACATATGAGATTATTTTTTTCTCTTTCGCGGAAATTTTGAATTAGATTGCACATAAAACCTGTATTTTACGTAGTATAATACATTTTGCTTAACTATAGATAGTACTAAAGAGGACGTAACTAAGCAAATACTATTGTGTGTTGATTCAAGATGCCCGAGAACAACGCTATGACCCATTACTTTTTTTTAACGTCGGCCGGCGTAGTATCATATCGGGTGATGAATGATGAGTGAAAGAATTAGTGAAATGGGCTTAAATAAGCCCGAGGTCCAGAGCTTAAAGTTACCCGACTTCGTCTTCTCAGAATAACGGAAAACCTTGGAAAACACATGCTAACCGAGATTCGAATATGGGATCTCGTGGATGTAAGGGCAGACACGCTACCAGCTCACAACAGAGGCGGACCCTACCAATCTAAATACATGTTACACGAGATGGTATATGAAGCAGTCGGCTAACCATAGTTTGGCATATTTGTCGCTGCTTTTCTAATGAGCTGGGTTCGAAGAAGCGGTCGAGTTTCATTATGTGCCATACGTAACGAACGAGAAAACTATTCTGCACCACTTGTCAGAAAAATTCCGGTGTATTACATTTACATGACCTGTTTTAACCATTCTTCAAAAATCATTCTTACAGAAATTTATTCTTTTATCTAATATAATATTTCATGCAAGTTATTATTATTATTATTATTATTATTATTATTATTATTATTATTATTATTATTATTATTATTATTATTATTATTATTATTATTATTATTATTATTATTATTATTATTATTATTATTATTATTATTATTATTATTATTATTATTATTATTATTATTATTATTATTATTATTATTATTATTATTATTACTATTATTGTATATTTATGTTAGAGTAACTATGGAATTTTAAGGAATTTTCCGCCATCAATGAATCCTTTAAGCGGATAACCTGTATTGCTTTCTCTGGTACGTTCTTATTGTACATAGAGCTATTATTGTATTTCCCCAGACATTCGATATCAAGATTTCCTAAACCAGCAGACGCACACGGATCACTGAACCTGGTTATCGAGTACTGGCTGACAAATCATTTCCATGCAGGTATTTTTGTTATCAATAGGAGAGCATTTAAATAGATTCGTAGGTGAATCTTGTAGAATCGATTTAAAACTGAGTGAAAAGTGTCGTATGACTGCAAACTATCGGATTTATTAATAAATCTGCTGTTTAGCGGCAAATGTCAATACATACCTAAAGCAATTATGAGTTTTGTATAGTAACACCACTCAACAAATTTCAAATTTCAGGTTGTTGAAACGTAAATAAATGTTATTAGTATCATGGACAACATACATAATGTAGATATTTATTGACAAAAATTCAATATTATTCTTTTCTGCAAGCGGCATTCTGAGATGAAAGAACAGTCACATTGCTCCAAGCTTTGGCGTGTATTTGTAACGAAAATAATTCAAAATGCTGCACTGCACATGCCAATCACAACTTTATTTATTTTAATTAGTATATTACTGTTGACCCTACCATTCTCGTGATTTACTTAACGAATTAAATATATTTAATATATTTACATATCATTAAACAAGACATATATTTTACTTTCTCTAGTGGTAAGTAGGGGAAGTATTGTATTACACCCAAAAATTCGATGTCGAAATTTCACCGGGAATATATGTTTTGAGACCCGCTGAATAAAAAAAAAAAAAAAAAAAAGGTATTTCTAGAAAAAGTTCCGTGTGTGTGTCTGTGCATCAGTCTGTGGACAGCATAACTCAAAAACGAAAAGTCGGTTAAATAGCAAAGTTAGTATTTAAGTTTAATGTCTCTCAAGGATGCGACACGAAGATTTTGAAGAAAATAGCTCCATCCTAAACTACCCTTTACATGAAAAATTTTGATTTTCTTGAAAATGGCTCCAACGATTTTGATTAAAATGTCATATGTTTGAGATATTTTTATGGCAAATGAAATGTATATCTTGAATTTTATGGTTATAGCCCCTGTAGTCGTATTTACTCTGGACGACTTTTGCATAACTGGTAAACTGTTAGAGATAGACCAAATCATACTATACAGAAAATGTAGATCTTGCTAAAATACACAATTTATGTCCCAATAAATTTTCTTGTAGGGTGAACCATTTCGGAGATATTCCTTGTTATGTGTGTGAGTTTCGGAAAACTTAAACCTTTCGTGAAATGGATCATCGTTGCTCATTTTTTTATATGTTAAGTGTGCAAAGACAACAGAATCTCAAACATTTGACTATCGCACAAAGCCTACTGTATTCTAACATTCCCTTGCACCTACAAGGAAATAAGCAATAAGATAATTTGCACAAATGTTTATCTTAACCAACACGAAGAAGATATGGGAATAAGAATTTGTACAAATAGTTTGTACACGAGTAGAGAAAGTCATGTGAGTGCAACACATCAGATTTTTTTCCTTTAGTTCATAGGAAACATCTCCAATTATTTTCTTCTAACATGCGTTGTCATTTTGAGCTACTCTCGAAATTGAGCATTAGCTAGTTATTAAAGTATGACAAACTAATTAACTCAGTAGTAAAGGGTCTTCATAACATTTATGATGGTCATTGTGGTAATTTTTTTATTTTTATTATTTTTATCTAATAAAGATCGATTAATTAATGCACTGTTTTAAATTTCCAATTTCGAATTTCTAATAGTAGGTGTACTTTTAACAGTGGTGTGTAAATTTAGCAAATCTATGATAACATCTATGAAACACATTTGTTTCCCTTTCTATAGCTATGTAAATAGCGTTACCTATAACGAACTTTTCACGGTCAACAAGCGACAGTCTGATAAAGAATCTATTTGAACGCTGGGTTATTGTTTCAAGCATTCCACAAGAGGTGGTTCAGCGTACAATATCTTCACCATCTCGGCTGCAGGTGTGTTTGAAACGGTAAAGGTCTTTTTAAATGCTATGTACAGAACATAATTGAGTGCATATAAAATCTGAATAATGTGTTGCTTGTATCCAATAAAATGCATTATTTAAATTTTTGAAAACATTAAAAC
This sequence comes from Tenodera sinensis, assembly GCA_030765045.1. NCBI lineage: Eukaryota > Metazoa > Arthropoda > Insecta > Mantodea > Mantidae > Tenodera > Tenodera sinensis. Next base: position 139,022,855 of record CM060961.1, on the reverse strand, counting down.
CGTCATGTAGTTTTTTTAATTAATGGCGATATATAATCAGATAAAGCTGGTAGATTACGAAATGGAGTTTAGCATTAAAGCATAAGCAAAATTAGTAGTTGTGACAGAAGAGCTGCGCAGGAAATGAAGTTTCAGCTTGGATTCTCTAGAAAGATATAAATTTTAAACACACCCCAATTACTTCACTTTACCCTTTTTCTGTCATGCTCCTTCTCTTTCTGCCGTGCGTTAGTTCGCTTTGTTGAACATTAGTTAAAGCTTTTGACAAAGTAACCAAATTAAATGGCCTGACCTTTTGTGCTCGTGTCCGGGCATTTTTTGTACACCTTTCCTCTCCACATACGCTGCACTTCCTGTGCCTCTTGCTCCGGAATGAGGCGACTTTAGGGTTTTGTAGCTTGAGGACTTTGAATATGCGTCCTTTTATTTAAATGTCTCATGAGAACAAACAAGGCGCACAAAGGCTTACAATGATTCTCTGAGTTCAGAGGAAGACAAGTGTCATCCGCGATTAAGGTTAAGATAACCGATCGGGATGGCGGTCTCGTCTGGCCCGCATACAGGAGGTCGTGGGTTCGATCCCTGTGGTCGACCTCCCTGAACAATAGGTTTTTCCGAGTTTTCTCCCAGTCGCCAGGCGAATGCTGAGAAAGATTTCCATGTCCTCTGAATTTGCAGTCCCTCCATTTCGTTACATTAATCATTTTTGGCCCTTCATCCCGTTAGGTTTCTTTCAGGGTTGGAAGGTTGGCGAGCGTCGCGGCAGCAGCGCGGCAGGGGAAAGAATGCGCTCTGGAGCTCTCGTCTCCCGGATTGGAGGGGGAACCTGCTGGTTTCCGCACCCCATAGGATGGTACAGGCCCGAGGCGGGAGGGGAACCGGTTTTCGAGTCCCGCGTCCCTCTTCGGAGTATGAAACCAAGGGGATCGGAGAGGAACCAGCCCAGCCTCCGCCGGGATGCTTCTAACTGGGAAGATGTAGGGACCCTGCAATCTGTTCTGTCATGGTAACGTTCCAGCCGCCCTTAGGATCCATTCGCCTCTTCCATCCTCCCGGGAGGTGTCTCTTCAACGGTGTAGCACTAACGATCGCCTTTCCGTGGAGGCGCTAATTCCTCCTCCGCAAGTTGTCATTTAGTCATGGCTAAAATAATCATAAATAAGCTTATACTTAAAAGTTGCAGCACCGTTCTATGCATTATCACTTATTTTCATATACTACACACATCACAATAAGGTAATTTCGGGTAGATAAAATATGAAAAAAGTAAGCTGAAATCTATAGGTAGCTTACTTCTTGGTGATATCACATAGATATCGAAGCTCAGTTAGTTTAATCAAATTATTGCTGTTTATACCCTGTTAAAGCGTCCAATGCGTTAAGTACCTTCAGTGTTGCCAACGCATTTTGTTAGAATTCCACTTCGAGTTCATGGGGACCAATGCTCTTTCAGCTAGGCAACTGTGGAAGATTTTCAGAACATATACATACAACAAATATGAAGACATACTTGTCCTTAATTCAGTAAAGCAGATCTGTGCGCTTCTACAGAAGATTACAATCAACCTTAGCAGGCGATTTGTAGCTCAAAAGATGGGAAAGAACTTCAGTGATATTTTTTCTTCCCTTCTTCACATGGTGTATATTATGCTTAACATCGTCGTAAATTATCTTGTTTCCTTATCTGTATGTTATGAAATATATCAGGTAGAATAATAATAATAATAATAATAATAATAATAATAATAATAATAATAATAATAATAATAATAATAATAATAATAATAATAATAATAATAATAATAATAATAATAATAATAATAATAATAATAATAATAATAATAATAATAATAATAATAATAATAATAATAATAATAATAATAATAATAATAATAATAATAATAATAATAATAATAATAATAATAATAATGATGATGATGATGATGACACCGACACCCACAACGACAACGGCAACAGCAATGCCAAGAATAGCGCCAATAATTAATAACAACAAGAATAACAGTAACAACAATAACAACAATAATAACAACAATAGTAATATAATAACAATAATTAATACCAACAATTAATAACAATAACAACAGTAACAATAACAACTGTAATAGTAATAATAATAGTAATAATAACAACAATAATACATTGGCTTTTATCTACTGGTAATAGATGTGTTTTTATGTAATTCGTTGCATTTTACGTTAACGTTTATCACATGGTAACAGTTATTTTCTCTATATTTTAGTGACGAAAACTGTGCTTTCTAAAATATAAGTAGTAATTACGTAAAGGTAGGACTAAATGGACACAAGGATATTCAAAACAGTCACGAAAAATTTCAGATAACTATATGTAATAATTGTGTGAAAATGGTAACTAGAGAAGACAGCGTTTCCCAGTTTTTAAATTTTTAGGAATTTGTTGCCGTCTATTAAAGTGAAAAGTTTTAAACCGTGTCAATTGCATCATTGCTTAGTGGCTATTTAGGTACCACGCATTGGTAATAGGCCTTTAGGAGGTATAATGCAGATATTTGTACTGGTAATTGAGGACAGAGTAATAAACATTATTATATCACTATTTGTTTCATTTGAGAACTTACAATTCCAGTTGATTAGTACATACAAGTAGGCATGGCACAGTAGACGTGAAGCAGAGTGGACAATGTCGTAACGCGATAGCTAATGTTATATCGGAACTGAAATCAAATGCTTTCGGCAAGACGAATGTTCTCATTACTAGGTTAGTAGATCGTGCATTGAGGTGTGAAGCAAAACATAATCTATTTGACAGTCGTTGTTCATTTTGCTGCGCAGTTACGGCCATGCAAAAAAACATCTGGTAGTAAACTATGCAATTGGTTTGTGGGAATACTGCTAGACATGTGTAAGGCATGTGTAATTTGAAAACTCATTGCCAACTTTCTGAAATGTGCACTTGGTACAAAAATATGTACACGATATAATGAGTTGTGTATTACGTTGGGAAGGAATTGGTAATCTTGGAGGAGCTCTTAAATTCATGGCTCCATGTCCACCCTTTACTTGTTGTAGCAGATGATTGGCGGCCTTATATGCCCTTTTTTCGCATGGCGAACGTGCCCAGTGCCTGGAAGCTAAATCAATTTGATTCCACGAGGAAATATAATAAATTCAGTTTCATTGTTTCCTCTTTCGCAGGCTGGAAATGTAGAACCGGAATAAAAAGTGGGGAAGTCGTTGGGGTATGTTATGTCAAAGGAATTCTATGGGGAATTTCATGACTTGCTAACTATATCACCTCTAGCTCAGGTGGCAGAGCAGCGGGACGGATGGCCAACGATTGGTGGTTCCATTCCTGACCATGGGAATGAGCTCTTTATTCTGATTGTGCCTTTTCATATTAATTGGGATTTAATATTACCTTAAATAATTTGTAGTTCGTAAGGAAAAGGAATATAAAATGGTTGCCAACCCCTGAACTTGTATACTTGAAAACAACACTTGAAATATTAGTATAATGTATATAAAATGATTAATTAATAAATAATGTAGTAATAAATAATTATTAATTTTAATATCAATATATAATGGCGACGCCGTGGCTGAGTGTTTAGATCGCTCGCCTACCACCTAGGTGGCCCGGGTTCGATCCCAGAGACCCGCATGTGGTATTTGTGGTGGACAAAGCGGCGCCAGGTTGGGTTTTCTCCGGGTTCTCCGGCTTCCCCCGCCATTCATTCCACCAATTGCTCCATTATCACCTTTCCATTAATCGATTTCACCTGTATTTCTTATCATCCTCTTCCTCACTACCATACCTGGTGCTTGGCTGACCACCTGCTTCCACGTCTCCACTCTGTCTGGTCCAGAGGTTCCTGTGCTCCCCGACAGGCATCTGACCCTAGGCACTGGTTTGTAAGTCCTAGGGGGTGTAAGTCTTACATAAGGGGAGGGTAATCAGGTAAAGAAGAAGATGTGATATATAATACTTGAATACTATACGTAATACTATATAAAATAATACTTGAAAACAAGTATTACGAGAATACTAAGTTTTGCAGCCTGCCATAAGGCTTTTTCGTTCTTTTGGTTCATTTGTGTAAAAGTCAGTTGTCTACCATACTTTTTTAATTTGGCTTGTAATATCAAACTTGCTTGTAATCTTTTATAACTCAAAATCAATATGTCTATCCGCTCTTTGTGTCTTGCAAACGATTATTAGTAAAAGGCGGTAAAAATAATAAAAAGATAATAATAAACGATAGTAAGAAAAATAAGTTAAACAAATCCACAAACCCTAATCCATTAAATGAGCTATTGGAAGTGAAATGCTTTTTTTATCTCTCCTGAAACTTTTATTTATTAAACTTCTGTTCCCCACACTTTAATGTTGCCTTGTATACCGTTCTGATGTGTTATTGATAGTCTGGTACCACGAATACTGATATGCATTTGTAACTATGGCTGACACAAAATTTAATGGCGGGTGGATCAACACAACATCCAATCAGAGGCTTCCCACGCCTTGCGATGTTGTATAGTTAAATACTCTGTGAAATTACGTTGTAACGCCAGTAATATAAATATCATTTGCGCCTACAAAATTTATTTGCACATCAGGAAAGAGAATAGCAATGGTCGGTTATCAGCCGCCCTTAAATGTTGTGTCTGCCATAAATAAGTATGCACCCTCAAGGCTTACATACGTGTTAACCAAGAACAAATTCTTCATAGTAGAAGTTGGACTTGAACTGCTATTACCACAAGAAGCCTACGAGAAACTACTACAAAAACTCAACAAAAAGAAGCAAGAGATATTGGCGGATTTCTTCTCCACGGGTGCGATGATCTACAGAATTTGGACGCAAGCAGGATACGACCTACGACATACCGTGATGAGATTCACGGTATATTGTTTTCATTATCGGATATACCAGACAGAGAAGTTCCACGATCGGAACAGAAGTGCAAGTGTCAAATTGTGACCAATACCACCTAATGTGGTGCACAGAAAGGAAAAACTCACTGAGTTTTGTAAAGCTTGGAATGAACCAAGAACATGCACATTGTGTGACATTCTTTCTATTATTATTATTATTATTATTATTATTATTATTATTATTATTATTATTATTATTATTATTATTATTATTATTATTATTATTATTATTATTATTATTATTATTATTATTATTATTATTATTATTATTATTATTATTATTATTATTATTATTATTATTATTATTATTATTATTATTATTATTATTATTATTATTATTATTATTATTATTATTATTATTATTATTATTATTATTATTATTATTATTATTATTATTATTATTATTATTATTATTATTATTATTATTATTATTATTATTATTATTATTATTATTATTATTATTATTATTATTATTATTATTATTATTATTATTATTATTATTATTATTATTATTATTATTATTATTATTATTATTATTATTATTATTATTATTATTATTATTATTATTATTATTATTATTATTATTATTATTATTATTATTATTATTATTATTATTATTATTATTATTATTATTATTATTATTATTATTATTATTATTATTATTATTTTTATTTTTATTTTTATTATTGTTTTTGTTACTATAATAAACGAGTTATCTGATTTATGTGACCAGTAACCCCGTTCTGGTATTTCTTCCACTTGTTTAACGGTATTCCTGGTAATTTTCCATACATATCCACCGGGCTTCTATAGTGCTACCTAATCTTAAATAAGATAAATTGTGACTTAAAACATCAAAATGAGACTCCTTCCTGCTTGTATCAGGTCTATAATTGGTAGATTAAAAATGCCGGTATGGTGCAGGCATGGAAAAAATGATTCAGCTCATTAGGGGAGCAGAATATTTCGAACTCCTACGTCGTGTTGCAGCACGGTTTACTCAACTCTATGTTTCCAACATGCAGCTGACTTTATTGATATTGCATGCTGGAAATACTGATTTGTGTAAACCGCGCTGCAATACGACGTGGTATGTAGAAATATGTGCTCTCAAATACACTCAATCATGTTTTTTCCATTGGCTGTACAATGGCATATCTGTAGTGTTACTATAAGTATGTGTTCCAACTAGACTGACGCATCAATACAGCTCTTCAAAACCCGCCGAACGCAGCATGGTCCCGTCGATACGACTTGTGCCTTCCGCGTAACCTAAAAGGCAGAAGGAGGCGAGTGGCGCCGTCGGGCCATTCCGAAGCGCAGCAAAAGCAAAAGGTTATGAGCTTTGTAAGCCCGTTGTTAGGTTAATTTTAGTTTCTGTTTGTATGAAATACTGTTACTATTTGCTGTAAATTTTGATGTTTCACTAGAACATCCACAGGGCACGTTCAGTCGCAATTCACATGTTATCTGTTCTAACAACTGTACTGACTTAGACGAAGATAATAGTGATTATTTAATAAATTTACCAAGCTACGCAGCTCAATGTAGGTAATAATCTTCGGTTTCTTGTGCATGTTATTTGATACTTTCAAGTGACATTATATAATAAAGAGGACAATGTTTACAAGGCAATTTCATCTATCCACTCCACATAATTTGTCTCCCCTCTTTCCTACTCTGCTGAGGTGAAAATGGAGATCCGTTCATTGGTTAGAGTTTGAGTGCCAGACGTTTCACATCAGAATAACAGGAGACGGGCACATCTGGCGAGTGCCTTACTTCCAGTCAAATAAAACGTTTAGGCTGACCCAGCCCTTTTGACGCTCACTTTGCTCAAACCAATAAAAACTAGCACAACAGGCAGGTGTAAAACACAATAAGGGGATTTTGCCAACATCAAATTAACCATTTATTTTTTCTTCAGCGGGCTGTAGGTACAGAAAGCTAATTTGGTAAAATGCAAGGGTGTCATGATTATTTAACGAGGCGTTCGTGGCTCCCTCTTCTTTCCTTCTCTTTACTCCTCTCCAATAGCAGCAGTATTCATGCTACTGGCTGGACATAGTTATAACCAAAGGGAAGTATTGATTACTTATAATTGCTCACTAAATCACTACTCACTAAGCTTTGTAGCTATTGCTTGATTCACCCCATGTATACATCAGAAACTAACGTGGCCAGATTATTGGTCTGTGGCAAGCTGATAACACAGCTCGACAAATTTTAGAAGCTGTGCCAATTCACAGAAATGTAATTAAATTTTAATGCCACCTAAGAAAGGCGGTTTATTGCATAGATATTAGAAGAAAAACTGTCATTCGAAAGCAGGAACTGTATTACAATATAATAGACAAACATGTTTAAATCTATGTGGACATACATTTTATTTCCAGTATGAATATAAGGAACATTTGTAGAAGGATTAAGCATTTTTATATGTTTCAATACAATATTACATTATAATTACTGTAATGCTTTACACGTTTTTGTGATTCTAAGGACAAAGTTTAAGCCTTTCTTATGCCACAGAATCGTTAGCCTAATAAATGCTGCTTATTTCAAGTATCATTTGCAATCTGTTCCATAATATGCATTAAGAATTTGAAGACAAATGTAAAGCAGATTAAAACATGACTTTTCTACGAGGCCAGGTGTATCTGCCTTCTTCTCCACATTTCCTTGTCTTCATTACAGCGCCACGCCTCTAGACTCGTATGATGTGAGTTATGATAGCACGAAAGACTAGATTGTGTTAATGACCTGATAACTGTGTATTTGTGATAACACTTTCGAAGAAAATAAGGTGATAGAAAAGTAACCAGACGCACTTTGTCATTTTCTTTCAATACCTGTACTGTATCCGTTCTGTGTTGACTTAAATAGTCTCATTTAACCGATTTGGATTGATTTTCAGCACGAAGACAATAAACCCCGTTCAAATTATGAATATTGTGACAAGTGACAAGTTCAGTTACTTTTTCTGTCACTTTATTTATTTTGTAAAACTGAATCACAAAACCACAATCCTCTTTTTTCGTCGTTAAGACAATTTACAATTCCTCGTCATTTTACTCTGTCAAAGTCCAGAAAAGTTACGTGTACAAACAAATGTACTAAAACTTGTATATTGTATTGAACTGAGAAGCTAAAGTGAATGGCATAATCAATCTTCTGCAGTATTTTCTCTCACGCAGGAGCGCTGAAGTTTGGCTTTCCAGGAGACACTAACAATGTTTCACTAATTGGATTTTCATGAAACAAATTTTACAAAATACGAAAGCTCTTGTGCTTGAAGTCGACTTCCAGATTTCAAAATGTTTCTATTTAAAATATACCTAAACCTTTATTTAATCCGGAAAGATTGATAAGAAGCGCACAACCAATTTGAAGTGAGGAACACTGGACCCTGCGAAACAACCGTTGAGGAGTTGATACTAACGGAGCAGCTTTCGCAGAATACCACGAGTTTATGGATGGGTCATTATAGTGTTTGCAGTCATTCTGTCAAGTTCATTCTCATGCACTGTGAGTAATCCCCTTCATAAACATAAGCTGAGCTAAAAATATTAATGATGTTTCTTTCTGTCTTTACAGGTAAGTGTGCAGCACCTTTTCTGTTCTGCGTTATAAGTGAGCCAATTTGGTAAGCAATTTGGAATTTCTTAGTGAAATTACATTAAGAATTGAATAAATTAAATACTTAGGAAACACACCATGCCATATTTTGCTTGCCGAGAATATAAACCCCGACCTTTATTTTTTCAAAGCATGTATAAACATTTGGCAAATGTTTGTTTCTCTTGTAAACAATGCTTCATTTATATCTATATTATTTTGTTTTAATAAGAGCTTTGGAAAAAAAATGAACAAAATGGGTTAATCTTTCCTTTTTATATGTATTTAGTTAGTTTTGGTATGTTTGAATTGGATTAAGCAAAACAAATCGATAATATGACTTCTAAGATTTTATGTTGACATGGGACCTTAATTCTTAAGGATGCGAATTTGCATCAATCCAGTTTAAGTTTGTTTTAAAAGCGTATGCATTTGAAATCCCATGATAGCTTTAACGTTTTCCAAAATCAAACAGGATTTAAATCCTGAATTGCAGATCTTTGTGAACAACACATTTGATGGGCAATCTTTTTGGAAGAACAAAGAACTACAGATGAAGAATAGGGTGCCACAATGTTCCTTTGTCGCTGTCAATTTTGCCATGGAAAATTCAGATCACAATTTCGAGCGGTTTCTATAATGACGTAAAGTCAGAAAAGGAAAAGAAAAAAGTAACTTTTCAGTTACCATATTGCCAGAGCTAGTCCTTTCTCCCAATGTCAATTTAAGGGAGCAGAGAAAAATGACTTTCTTGCAGCAGATCAAAGGGGTATGTTGATTTTTTTTTATAACCAGATGGCCCAACTCATCCATGTTTGGCATAAGTATTACATCCTTTCGTGCGTTAAAACAGTTGCAGAGTGCAACGGGGCAATTTCTATGAAGCGGGCGCCAATGGCGTAAGTGATATGGAAGGAATTTATTCCCTGGCAAATAAAACCCCTGTAAGTAAATTGAAAATATTCTAAGACTTTTTCTGTTGTTTACACTGCTGTCGTGTATTATCACGGACTACATACGCTAGTTCAAGCTTGGGTTTGCCTCCCATTGCTCGTCGCGGAAGAAGTTAGCTTACGCCACTGGCGTTCGCTTTCTAGAAATTGCCCTATTGTGTTCTGTAACTGTTTCAGGGCACCAAGGGATATTTACGTATACCAAAGATGGATGAGTTGGGTCTCCTGGTGTATTAACAACTATATGAATATAATATTCATTAAATCCATGACAGCAAACATCTGTAGTCAAATTTAGTTCAAAGCAAGTTTGTAACACACTGGCAAAGATCATGCTTTTCTCACAAGAGAACACAGCTAGCCCAAAGTACGTATGCATCAAGAATTGTGAAGAAGAACTCTGCTGTCTATGTTCGAATGTCCATTCCTTTCAACATTTCGAGAGCTTTGTCAACATTGTGCAGTTGAGAAGTTTGTATGCTCTCTCTAGAGTTTAGTCTGAGAGTCTTAGAGTCTGTGTGTGCACGACTAAACTTTTACTGCAATGTAAGCAAGACCTTCTTAATGTCCATGTAATGCACCACGTTACTATTTTCCTTAGTCATCTCTAGAGCTCTCTGCTTTGTAGCGTTACTAATTTCAAGGTGTATTTTCATTAACCTCATTACTATGAACCACTTTCACGCGTGTTGTCAAATGTTATGAACAATAGATAATTATTTAATCTTCTTGGGAGTAATAATAAATCTTATAATTTACTAAGTGGCTCTAACAAAGCTATAGAACTAAAACGTGTTATTAATGTATTTAATTTAACAATGTATAACAATGTAACAAACGTGGAAGATAGCGTCTGTTATTTCTTTAAAATACGGCCGGTATTCAGTCATTTCTCGAAATGTCATGGAATTCCGAGCGATTCGGTTTTCTCTATCTACGTTGTAACCTCAAGGAGATTGTAACGAAATTGCAAAGACTTATTGGATTAACATGAAGTAGAAGAAAAATAGGCTTTCATTAACACAGTTTTTAGAAGTTGCATACAAATAAACGATTATAGGTCGAGAAAGGTGTATGAATATATTACATCAATCTAATATGCTATCGATATTCAGTTATTTCCAGCGATGTTGTGAAGAATAAAATGACATTTCCGCATTATAAACTCACATTTAAATATGTGACTACCGATTCACTTTTCTTTAGTTTTCTTTAGTTGTACCTCCAATGATATATGTAATTGACTATTTCAGCAAATTTAAGCCCATTAACAAGAAGTTGATAGGAAAAGAAATAATTAAAACTAATTAGTGAAAGTTATATTATACAAAAATAGGTAAGGAAGGTCATCGAAAATTAACACAATGGCGTTTTCTGTGCATATATCCATCGACTTATCCTTTTGTCGAAGTTGCCTGCTTGGCATCTTTGTTTAAATTGTACAGGCACTTCACAGACTGGCTGAACTTATTGCACACAAAAAAAGCAGATGTAATAAATTCACAAGTGTTTATTTTCCTCAAATTATGCCTCTGACAGACACGGAATTTAATGGCGGCTGGTAGCTGACCACTTCATAATCAGATTGTTTTCTTTTTTGTTGCACAAATAACTTTTCTGAGCGCGTATGATATTTATATAACCACTTTTACAGCGTAATTTCACAGCGTGTTTAACTGCACAGCACCACAGGACGTGGCAAGTCTCTGATCATCTCCTCCTGCCACCCGCCATTAATTATTGTGTCTGCTATAATTTTTCTGAGCACGAATTCTCTGATGTTCAAGATACGGTTCCCAGTTTGAATGACATCTTATTACCAGCAGGTACCTTTGACAAGCGCCACTTAGGGGGCAGATCACTGAAGAGGAACGCTGAAGTGCCTACCAAATGTACTTTAATTCCATTAATTTTTAATAAATGACTTAAGCCATCAAATAATAGAATGATGAGAACCAGGAAGGTTTACATTATAGAGCAAGTTGTCATTGTACATACATTTAAACTTGTCTCATATTTGAAAAGAATTATGCCGAAACCATGAAGCAATCTGCAGCTATTAATTATAAAATACAAAACAAGTAAATATCAGTGTGCTTGGAGATAATTGCAGTTGATAAATGAGATGTATATTGCGAGTTGTTAAGCATTGTTTAGCCGGAGGGATGTGCGCTCGCATGCGATGCAGGTTAGCTGGACGCAGAACATGAACGACGTCAGAAGCACAGCAAGGCCATCAAATGTGCAAACAACTGCCAGTAGAAGCAAGAGTCAAAAATGACGTAACGTAGTACTCCGAGAACTAGCGAAGCGTTGCCGTGGAAGTGTATGCAGACACAAGGTAAAGATGTAGTATAACGCGACTGTTTTGTTTCTTCTCGTAGTGAGCTGCAGACGTGGAGTGAGTAGTGTTTTTTAGTGCTCATATAATGCTTGTAGGTTATTCTGAGTGAGGCGGTTTCAATGGTCAGGCTGTGGCTACCTGCAGTTGTTTACATGCGCGAGCGATAACAGTAAGGTCCATGTGTAAGTATACCTATGGAGAAACGTACATTTATTTTATCATGATAAAAATTTGGTTCCCAATTTCTGTAAAAAATTTCTGAATATTGTCCATAAAATATTCTTTAAAAATGTAGTTTGGAAGTTGAAGTGATTAAGCACTTATCAGTAGACGTCTCGCTAGAGTTTTCTAATTATCTTGGGAAAATCAAAACACGATTGATGGTTAATTGACTATTTCACGATTAAAAGACAGTAAATACAGTTAACAGAAAAGATACAATAAATAAATACAGTAAATTAAATAATTAACTTAACTGAGTGAACTAACTGTGTACGCTGCTTCCAATTCTGTTTTTGTTGTTGTTTATTACCATGCTGTTCTGGTTAAGCAAAGTTAAAATATCTATGTGGAAAACAATGATGATCGTGAACAAATTAGCTGATACTAGGAATGCTTCGGACGGAATAAAAACGGATAAATGCTAGGGAGGTGATAAAAACGTGGGATAAGTAATGGCTGATTAATTCAGTCGTTTCGTAACGTCAAAAGTAGTATGACGTAGTAAGAGTTGAATAATTAAAATAATTTCTTTGATGTCACAAGTTGTTACAGAAATTACTCACCTAAATTTGTAATACATGAGCTCATACTCAATATTATCCCCAAGCAATATTTGGGGCTATTTCAGCTGAAACTTTCTTGAGGTATTTTTCGTTAAAAGTAAATACATTTCAACTTATTTGTATGGAAGGTTTCTTATTTGCAATTTACCAGATAAAGAGTGGTAATTTCGCAATTCTTGCCTTAAATGTAATATAATCGTTCTATTCGACGGATGATAATAATAATAATAATAATAATAATAATAATAATAATAATAATAATAATAATAATAATAATAATAATAATAATAATAATAATAATAATAATAATAATAATAATAATAATAATAATAATAATAATAATAATAATAATAATAATAATAATAATAATAATAATAATAATAATAATAACAATAACAATAATAATATAATATAATAATAATAATAATATAATAATAATAATAACAACAATAACAATAATAATATAATATAATAATAATAATAATATAATAATAGTAATAATAATAACAATAATAACAGTAACAATAATAATAACAATAATAACAACAGTAACAATATCGACAGTGACAGTGACCACAACCACGACCGCCGCCACCGTCATAAATTTCCGGATTGCTGAATTAGACAGCATAAAGACAAGTATATTATTTAGTAAAACACGACTGTAGTGCTACTAGTTAATTTAGTAGCACTGAATTAATTTAAAGCACTCGTATGTTAAAAGTATTTTCCAGGCACTACGCAAGATAATACATATGCATTGTTATTTTAGATATGGTGTATCACTAGTGTATGGAAAATAGCCAGCACGTTTATATTATGTATACCATCACGGTTATTGCCGTTATACCTATAACACGTGGAAAGTTTCCATTTAGAGATAGAAAATATAACAGTATTTCCACCTGACATGCATTAGAATGTCGAGCGGAAAATCAAATAATGTCTCTCAACTTTAAGATTGTGGCAGTGAAATAATGTCATGAAAATATATGTAATACTCATATTGCACATTTTTATTATGCATAGTAGATCTTTTGAGCTGTTGGGTAGCGCTGGGCGTTTATATTTTCGCTAAATTGTTATTTTACGTTTATATTTTAAAACGAAATAATTTAAAATGTTCTCGGTCTTTCTAAAAGATGCGTAGATTCTTTCCCTTCTGCACCATTCAGTATAACTTTTTAATCGCAATAAATAAAACGCAAATGGCGCACAGAAATCAAACTTAGTAAAATGTAATCCTTATTTTCCTGTTGCTTGGCGCTATTGTCAAATACCAGCGATCTCAGATCAGAGTTAATCAACATTCACATGAAGTCGGATTAGAATTATACGAAGAGAATAGAGAAAGAAGTTATAATCTTTGTTATATAATGTTAAAATGAGCTACAAATAAGGGTTTTATGCATCCTACCGGATGCTTGAAATGCCTGTAAAATTAAAAAAAAAAAAAAATCAAGGGAAGTGAAACTAATTTTTTTTACGAAAAAATAACAGAATGATCCGATAGTAGCTTTTAAATACAAGTACGATTTGGAATAATACACATGTGTAATTATAATTTTTATGCTCCGCCTTTTTATAGGTGTAATACAAGTTTGGATCCATCAGTGACGTTATACTAATATAGAATTTCAGGGCTAAATTATGTTTCACGCATGAGCTACATGCGATTGTAAAGAAACTATTTGGGTTTTCTGAAGCATAATTAAGATAAGTTAATATATCTTTTATTTGTTTTAAAAATCCGAAATTTAACAAAGTATAATCCGAATAAACCTGAATAAAAATTATCACCTAAAACAAATAACTGTTCCTATTTTTTAACCTTAAAGAATGAGGAGAAAGAAACCAATTTCTGTGTTGCAAGTAATAATTAATTAAGGATATTTCATATAACTGGTTTAAGATGTTTAATATCTTGGAAAGTAGCCATATCAATCTATAACTTTTCACATCGATTATCTCTATTACAAAAAACATTGCAAAACTTTTAAAACTAATGATGAGACAACACTAATATTTCTCAATTGTGGCTATTCGATGCCAATACTGATTTTTCAGCACCGATACTTATACTCGACATTCACTTAATAAAAAGCTGTAAAAACACTGGCTTGTCATCTACATTTTGTTTTATTGATAGTTTTCTATGTATGTAACCAATTTTGTTTCCCCTCATAATAGTTCGAAGATGTCACGGGATCATTTTCTCGCAGTGACGGGAAATTTGTACATTCGATGTGCCTCTTTATACCTGTTGTCTGTATTGTGTAACTTACCTCTGGGCGAAAATGTTTTTCTGCATATTTTACACTCTACCATGTTCATATTAGTGCTGTTCACTTCAAAATAATTCCACGCCTCACTCATGTTTTACTCAATATTGTTCCTGTACAAAGGCAAAATAAATATTTATGAAAATTAGTTGCACGGTATGCCGTAAGTTATGAGCGTGACCCGAGTTTGACTTCTGAAACACAAACTAACAGATGAGAGGAAAGAACAAATATTCTCAGCTCTATATTATCTCATGTCTTAAGTTTTGATGGATGCATAGTTTTGGTCATCGGTATGACTGAGAGTGATTAAGCCAGGCAATTGTAGAAACATGATTTTGTGCATCAGCTAAATCAGCTTCATATTAAATACATTTAACCCCATATCTTAAATGAGTACCTCTACTGTGCTTTTCAATTGGATAGGAATTTGTCCTTGAGCGTCTCCAGGCCGGTAACCAACCGGAGGCCTGCTGTGTTGTCATATTGCTTTCCCCATAAGTGAAGTTTGGCGCGCGCCAAGAAATATGAAGCGTGGGGGTAATGAGCTTGCAACGCTGTGCATGTAAACGTATCTCATTGGCTGCAGATCAGAACTCTTCCCATTTGAAAAGCACAGTAGTGCTTCCCTAATTGTTTTGCATTTTCTCATTGAGACACAAGAGTCTATGGAATGTTGCATTTATTCATTCACAGGAAACGCAGTTAATGTCTATCAAGAATTATAATCCAGAAACTCTTGGGAGGTATTTGCGAGGCAATAATGTGAAGTCTCGATGTCTTTTATTATTTATCAAGAATAAAGTTAAACGCAACAACTTTCAATAATGCAAAACTTTAAAAGTTGTATCGAAAAAGCATTGAAGGTTTATCTCAAAGTATTAGACATAATTCGATATCCCGAGAATCGATAGTATAGACGGATTCGAGGTATCAAAGTCTCATTTCTATCCACAACTAATAAACTCAAGATTACAGAAATTGTTAATATCAGTCTCACGACTATTGTGTTTGAACTAGAGTCCCAAATGTACTGCCCTATTACTGAGAACAGTATCATAGTTGTTAGTGCCTAATTTACATACTTGTCTGCATATTTTTAATTTAAAGTACCAGCAGTCTTTCTATAGAAAGAAGAGGAAACGACAAAATGAAGTTTTGAATATTTACACTTCTGATCAGCGATATAGAAGGAGGTTCTACTAAAATTAGAAGCAGAAACACTTGAATAATTAGTACAGCAGTTGAAGCCAGTTTAAAACAGGTTTAATTAAAATATGTTCTCAAAATGAAATGTGGGATGCGGCCACAGTGAGTGGAATGCAGTCCTGCGGATACTTCAAAATTTATAAAGTTTTAGTGTAAACCATTATGACATGTGCCTTGCTTCGTCCTGATGACAGGGTACTTCAAACTTGTGTGACTCCATCTACCAAATACGAACGACGAAGTTTGACGTTATGGGACTTCTCGGATAACATTCGGATTTGTCATTAAGCTTGACAGAAAGTTTTTTTGCGAAGACAGCAGTCCATCACATTCTCTCTATCCAGAACACAGTTCTCTAATGGACTTCGGTTGCTGATAGAAAATGGCCAAAGCATGTTACTCATGTCAGGCGAACTATTTCTGGAGCGGGAGGAAACTTGTGAATGTTGAATGTGGTAATGGATATGCAGTCATCAGATTTATTTCTGGTTTTCGCTTCATCAGGTGAATGGCACGTACAGTCATTGAAATATGTACGAGTAGTTCATCATTACCCCGTAACTCATAAATAAGATTCTGAATTGTGTTGGGCTTCTACAGAGCTGCTAACGTCAATCACTACATCTAGAATCTCTCGTGGGGCATTCAAAGAATGCAAGACCCTTACCGTTTATACATTTTTATCATGGCACTATTTTTAAATTAATATATTCCTATTGAGTACAATAATATTTATTAACATCAACGAAGAAGTTCCACTAAACAGTCAGGTTCAAAAGCAGGTTGTTATATAATATCCTTGATTGTTGCATACTCTTTCCACAGCTTCACAGGAAACAAAATAATAGCACACAGACACACACGCACACACACACACGCACACACACTCACACACACACACTCACACACACACACACACCCTTATTATGAAGTTTGAAATTTAAACAAGCTTTAAATTTCTTAAAGAGACTTTTCCACATGTATTAAAACATGTATAACATCAGTTTCTTCCCTTTTATCAAATAATAGAAAATTTGACACCAAGGAACTGCTTCGAATGAAATAGATGGGAATCATTTGGTGCTAGGTTAGTCTTGTGGGGTACGCACCTCAAATTCATTTCAAAGATATGAGCACTTAACGATCCTCCACCTCCTTATAAATACTTCGTTTGTGTAAAATATTCAAATTAATGTTGAACTTAGGCAGTTCAGAATCTTAGCTTTTAAAATTGATTCTTATTATAAAAAGCATATTATGCATTATATGCCGTTGTATGTAGTTGCACATTATATAGTTAAAAGTAACATCATGTAATTCGTTTCAAAATTGCAGAGTAGATATTGGGGAAACAATTGACGAGTTAGAGAAACTACTTTTTTAATTTCAGAACATAGTTATTCTTTAAATAAAACATAAATAAGTTGTGTTTCCGACACAGAGACCTGTGAGGTCGTCATTCTCTGTCACTTAGGGACCACATCGTTGTTGTGATCAATCTAATCGATCTTTCAATTTTATAGCTTAAATTCTCAAAATGGATGGATCAGAGGTATAAATATGTGCTATCCTACAGAAATGTCTTTTAGAAAAATATCTGTTGATTTAGACATACCTATTAAGGTCCATATTTCCTGGTTTCAGTGAACAATTATAGAGATTGTCCAGGAATTAGCACACTAGTTCTCCTGGACCTTACTCAACTAAAAATTTGAGACGAAATCTTTTATGAAACTTATGTAGTACCTTTACAGCACATCATTGTTCTCCCTAACTTGACTGGTCCGAATCAGGTGGAACGGAGATTGCATGGGGAGGAGGAAGGGCAGATTGACCTTCAGCCGGTTAGCTGAGCCTGCATTGCAAGTGCTTTGGCTTACAGTTAGGCAGAATGAACTTGGGACTTGACAGCCAGATTGTTCACCCAGCTGCAAGAGGTATCTGTCAGAGGCTGCGCCTATAACATGACCCAAAGTAACCAATGATGTCATCCTTCTTGCATGTTGTTGCCATCTTCTTATCCGTCGAAGCGTCCCGACACGCCCTTTTGGACGAGTGAACGAGCTGTCAAGTCCCAAGTTAATTCTGATCAACTTTGAACTCTTATAGCATATGGATTTTTCTTGCAGTTTAACCTTTAACGGTTATTACTTAAGAAAATTACACGTAGAACGTATAATTAGAACATTTTTTCCAACTTGTCCCTAGAGTATAATCTTGGACAATTAGACGTGAGTGCATGCACACACTATAGTAGTGCTATCTTGGACTAAAACAACACAGCTTACAGATCTCACTATAAACCATTTTTTAGAACGTTTTAGCATAAAGTTTCCTTCTGCCCTTGATATATTTGATTATATTGGGTTACCACCACGTCCGATTTATGCAGTATAACGAGGTTAATATAGGTTGAACTACCAATGTAGTTAATTCACTTTCATGTTGATAAAGAAACGCTACATTCCTACCAGATCCAAAGATGTCTGTCAAAACTAGTTCCTAATAAAGCCATCAACTGTCAGCGGTTTTTCCTATCGACGTATTTTCTGTATGCGTGAAATATATTTAGTGTGTTTATAAAAAAAATAAATAAATAAAATAAGGAATTCGGGTATGTTAAAACATACCCAGGCTGCTTAGGAGGTTATTCCTCTTCAGCCGAGATGTGGTTCTTAAATTTTTGTGGGCTGAGGTTTCGGCGGTTGCGTCACGGCTGGCAGCGGTTGCGTCACGGCTGGTCAATTGAGTTTATTTAGGAACAATATTTGTATATTGTTCCCTGTGGGCGCTTGGCGTTTAGGCTTATTCTAGGGACCCAAGAAGACTGATTTTAGTTGTTTGGGAAGGTTTTTGTTTGTAGTTGCTACGGCTCGTAAAGTTTTTTTGTTTGTGTTTTGTGTTTTTTTCTTTTTTGAAGGTGTGGGGGTGCTGTTTTAAATGTTCTGGAAGTATTGTAAGTGTTGTTGTAGTTCTTCTTGCTCGGCTGCTTGCTTTTTGTCATACACTTGGATGAGGGTGATTAGTGGAGGGTTTTTGTCTCTATCTGTTGGTGTGATGGTTTTCATGTGCTGTGCTGTGTTGATGAGGGCTCTTCGGTATGGTCGTGTGTGTGCGTTGTGGATGTACCGTAGCATTAGTTCGGCTACGTGTACATCTATTGGGGGCATTCTGGCATATTGGTGGAGGTTGCTATTCTTATAGTTCGGGAGTAGTTTAAGGGCTGTGCGCAGGCACTTTCTCTCAAAGGCTCTTATTCTGTTTATTGTAGTTGTGTGGATGAGCGGCATGGTGGCTACAGCAGCGTACGTGAGATGTGGTCGAATTAGTGTAATGTATAGTTGTCTGAGGATTGTAGATGAAAGTCCTTGTCGATTTAGTTTTCCAAGGTACTTGAGAGTACCATGGATTGGGCGGGTTTTTTTTAGGAGCTCTTCATAGTGTGGCTTGATGGAGAGGCTGGCGTGGATTTTGATACCGAGGTATTTTACGGTCTTTTGGCTCTGTATGCTCTGATTGTTAATTTTAATACTTAGTTGTCTGTCTTTCTCTCTTCTTTTTTTCCTAAATACAATGACTTGAGTTTTTTGGGTGTTGATGGTGATTCTCCACTTGCGAGTCCATTTGAGGAATATTCTGAGTTGCTGTTCCAGTTTGTTTTTGGCTGCGGCTAGCTGGGTGTGTGTGCTCCAGTATGCCGTGTCATCGGCATACTGGGCTAGCTGGAGTGTTCTATGGATGGGTTGTGGCGTGTCCGAGGTATATAGTATGTAGAGGAGGCCTGATATGACGCTCCCCTGGGGTGTGCCGGCTTGCATGGTGATGGGTTCAGAAGTCTGTCCGTTCATTTTTATTCTGGCGGTCCGATCGGTAAGGAAGCTGGCTACCCATCTCACTAGGCGATGTGGTATTTGCATTTGTGTGAGTTTGTACAGTAGCCCATTCACCCAGCACTTATCAAATGCTGACTGTATGTCAAGGAATGTGGCTATTGTAGTGAATCCTCGGTTATACGCGTCTTGCAGTTGTGACATCACTCTCACAAGTTGATCTTGGATCGTGATGTCACTCCTGTATCCTGCTTGTGTGTCTGGTATTAGTTTCTTTTCCTGGCAGATTTGCGTCAGTCGTTTGACCAGGATTTTTTCTAGCAGTTTTGAGAGTGTGGAAGTGAGTGAAATGGGCCGGTAGTTTCTTGGGTCGGTTTTGTCCTTCCCGGGTTTTTCCAACAGCAGGATGTGGGCTTGTTTCCACACTACCGGGTGGTATCCATGTTTCAGTATTGCGTTGTAGATGTGTGTAATATGAGCTATTGTGGTAGGTGGTAGTTTTCTTAGCAGCAGATAGGTTATCTCATCCGGTCCTGGTGCGGTGTTTTTTGTTTTCGGGATTGCGTTGACCACTTCTTCTGGGGAAATGGGTTTTTCGTCTTTGTCTGTAGGGTCTAATTCCTGGCCGGGGAATTGGGGTGTGTAGAGTGCCTGGTTGGTGTCTATATGACGGTTAACATGGGCGTAGTGTGTTTTGTGAAATGTTGTGTCTTCTGGTGTTCTGAATACTGTGTCATAATGTTGTTTGAAAACTTCTAGTTTCTCCGTTATGTCGTGGATGGGTTGGCCATCTTTCTTTATGGGGTATTGGGGGGAGGCTTTCTTCTTTGTGGTTTTTATGAGGCGCCAAAATTTGGCGGGGTCTCTGGTGCGGCTCTCGGTGATTTTGGCGAGCAGGGAGCTCCAGTTGTTGTTGTTGTTGTTGTTGTGTGTCGTGATGGCTTGTTTTATTTCTTGTTGTAGTCTGTTTACTATTGTTTTGTCTTCTGGATGGTGTGTTTTGATGTATTGTCTGTGGGCTTGTCGTTTTTGCTTTATTAGAGTTATTATGTGTGGTGGGAGTGGTCTGCTATACTGGTTTATGTTGATGATTTTTTCCGGTACTGCTGCTCTTTGGGCCTCGGTGATTATTTTTGTTATAGATTCGGCATATGAATCTATGTCGTGCCACGTTTCTAGGGGAGGGTGTTGCAGGTTGTTGGAGAGTCGTTCTGTGGTTTTTTTGAATATATCCCAGTCAGCGTTCTCGTAGTCTTTTATTTTGATGGTCCTTTGGCTTTGAGTTATCCATGGTTTTGTTCTCAAAGTGACAATTACTGGGCTATGGTCGGTGTCCGGGGGTGCATCAGTGGTAATGTCTTCGACGAGGGGAAAGGTGCTTTTTGAGGCCAAAATCTTGTCGGGGGAGGTCGATTGTTGGTTGGGTCCTCCTACCCTTGTTGGCCCTGGTATCAGCACTAGCTTGAGTTGGGTGCGGCGGAGAACCTTCTCAAGTTCGCGGCCGTGGGAGTTAGTGACTTCATCTAGTAGGGGGGTGCTGTTTGCGTTCAGGTCTGCGGCAATTATTAAATTCCGGTAGTTGTCATTCAGGTAGTGAAGTGCGTCTGTGGGGAATGGTGAGCTCGGGGGGACGTAGATTGTGGCTACGTGGATCTTTTGTCTATTGATGGTGACTTGGATTAGTATTAGCTCGAGGTCCTTGAAGATGGGTGGTGTGTTTATCTGTTTGGGGTTGAGCTCGTTTCTTGCCATGATGAGTACTCCGCCTCCAAATCCATGTGTTCGGTCTTTTCGGAAGATTTGCAGGGGGTGGAATGAGAAGTTTCTTTGCTTGTGTAATTTCGTTTCATTAATGGTGATTATGTCTGCTTGATGATATGTTAGGAGGTCTGTCAGTTGTTGTCTTTTGTTTGCAATTCCGTTGATGTTCAGATGAAGTAGTTTGATGTTGTGATGTGTCTGGGATGTTGCTGTTGTGACCGCCATTGATGTCTCTGATGTGCGTGTGTGTGCTTGGTGTGTGGGTTGTGCTTATTGTTGTTGTCGGTTCACGAATACAGCTAGTTGGTTGCCGATTTTGGCTGTGTTTACGGCTGTTTTCATCGTTTTTCTTGCAGTTTAGTTGATGCTCTGTAGTAGCCTGTTTCGTTGGTTGGGGGGCGTGGCGTCGTATATTGGGGGAATGAGTGTGGTCAGTAATTGTGTGATTATGTTGTTTGCTACTTCTTGAATGAATTTTGTCAGGTTTTGTTCTATTGTTGTGATGTGTTGCTGCATGTTCTTAATGTGCTCCTCGGTGTTTGCAATTACATGTTTCATGGTAGAGATAGTTTCTTTGGGCGTCAGTTCCTTTTTGTTGTTTGGAATCTGAGGGAGTTTGAGCTCAGGCCATTGTGTTGATTCTTTAGGTTTAGGGGGTGCCGGTATGTTGTGGGGGAAGATGTGGGTAGCGGCGATTTCTGTTGTCTTGGTTGGGGGGGCTCTCGGGTATTTTGGGCATTTTACCTGTCCCGTGTAGTGTCCGGGGGTTCTGCAGGTGGCGCAGTACGCTTGTTGGGGTTTACTGGCGTGTAAGCAGCGTCGGGAGTCGGCCTTGTCGCCACAGTGGAAGCACACTGGTTGCTCGTTGCATTCGTGGCGCTGGTGTCCGTACTGCTGGCACCGCCTGCACGGTATGTGTCTCTCGGTGTTGCGTGAGGGCTCAGCATGAAATATCTGCTTTTCTATAATAACCCCTTCTTGTAGGATTGTGTGTATCGTAGCTACGCAGCTACTAAACACTCTAACGAGGGGTGTGGGCCGGTCTTTACTTGTGATTCTGGTAGCACGGGTGACTTCAGGATAAAGCTCCTTGATGCTAGCCAGGATGACGTCATCAGGGATCTCATATGGTATGTTTTTAAGTACTGCTGTCAATGTTTGCTTTGGTCGTGTTCCTGTTGTCTCTGTTTGGGGGGGCTGTATGTCCAGTTTGAAGTTGTAGTATGCTGATTTGCCGAAGTGATGAGGGGGGATGCCTTGGGAGAAGGTGACTGCGGCCTGTTGAGTTCTGAATGTCAATGCGAAGGTGTTCTTGGGTTTGTAGATGCGTTGTGCCCTGTATAGCTTGTCAGTGTCTTGCTGGTGTTTTGTCATTAAAGCCTTCACTAACCACGCGCTCTGTGTATCCGTGTTGCAATTGTTGATGTAGAGTGTATGACAGCCGTGGGGTACGGGGGGGATTCCTAAGGGGGGGGGGGCTCGTCGGGTATCTTTGGTCCTACTGGGGGTGAATGGTTCGGTGCCAGGTTCTATGCTAGTGTCGTGTTCATGTTCAGATTCGCTGCTTGAGCTGACTTGATGTGACCTTGTGTGCGGGTTTGTCAGAACGTGGGGGCGGTTGGTGTCAGGGTCAGGAGGGGGTTTTGAGGATGAGGCCGTAGATGCCTGTTTAGGCATTTTCCGACCGGTTAGTTGTTGGGGTTGAAGGAGTAGCTGCTGAAAAGCGCGGTTTTTTTTGCCCACAGTTGTAAAACTGCCGAAGTGTAGCTCCAGAGAGACTACAGAACTTTCGTTCTTTTGGCTGGAGACAAGTCTCCAGAGGGCGTTAGAACCTGGCTACCAGGATGGGTGGTTAAGGAATAAGGTTGCGGTAGGCTGTGTGGTAATTAGGCAGGGCCGGTTGACGGTCTCGAAGGTCTCGGAGAGGCGTGCCCTTAGCTTGCTTACCAAGCTTCTTCAGGCCACGAACTCAGGAATAGCGTGCCCTTAGCTTGCTTTCCAAGCTTTTTCAGGCCACGCTCCTGGACTCTTGGGCTCCAAACGCGTGGTCTTGTGCCGTATTAATGCCTGCTGCAATGAATATCGTAGCGGAGCTTAGCGATGCTTGCTGGAGAGTGGTACTGCCGCTTGCCGCCTTCCGCCGAAGAAAACCGAGGACCAAAGACTTGCTGCCACAACGACTCGCCACAAATGTTTATATTCTTTTTCATATGATTATATAAGCCTGTTTCTAGGGTCAGATGCCTGTTGGGGAGCAAACATACCTATCGACCGGACAGAGTGAAGGTCTGGAAGCGGGTGGTCAGCCCAGCACCACGTATATGAGTGAGGAAGAGGATGATATGAAATGCAGGCGAAATGGATGATTGGAAAAGTTATGATGAAGCAGTTGATGAATGAGTGGTGGGCGAAACCTGAGAACCCGGAGAAAATCCGCCAAGACGCCACTTCATCCCCACGAATATCACATGCGATATGAGGATCGAACCTGGGCCCGCCTTGGTGATTGGCGAACGGTCTAACTATTCGACCATGGCGCCACCATGTCTGTATTCACTTACCGTAAAACCCAACTGCTGTTTGGTACCAGCTGCTCTCCGAGCCTTATATTTTAGTGGTCCTAATCTCTTCTTGCAGTTAACTCATGAATTAGCAAGCACATAATGTGCTGAGGTGTAAAATTACATGGCGGAAGTAACAGCAGCATTGCGGTAACAAAAGCCAATAATTACTACGCTTCTAAACGCGTTAATAGCCTGCATAGGAACGCTAATGCCTCTACGTTAAATATTTGACCTTGTTCATTTTATATCAGAGTGCGTAGATCCTTCTTCTAGTGTTCGGCTATGATATTATACGTGTTTCAATTAACATCCTTTTTCAACCTCATCTAGAGAGCGATTGAGTTGAATTAGCATTGGGCGCCGAAGGATGATTGAGATCTCTAAAGGGAAGTTTCGGAAGAGTAATTATCTTGACGGTATGACATGAAGATTGGTAAAATATCTGAAGAAACTGTCAGGTGTGAGCTAGCCATCCTGTAGTTAACATAACAGTAGCGGCAGTCCGAAGAATTCCCGAAATAAAACTTAAGTTTTATTGGTCGGAGCGACAGACATGGTTATGATTATAATGACGAGGGTATCGACGACGTGATTCTTATTTTAGCGACCTAGCTTGCAACAAATACATGCTGGCATCGCCAATGTGCCAAACATTTATGTTATTTGAACCCGCCAATTGGATCGAAAACCGTTTTGGAGCATTAAAGTTTGTATGGTTGGCGGTTGTTTGGCGCGTGGTGTAAACGGTAAGAATAGAAGCCGGTGACATCAGGGAATAAGAATAGGAATAGGAGGAATACGGTGGGGTTTTGGCACTGAAACCGGGCTTATTGTACCTATGCCCCCAAGGAGGCACCCCGACAGGAAGGATAAAGTGAGGGGAGACCACGAGCAGCCAGAATAGCGGCACAGACATTGACAGAGGTCTCTACAGATTTCCAAGTGTAACAACACCTCGAAGTCTTTAGATCTTCTGGGGCCAACTCATGGTGATGTCGGACCGGGGTCCAACATCCCCAGATGCCGCCTTCTTTTCCACCCGCATCCCACGGACAACGAGGGACGGACAGAGTTCCTGTGCACATATCATCCCTAACAAGCTGCGCCTAACACCTTCGCTCATATTTGCGGTCATGAAAGGACGAACGGGATCAAGGAAGAATGAAATAATTAATGAAATGAAATGGAAGGACAGGCAATTCAGGGGATGTAATTGTCCTTCTCAGCATTCACCTAGCGACCCGCTCTGTTGATGGCTGAATGTTCGAGTACAAAGCCAATCGATCGAAATTTTAGCTCATAAGAACGGCCCTAGATATTGTTAGGTCCAAAGCCCTTTCTACATTTTAAAAACAGGATACTTCTTTGCAATTCGAGTAAAATTTGGAGTTTGTCATGAGCGATATATTCTTTGTCATTATTTGCTGCTCTAATGCTTAACATGTGCTTTACCTTTGATAATCAGAAGCCTCTCAGGTAAAACCACCGCATGCATTGTTTCTTCTCGAAAGTCGCTGATGTTTCATATTGCACCAATGGACATGCCACTTCAGTCATTGAAATCAAAGAAATCGCAATTAATGACACACAGTTGTTAACTCCACGCGGACTGAAACACAGCTTTCCAACGTGTCCCCTATTTTCTCTCTCATTTTGTTAATTTTTGCGTGACTTTGATATTCTAAGAAGTAAATGTCCATGCGTGAAGTGTGAATGTTTATTTGAAAAAGACGTGACAATGTTGCTTTATCGATACTGAATACCTCAATCTTCTTATCTGGCTTTGACGCGCCGCATGTTAACCATTAGAGTAGCACGATAATACGCAAGTCTGTTACATTGGACTGTTCAGAAGAACATAATATATTCGTGCGTTAATTTTCCATTAGTGATTATTCACAACATTTAATCCAGGCATTTAATAGAATACGCCGTTCATTATCAAATCTGTATTATAAACGTTTCGTGTTGCTACACGCTCGGAGGATATATCACGGCTACTATTATATATAAAGTCGTTTGGGGTACTAATAATACTTATGCCAAGAAATAAAATATATAATCACAGATGTGATGTGTTGCCAAAAGGTTTGTAAGGAAGTTGAAGTTAAAACATTCCCAACATTTCTCTGGTCCTATCCCACCTACGCTGCTCCTATCTGCTGCGGAGCTTGTAAATCCCATCTACATCGTTTGCAGGTAGTTTAGAACATGGTGATGCGGCTCGCTATCAATGCTCCCTGGTTTGTGCGCAACCATCAGCTATATCAAAAACTACTGTGCTTTTCAAATGGGAAGAGTTCTGATCTGCAGCCAATGAGATACGTTTACGTACACATCGTTACAAGCTCATTACCCCCTCTCTTTTCATATTTCTTGGCACGCGTCAAGCCCCACTTAAGGGGAAAGCAATATGACAACGCAGCAGGACTCCGTTTGGTTGCCGGGCTGGAGGCGCTCAAGGACAAACTCCTTCACCGCAGGTCTTCTCCCTATACCGCAGTTCGTTCCCCAAACAGCACGCCGGTTCTTCTAACGTCTACAGAAAGTTCCTGGAGCTGTGGAGTATCATTTAGGCGTCAGAACAGGCCAGCCAACGCACCTCCGCAAACGCTTCCTCAGTTTAACCACAAGCTCCCAAGGCTCCGACCTTCAGTTTCTCACAGACTGTTCTGTTGCACATTTACATTGACTTAGTGTTACTTCTTCATTTGTGAGACATACCATTGTTAATATTCGAAGAGCTACAATGGTGTAGCCAACCTCTACACCTTCATTGTGTTCATTCCTATATTGTTCTCCCAGGTCTGTAAAGCATTACTGCTGATCGATCTTAAATGCATTCTTAAAAAATCTGATGTGTTGCATAGACGACTACTCTTGTACTATTCTTGCAAACTCTTACTCCTCCATCTTCTTCATGTCACTCTAGATAAACATTTGTAGAAATTATCTTATTGGTAATTTTCTTGTAAGTGCAAGGGGAACATGGGAATGCAGCATGCTTTGAGCAATATTCAAATGTTTTAAAGCTACAGGTATTTAAAGCTACATGAAGGGTTTGAAATTCCGCTCTCTTTGCACGGCGAAACGGATAAAAAGGTGAATAACGACCTTTATCTCCGAAATTGCATTTATAAATTGTCTATTTTATTTTACATTTTTTGCACAGTAAGATTTGGTCTATCTCTTACGGTTTACCAGTTATGCAAAAGTTAGCAAGAGTAAACAGGACTACATGGACTGAAACGAGAAAATTCAAAATATACATTTAATTTGCCATAAAAACATATTGAACATATGGCAGTTTAAACAAAGTCGTTAGAGTCATTTTACAGAAAACAAACATTTTCGAAAAACGTTCCATTAAAGGGTAGTTTAGGGTGAAAAATGTTCTTCAAAATCGTCATGTCATATCCTTGGAAGATATTAAACTTAAATTCCAACATTTCGTTGTTTTAATTATGCTGTTCGCAGACACACACACACACACACACACACACACACACACACACACACACACACACACACACACACACACACACACACACATACACATACACACACACACGAACCTTTTTCTCAAACTTATTTTTTATTCAAGGAATAAAAGCATATATTTATTGTGAAATCTCGACACCAACATTTTGGGTCGAATGTATTATTTACCCTGCTTACTTTCTAGTAGAGAAAGTAAAAAAGTTCTCTGACTTAGGCATTCTTCCAATGCTTATAACAATAACGATTTCTAAGACCGGACTATTTTGACATAATGGATCAAGGTTACAGTGGTTACGGAAGTTTACTAATACTCTTCCTGAATGTAAATTTAAGAGGCTTTATTATATATTTTCTTCGACACTTTGGTGTTGTGCAATGTGACGTTTAGAAATTCGTGATTGAACTTAGTAGGCGTTTAAATGATTGGTACTTACAGTTCTGCTTATATTTGTGTTTGAGCAAGATCTCAGTCTGTTTTTATAATTGTTTTACATGTACTGATTAAATAGTGACTTAAACTTCTAATTTTAAAAACTAGAGGAGGACGTTTCTATCCGGCAAAAAATTTGGATTTACTGATTTCACCAAAAACACCTTTTTTTCAAACCCCGAATAAAATGTAGGAAATTGAATAGCAAGTGAATGGACGTAAACGGTGTAGCTAACAGCGAAAGTGGAAATGTTTTCCAATACGAGATACATTTTCTCACTTTCACTAATTGCAGTGGTTATTCTACACAGTTTGCAAAAGCTTGAGGCGAGTGGGGTTCTGGGTAGTATAGTGCCACTAGTAACAGAAATAATTGCAGTGCGACATCATCCAGGTGCACTGAAGGTTCTGTATACTGTAAAGCACAACCGACCTCAAACGAGCTATGTAGCTTTTACCTAAATTTGCCAACGATTACCGAGCTGGTTCACATTCTTTTCATGGATTCAATGACTTCGATTCCGTGACACGCAGCAATTAATAGTAATAATAATAATAATAATAATAATAATAATAATAATAATAATAATAATAATAATAATAATAATAATAATAATAATAATAATAATAATAATGATAGACGAATAATGTAACATTACAAGAGTACAGACATTAGAAATGGAATTTGTAAGAGTAATAGTTGGGCATACTAAACAGGACAAGAAACGCAGTCAAGATACCAGGAAGGAATTAAAAGTAGAAGAAATAAATCATATTAGTGTTAACAATAAAAATCAATGGAAAAAGCATGTTCAAAGGATGAATAATAACAGAATTCTGAAAATAGCCATTAATTACCTAAACCCAAAGGCACATGGAACCTAGGAAGACCGAAGAAAGGATTGACCGACCAAATTGGAGCCGGAACGGATTGAAAAGTCCAAAACCGTGAAGATGAAGAATTAATAATGTAAAAAATGACAGTATGATAAATTAACAGTGTGACGAATCTCACTTCTGACACCACTGTGACAAAATTACAAGTCCAGTCACTTTTCTCTTGTCCGGTTATTTGTCTTCAAAAACTGACTCACAAAAATACAGTTCTCTTTTTTCGTTAACACACTCTACAGTTCTTCATGGCCCTACATCTCACAACTGTTTTTCCCTCTCGTAACCTTGACACACATATTTTTGTTTTTAGTTCCCTTTTTAACAGCTGGCTTTGACGATCACAATCACTGAAACTGCTTCACACAACTCCGACGCGGGGATTAAATGCCCTAAAACTGTCTCTGACGACACACGCGCACACTTCTCTCAACGACACACACACACACACACACACACACACACACACACACACACACACACACACACACACACACACACACACACACACACACACACACACACACACACACAAACACACGCACACACACATACACACGCACATACATTCGCACATTAACAGCAGTCTTGTTTACACTCACGACTCCATTACAAAAATTGACCGCTCTCATTGATGTAGGCCAGAATAACGTAGCACGGAGTTTTCTCGAAATTCATCTTTTTTCGACGCTTCTTATGAATAAGCTGGTGGCCGGAAGTCTCACGAATAGTCTTTAAACGCTTTGTTCTGCCATGTATTCACAAGCAGTGGTGTGAGGCAGCTTGACCTTGGGCGTTTCTTTGATATGCGGCGACCGGCTGGCTTCACAATAATAACATTGCTGTCTGGCGTTCTTCTATACTATAGGGAGCACGAAATAAGAAGGCACGTGAGTAGCTCCAACCCCTACTCAGCTATGGAGCGCTGTTGCCGGATCATATCGCTATGCGAAAGAAAGAGAGGATAGATATGCACGTGAGCGTTACCGGTAAACAGCAGCGAAGATGGTGAAGGATTGCAAGGTGCACAATTAAAACCTGTCAGAACAATTTCTGTCTCTTTAATATGAGACAGTAGGCTCTATAATCCTGTAATTGAGTTTTTAGTTTTTTTATTATATCCGATTCTCTAGGAACGTTTTCGTGTAAATATTTTTGTTATCGGAGTGAAAATGAGAGTTACGTGACGGTTTGAATACCGTATTTTATAGCGTAATACTCCCCCTTTTGTCTCAAAAAATTTGCTTGAAGACACTGGGGAGGGAATTATGCGAGTGGTGCTTCTAGGAATTCAGAATGGAAGGGAAACCATGTACCTATTATTATGTAAAAGTTATATAGATATACAGTAATTTGTGAATGAACTGGATACATACCACGGTTTCAATGGACCTACAATCTATTGTTTCATTGCTTCTTTTCTCTGACTGTTCTGCGGTCTCACTTTCGTCACTATCATCACTATTTTCATTCATATCTGGTTCAGATAACACATCTTCATTTTCACTATTCCACAACATGTCAATTAATGGCACAAGAAATACCAGTTTTTTAAACTCTTCTTAACAACATGACGACTTGCAACAAACTGACTTAGAAACACGTCTGCAATTTCACACTTCAATTTTATGATACGTTGTGACAATGGCAATACGAGTATTTTTGTGGCAAGCACTGCGTTCATTGTTGTCCGTGACAGGCACCACTGCATCGATTGTTGTCCATTATGAAGTCATTTGAAGGCCGCTCCAATAAGAACGATCCGGGAGAGGGAATTATGCGATGTTTAATAGGTAAATATAATTTTTAGTGATGAAAAATCCTAGGGGAGGGAAATATGGGAGGGGACGGGGGCTTTATGCGATAAAATACGGTATATCTAAACGCAGGTCGTAGTTGCGCAATTTGAGGCATTTTCTGATAGGCATTTCTCATATTTTTCTCAATTTTTCTAAGTGTCTATACAGAGTTTCTGCACATGTTAATCAGTTTCTATATTAGGTGTTCTAAGTAAAAATCTATATAATTTAGCAACAAATGCCTAAGCACAATTTCAAGCCACCTTTTACGAGTAGTATTCCAATGTGGCCTTCTCGGTTGTGTATTTTAGACATTTCAGCACTTAAAATGTTCCTTACGATGCAATTTATAAGTTAACAGAGCGGAGCTACGTAAATAGTTTCCCCAATATGTGCCAACCAGAATTTGCAATGCGGTTATTAATATAAGGCAAGTATGTTAGGCTAACATGCTCATCAAAGTTTATATTATATGTATTGCATATAGCAAAAGCGGAAACTCGCCATTGAACAAAATATTTTTAAACCAGCTATGTGAAGACTAGTTTTAACTTACTTTAAAGCTCAGTAAGAAACATAAATGTGCAGTGTTTATTAAAAATTGTGAACATTGTATAGCAAAGAGAATTTGTCATAAAATAGCTTACACTTTTGGTTTAAAACACGTAATCTAGGAATGACAACATAAATATATGCACCAAGCTTTGAAGCCCACTTCTTTATACAGATTCAGCAGTACATCTTTCTGAAAGTCGTCCAGATTCGAAACCCGTTTTTCTGTCTTACGGTGTTTTCCATGGGATTTAAACAAGGGCCGCCCGGATTCAGAAGAGGTTATTTTACCTTGTACTACGCGTGACACTGAATGTTCACTTACATTGAATGCTTCAGCTGTTAGCGTCCGGCTCTGTTGAAGTACAATGTTCGCACACACTTCTTCTGAGGGTAATTCTTTTAAAAAAGTGTAAACACTGAAAATAACAGCCCGCGCATCTGAATGCAATACTTTCCCTTTCGATTTACTCGTTTGTAAGCTGCTTGTACCAAGTTTTGTTAATACCATGTTTCTTAGCAACAAAAGGAGTTACAGTAATTATAAGACACACGTAACACTGTACATATACGTCATACTTGGAACACGCATAAGAATTAACTAAATTCTTTTTCCTTTCCTGCAGACATCTCACTCCTTGAGAAGAAAGATATTTGAGACGATAAATAAACAATCATGATGCAAAGTAAGTGTCGTTTGCTATTGCTGAGCGCAGCGTTTCTTTAATCACTCATATCTTGGGCTACAGGTCACCTAAAATATTGCTTCTTGGACAGTCAGCTTCAACATTTCTAGCTATTTGCAATGGAATTCTTTGTAATAATGAGCCGTTGCTGGACTTGATGAGCGCAAAGAGAAAAGTGAAAAGCAAATATTGCGCTAGACAGCGCGTTACCGAACTGGGCAACGCCGCCTTTCTAGGATTGGCTACTTGCTCTCACGCACCTTCGTCTATAGGAATTTTCACGTTATGAAGGCACAACGGGCTCTTATGGACCATGCTATTCTTATGGAAGATTCACGTGCGCTATTGCCAAATGTGCGTGTTTTCAAATGCGACTAAGATAAAGTATGAACATGCATTTCGGTGTGAAATGTGTAGAAGAATACTATGGCATGCACGATAAACCTTTTTATATAATTATATAGTTTTTAAAATAATAAAATCTAAAATTTTGTCGAAAGCAGATTTTTTAACATCTTTCTCACTCCGAACGTCAAAACATGCTTTCAAATCGAAATAATTGCAATGAAAAAAATCTGGATTATTCGCTTGCTTTTGTAGGCCACGTTGGTATTTAGATTATATCAATATGTCTAAACATATTTTTCTAAATAAATAAAGTTTAAAACAGTGTTAAGATTCTTCATTTATACAGTGGAAAATGTTGTCGCTGGCTAATTCTCGTTCTGTAAGCTCACGTAAAAACTTCCAGCGACAAAGTTGTCAAGGAAATAACCAAATAATTTTTATACACATATAGAACGTCTCCAGTACCGAAGTATCCATGAATCACCATTTAAAGGCAAATGTTTGCGGCGCGCCGGACGAAAGCCGGTCCTCGTGTCTTGGAGATGATGAAAACCAGATGTGGTATGATAGTTGAAGGGCCGATAAGGCATTGTACTTCAGCGCAGGTTTTCAATAGGTTTTGGGAATCTGAGGCGTGAGCGAGTTTTACAAGCTCTCTGGTAATTATGTGCATTGCAGTTAAATGATCAGTGCGGAATGGATCGCAGAAAAAAAGGCGAAATTATTAAAAGTGGCGGCCGGAAAACAATTCTTAGAGTGTGTGATTATTATTGAAAGAAAAAGAACCCCGGATACAGTGACTCGTTTATTGCTAGTGAGCTTCATAAGGCGACTGGTGTAAGTAGGCCTACATTTTTTATATTAAGAAAAGAATGTAAAGAGGGTCCCATCACTACACCGCGGCTTACATGCAAAACCAGCAGAAGATAAAGTATGATCATTTTGAACGCAAATATGGCACACATTTCCTGAAATTCTATTTCAAAGTACTCCCCCCCTACAATTCTGACCGTGTTGAAAAAAGTCAATGAGGATGAGGACCTGCCAAATTTTAAATATTCAACCTTTTATAGCTTAGGGAGGAAATGGGATTTCATTTTGAAAATAGAGGAAATAAATCGTTTATGGTTGAGACAAATTATATTATAGTGCGGCGACATTCCTGTTTACGGAAAATAAAATAATTCAGCAAAGAGGTAAGGAAAATCGTGTACCTTGATGAAAGTTGGGTATCAAAAGTTTGGAATATCCTTGACAATTTGACTTGAAGCGCTTTTGGCCGGGTTATTCACTGGTCTTAAAAAAATATTTTGTTGTTTAACGACGCTGTCAATTGCCAGGATCACATCAGCGTCGCCGGTGTGTCGGAATTTTGTCCCGCAGGAGTTCTTTTACATGCCAGTAAATCTACTGACATGGAGCTGTCGTTTTTAAAAACACTTAAAAACCATCGACCTGGGCCGGATTTGAACCCGCGACCTTGGGAACAGTAGGCCAGCGTCTAACCAACTGAGCCACCCAGACCGACTCACTGGTCTTAAATCACCTACTGCTCGCGGACCACGATTTGTAATATTGCATGTGGATTGTACGATTTGTACAGGGTGCAAAACTTGTTTTCTTGTAAAAAGGTTCTGTTGATTATCATGATGAAATGGACAGTGATAGTTTTGAACAGTGCTTCAGGAATCAACTAGCAAAACCACGGTAATCGCTGCGGCGCAACATACGTGGCAACGTCGCGCTGATTCTCCATAAGAGCCATTGTGCCTTCATAACGTGAAAACTCCTATAGCTCCGACTTCATGTGCCTTCTTATTCAGTACGGCCTATAGATGAAAATGTCGCATGTCATAGAACTCGCTCTAGTCGCTCCCAATCATGTCCAACATATGTTCTATAAATCATTTGCACAAAATATTATTTTCAAATTGATTTATGTAATATACATCACTACAGTTTATTTAAATTAACATGCAGGTATATGCATGGTTAACATACCTTTTGGTAGGTGCGTAAGACTACTTAGTTAACCAGGACGATAGTTGAATGTTAAAAAATCAGATGAAACATCAAAATAGTTTCGTCGAGGGAAATGGCTCACGCGGTAGTCTTATGGCCTGCATTGGGGAGGTGGTGGGGGAGGGGCTGCCGGGCTCAAATCACGTGAGCCCACCAATCCGAGGGATTTTTCATGGTTTCCCTCAGTCGCCAAGGTAAATATCGGATAGGGTATTCAATACTGCGACCATCTTAAGTTCAAAACAATAGTAAAATTGAAAATAGATGGCAATAGCGAATGCCCTTCTGTCTATCCACAGATAATGGGAACAGACTGAACGGTAATACCATCTGCCCAGCACGCGTAGAAGCAGAAATACAGTTGTCAAGCACTAATGCCTCCGTGGACCCGTATCAAGTAAGATAATATAGTTAGGGTGTGACTCTTAGAGGGCTAACTGTCCACCTCACCACGAACAATTAGGTATCTCTTAACGAATCCCTCGCAATAATTAAAGTTACGTAAAATGAATAGGGAAACAAAAATGACACAGCACTTAAATAACAACACAATTCTAAAAATAACTATTGAGAGTATCTCAGAAGAGGTTTAGCTGCCACAAACTTTTGAAATAAGTTCCAAGTCTAATGGCTTCACTATTTTACAGTTATGCAAAATTAAACCAGAATGAACATGATCTCATCTCTTTCTTATGAGATACAGTATTTGCTCTACCTGACATGACTAAGATCTGAGAAGGTAAAAATAAGCCTTATGACCGGAAAGTTCTGCTGTACAGCTGTGCTTGTAGCGTAATCCCTGTTGCTCAGTGGGTGATGCAAAACCAGCGTACGCGACCTGCTTGCCCCGATGTGAATTTCATTACATTGGTCCTGTGTCTACAAGCCTCCTAAATACAAACACCGCGGTTGTGTCCCAATACAAGGGAACGGAGGTCTCCAGGTGGTTCTATCTGACAAATACCACGACCATGCAAGCAGACTCTATTTTGTACCAGGTATTACGTCTGAGATTTGGATAACTAATTATGTAGACTTAATTGGAAATATCAACAGAAGGTCTTGCTCCGTCCTCCAAGACAGCTAACAGAGAATTAAACGAGGAAATGTTCTAGTACAGGTGGAAGGTGAAAGGAGTTTCAGAAATGAGTCTGAATTTGTATATTACACACATACCTAGTGGGATAGCTCAGGTGTTAGCGTCTGCAGCCCGCATGAGTAATACTCAACTAATTCCATTGCCGTTGAGTTTTGAATCCCTCCAAACGGAAAAGATCTAATGTGTTACATTCGCATGACCTTGTCTACTCACTTTTGAACAAACTATTCTTAGAATCACTTATTCTTCTATCTGATGCATGTTATTCGAGAAGTAAATTTATAGAAATCGTTTCATTAGGCATTTCTTGTAGGTACAATACGAACAGGGATACTCAAGTCGTTTAAGAGATGGTTGCAATGTGAAGGCTTTCGATTTCCGTTCTACTTATAGGAACAGGAGAAAAAGGAGGGAAAGGAATGACGTTACTTTATAAGTACTGGAAAGTTCAAACCAACAATAAGGGATATCTGAGAAATAGTTAACTCCACAATAAAAATTATTCCAGATAAGTTGCGTGCTTAACGAGCTCCAGATATTTTGTGTAGTAAGGTTCTATCTCTTACGGTTTACCAGTTATGCAAGAGTCATTCAGAATGAAGAGGACCTAAGGGTAGACTGAGAAACAGACGGATAAGGAATATCTGAAGATGGAAGAAGATGCAACAAATGGTTTTAAAGATTCAAATTGATTAGAATAGGCTAGCTGCAGGTCACCATGTATGCTTGTTTGTATGCTAATATGTGTTTCATTGTTCGTGGTTTGTGCTGGCGCTCTGCATTTGCAAAGCAAATAAAAAGCATGAACCGAAATCTTTACATTACACCAAGGAAACCCTCTGTGGTAACGACACTTTTTTTCCAGCATTTATTCCATTTTTTGAAACTCACGCTGCCTATTTTTGGGCATCCTTAGCAGAGCCCTCGTTGTATAACGTTGGTTTAGCCAAAGCAAACCGTGCCTTTCGTGCAGGCTTTTGAGTTCCGAAAACAAGAATTGGCAGAAGACTGAAATTGGGGATTACGGAGGATGAAGGAGATGAGTGTTATGCTTTGCAAGAAAAATGGGTGACCAGTAGCGATTGGTGTTTGTTGTGATACTATGCTACGCACCATCACAGTTGAATCGGAAAATGCAGCAATCTCAGCCTAGGGGTTTTCTCCAGGGAATATCATCTCATCTGCTATCATCCTGTTCCAACAGATTGTGATTCTTGTGGGAATGAATTTTCTACAGGGTTAACTCATTGTGTAATCCTCTTCCAACAATATACTCTCTGTCTCTATACACACACAAACACACACACACATACACACACATTGCTATGTCTTCAGTTGTTGTGGAGATCTGGGTGTATAGTGTATGCCTGTTCAGCTCATCTATCCATCGTCGCTATTATTTTTACTTTCTCTAATACGCAAGAGAATAGGAACAAGAATAGGAGAGATACGGAGGGGGTTCGACATTGAAGCAAGGCTTATTGTACCTATACCCCCAAAGGAACACCCCCAAGGGAAAGGATGAGATGAGAGGAGACATCGGGCGGCTAGATCCAGACTAACGGCACAGACATTAACAGAGATCCCTAAGGTTTCGACGACACCTCGAAATCTTTAGGTCTTCCGAAGTCAACTCAAGTGGGTCTCAATGGGGTCCAACGCCCCCATAATGCCGACACCCTACTCGGATCCCACGGACAACGAAGGATGTAAACAGTCCCTGCCAAGCTGCACCTAACACTTTCATTGACACTTGCAGCTCTGAAAGAACCAACGGGATGAACGATGGATGAAATTATTAATGAACTGAAATAGAAGGACAGAAAATTAGGGATATGTAATTATCTTTTCCAGCATCTACAGAGTGACCCGGGGAAACCCTAGAAAAAATCCCTGGGTCAGGAAGGCGGGCTATGAGAATCAAAACCACGAGCTCCCGAATACATTAATTGTGTGCTTTAAAGGAGATCCATCTTTCTGTGTAGTAATATTCTGTCGATCTGTCATTCTAAGGATTTTTCCCCAAACAGTTACAGTTCAATTCGTGGCTCACAATTTCATAACTTTTACTGGTTTAGTCCATTAATTGCAACAAAATCATAAACCTAATCTTTGTACGTAAATTTATGTAAATGTATATGCATGAAGATTGGTTTACCTGTTAGGCAAAAGTCATCTTGAATGAAGAGTAGTTAGGGACTGTTTTCAGAGAATTCAAGATATGAATTTCACTTCTTATGAAAACATAATAAAATATGGCATTTTAATCAAATTCATAATAGCAATTTTTAAGAAAACATTTTCAAAAAAGTCGCTTGCAAAGGGTGGTTTGGGTTGGGGGATATTCTTGAGTATCTTCGTTTCGCATCTAACGAAAATGAAGATCTGAAGTATCGAGTTTGGTACTTAACCAGTTTTGTTTCTTCAGTTGTGCTGTTCTCACGCAGAACATACGACTTAGATGCCCCTGCACAAACGCCCACAGATGACTGTTTTTCTTAGAATTATTTTTTCTTTCTTGTTTTTGGATTCACAGAGTCTCAAAACATGTATTTCCAGTGAAAGACCGGTATCCAATTTTTGGATATAATAGAACTTCTACCTTCTGTAAGTATAGTGGAAAAAGTAAAACTCATAGCTCCTATGCTCTTCGGAGAAAGGGCAAATTTTAGCTCATGTTTTAGGGGAAGGTTTGCTCTACACATTGGCACTACTTCTGAACATGGTTACTAAGGTATGTCCAAGGGATGTGACTTCGTAAATATGTGAATGGCTTTTTCGGATATAAATGATCCTGAGAAACTACTGAAGACAGCTAAATGAAATTTTGATGCAATAAAGCAATACTTTAATGCTGTTGTGATCTCTTTGGTGTCTAATTAATTGGTTAGTTATATCTTTAAAATACTCAATTAAGAAAGACATTAAATAAACCTAATGTATAAGGCAGCCTCGATACACTAAGATGGGATGCATTTACGCTCTGAAAAAATCCAGTCTAATTTAAATAGTTTCTGAGATAGGATTGACGGGATAGTCCTTGAAGAGCACTGAAGAAAAGCTAGAAATTGTCAGGGAGGATGATCTTTGTGGAATTTGAACCACAGACCTCCCATTGACGAGTTTGTGCTGAAACCGAAATTATAATGTCAATATATATTTGATAATGGAAAGAAACAAAAGGAGATTCTAGTCAATAATGAAGGGGAAGACGTAATAAAGCTAATATGTTTAAGTCTCAAGAATGGAAGCCTAGGCAGATTTAAAAGAGTGATAAGGTTACAATTGTTGTATGCACAAAACTAACGATTTAGCGGGCTGATTCCTATCTTACCATGACGTGCTCTAAAGTTAGCCAATGGAAATCGCTTCCTTCCTGTTGCCCGCGCAAAAACAAATGCAACGCAAGACACACTCGTCTTGAATCGAGCCGAGAGTACACGTGCAACTTGGGAGTTGTACGTAAGCTAGCATGTATACATAATTCAGTGGTCGCTAAAGGGTGACAAAGTTAAAGTGTTATAACGTTGTAGTTGAAGCTACAAAGTTACATTCTATTTAAATATCGTCGGCAGTTCTCTACAAATCTGGAAATTTACAAATAAAGTGATCTGTTGGTTGATTCTTCGTTTGGTTCCATTCCTACCATAACTCGCGCATACCCTGAGATTAAGACCTCCTGCTAGAGCTAGTCCGGACACCAAACACGAGATCTTATAGATCTTAAAGGCGACGTCTTCGAAGGAGAGGAGCGTTTGCGTCAGTGCCTTAACGACCCCAACTGCTTGAATGGTTCTCGTTCTCCGAAGTGTCCAGTTAGTGTATGTGCTCGACTCCGAAAGGCCAAATTCTAGTTGAAATTAGTATTCTGCATAAGCTCCCCTTCCGAAGTTTCCTATTATTTGAGAAGAAACGTCGAGAACCTCTCACTTATATTACGGCATGAGCTTACCTCGACGTTGAGTTTAATTCCTTCATCGCCTTTGCACAGTTGAGTTGTTATAATGGACGTTAGATTCTCTCTCTCTCTCTCTCTCTCTCTCTCTCTCTCTCTCTCTCTCTCTCTGTTTTACGGTTTCATCTCGGCTCATTTCCAAATCTGGCAATGAGTTCTTCAGCTCTTACGATGAGATATTTTCTGCTCTTTAAGACCCATTTTATCTTTTGTAACGATGATAGTCTTTATCTTCCGGGGTATGTTTTATTCTCTATCATCGCAGCAGACCCCTGCAAGTGCACGCTGTATTCTATACACTTAAGAGAGAGAAGTTGCCTATACGGCACGGCGGAGGCAGAAAAAAAATT
The DNA here is from genome assembly GCA_030765045.1 of Tenodera sinensis. Taxonomy (NCBI): domain Eukaryota; kingdom Metazoa; phylum Arthropoda; class Insecta; order Mantodea; family Mantidae; genus Tenodera; species Tenodera sinensis. The sequence continues at coordinate 138,982,941 of CM060961.1, read as the reverse complement.
GACTTCTTTTTATCTCTTTCTCTACTGCTTACTTATACTAAGTAGAAAAATAACTGTGTTCCTTAATAATTCTATGCCAAGATTTCACTTCAAACACAAGTTTTGAGATCCTTAGACCCAAAAGAAGCACTTTAAGAAAACGATCCCCGCGCGCACATGTGTCCATGTGTTTGTAAACAGCATAACTTAAAAACGAACATTCGGTTCAGTATCAAACTTGGTATTTAAATTCATGCGTCCTTCAAGAATGTGACAAAAAGATTTTAAAGGAAATCCCTCTCAGTCCAAACTACCGTTAGCATGGGGAAAAAATGTATTATTTATTTTCTCAAAAATGGCCCTAATTATTTGACCTAAATAGATAATTCAGATATCTGCGTGCAAAGAAAATGTGCGTCTAAACTGTAAGAAATAAATGAAAGTTTACTGCATAAAAGATGCAAATCTAGTTGAATCACACAATTTGTGTCAAATAACATTTTTATGCCGTTAACTATTTCAGGCATGTTTTGTTTATAGTCTTTTCCCCTATTTCTTTATGTCGCTTTAACTACGTAATCATATCGTGACAGATCTGTAGGGAGGTACTCCTAGAACGGTGTTTGGCGGAAAAACAGTCCTCTAGGTCTCCAATATATAATAGCATCATTTCTACAATTGTTCATCTCGGTTAGCATAAGCTCGACAGGAGAATAAGATTTTTTTAAGAATAACTTATTTAATGACATTCGGAGAAAGTCATATGAATTAAGCATATTGTGGCGCCGACCGGCCGTTCTTCAAAGAGACGATCAAGGTTTAAGTTATCTCATAGCACTGCTTGTAATTGGTTTGGTTTGGTTTAAGGACGCTCAACTTCTAGGTCATCAGCGCCCTTAAAAGATTCCTGGCAATAGCCAGACATAAATTTCATTCAAAAAATAAAAATACTAGCAACAAGAAAAGTTTACAAAGGCAAAAGGCAGTGGCAATAGCCAGATATGAAACAAGGGGATAAATGCTTCCAAAAGCAGAAACAGATAATTAAAAAATTTAAATCCTCAAATTGATATTGCACTCCGCTAAAAAATTAAAAACTCTATCAACCGCTGTTTTGTCGTCCGCTAGGAGCTCTGCAAGTCTGGCAGGCAGCTGCAGAGAATCCCGAAGGTGCGCTAGAGAGCAGCACTCTAGCAACACGTGGCGAACTGACAAAAGGTTGTCACACAGCGGGCATAGAGGTGCAGGGTCCCTTTTAAATAGGTAACCATGCGAAAAATTGCAGTGGCCTATTCTTAATCGAGCCAAACTAACCTCCTCGCGACGAGATGTGCGACAGGAAGTTACCCAGTTTATCGGAAGTTCTTTCACTTCTCTAAGCTTATTACCGCGGAGAGTTGACCACTCGTCGTGCCAGGACGACAGCACCGCTCTCCGCACTTCAAGCCTAAAGTCTTCCGAAGTAACACGTGAGATGGTAATACTGGGTTCTGTAGTTGCCGTCTTTGTTGCTAAATCTGCCATTTCATTCCCAGGCAAACCTACGTGACCGGGAATCCATGCACACACCACGTCAACGCCAGAAGCGTGTAAAACATGGAGGGCATTCTGGATACGTTGTACAATAGGGTGGGGGTTGTACAAATGACAAAGGCTCTGCAGTGCACTAAGGGAATCGCTCAAAATCAGGCAGTCACCTAATTTACGACGGCGAACATACAAAACGGATCGATAAATTGCATAAAGCTCTGCAGTAAAAATGGAGGTGCTATTTGGAAAACCGAATGTATATGGTTCGGTTCCATAAACATAAGAAAATCCAACACCGTTGGAGCCCTTTTACCCATCGGTGTAAATATATCGACGGTCAGTGTAGCCTGACAAAAATTCTAAGAAACACGTGCGGATACTTGAAATAGGCATCGTGGACTTCTGGTGTATGGTCATCCCAAGATCTACATGGGGCGTACCAGATAGCCAAGGGGGGTAAAGTCTCTCGCCCTTGGCGAACATCACAGGCAGTTCCACTCCAAGCTTCACTAGGAGCTCTTGGAAACGGAACCCCGCGGGCTTTGGATTAAGGGTGCTATTTCTATATCGTTCTCTTAGCGTGGTGGTGAAAAAAGAAGCGAACGTTGGGTGCTTAGGCATACATCTAAGCGCACAACCATAATTTGCCAAGAGAATCTCACGCCGATATTGCAGAGGAGGTTCTGCGGACTCGGCGTAAAGGCTCACCACTGGGCTTGTTGGAAAAGCTCCTGTTGCAATGCGGATGCCCCTATTATGGACCACGTCTAATCTTCTCAGCACAGATGGTCGTGCTGACGAATAAACAATACACCCATAGTCTAGCTTGGATCGGACTAATGCGCGATATATTCGCAACAAAATTGTCCGATCCGCTCCCCACGATTTGCCATTCAGTACTCGCATAATATTTAGGGAACGGTCACATCTCGCTCTTAGCTGTGCAATATGCGACGACCAACTAAGCTTCCTGTCCAAGATCAAACCCAGGAAGCGCGTCTCTTCTGCGAAGGGAAGTGAATCTGGACCAAAACGGAGCGAAGGTGGTATTCGTCTCCTACGGCGCCAGAAATTAACGCAGATTGACTTCTCTTCATGTTCCATTCTCTAAGGTTGTCCAAACATTGCTGCAGGCGCCGTTGTAAGAACGCCGTGCGCTGAGAAGTGCAATAGACAGCGAAGTCGTCTACGAATAGGCATGACGAAACTCCAGGTGGAACACATTTCCAGATGGAGTTAATTGCTATAGCAAAGAGCGTGACACTTAGCACCGAACCCAGAGGTACTCCCTCCTCCTGAACAAAAGAATTAGAAAAAACCGAGCCGACCCTTACTCGGAAAAAGCGGTCCTTCATAAACTCCTGAATGAAAAGTGGTAGGCGTCCACGTATGTTCCAGGCATACAGGGAACGTAGAATCCCTGCTCGCCAGCACGTATCATAAGCCTTCTCAAGATCGAAAAATATGCCAACGGTTTGACAGTTCTTCATAAACCCGTCCATTATCTGTGTCGATATTGACACAAGGTGGTCAACAGTTGAACGGCGTCGTCGAAAACCACACTGGATGTTAGTCAGTAGGTTACGACTTTCTAACCACCATACCAATCGTCCATTGACCATGCGTTCCATCACCTTGCAAACGCAACTGGTGAGGGAAATAGGACGATAGCTGGAGGGAAGATGACGGTCCTTCCCAGCCTTCAAGATGGGAATAACGGTGGCCTCCCGCCAATTTTCTGGGAGTATACTGTCAACCGAAACACGATTATAGACCTCGAGCAGGAATGCCTTACCTTCAGGAGAGAGCTGTTGTAACATTTGTACATGAATACCGTCCGGTCCTGGTGCTGAACATCGCGAAGATTTCAGGGAATGCTCCAGCTCTGCCATGGTGAAAAGGCGATTGTAATCTTCTACGTTTCTAGAACGAAACGTGAAGCCTTGAGATTCCACTTGAGTTTTAAATGGAAGGAACTCAGGGGAGTAGTTTTCCGAGCTAGACACTTGTGCGAAAGCACTGCCAAAGGTATTGGCCACTTCAAATGAATCAACAACAGCTCCTGTGGCTGTTTTTAGTCCTGCTATTGGTATTTGGGTCGTTTTAGCTGCAACACGCCTTAATCTATCCCACACAACCGAGGAAGGTGTGTGTCGGTTAAATGAAGCTACAAATTTGCTCCATGATGACTTTTTGCTATCCTTAATGACTTGTCTGGACCTGGCGCGCATTTTCTTGTATTTGACCAGGTTTTCCAAAGTAGGGTGACGTTGGAAAACCCTAAGTGCACGCCTTCGAGCACGAATGGCATTCCGACATTCTTCCGTCCACCAGGGGACGGGAAATCGACGGGGGTGTGTAGTCGACCGCGGAATCGACCGTTCAGCAGCAGAGAGAATCGTCTCCGTGAGATGCTGCGCCAAATAATGCACTGAGTCGTGCTCGTTGTACGTAAAGGCAGCCAACTGGGTGTAGAGGTTCCAGTTGGCATGGTCCAAACGCCATCTGGGCATACGTGTGGAATACGTATGTTGCGTCAAGAGACTAATAAGACATGGGAAGTGGTCACTAGAGTGTAAATCAGAGATGACATTCCATTGTAAGGAGACTGCCAACTGAGGTGAACAAACTGCAAGGTCAAGGTGTGAGAAGCTGTTATGAGAGTCAGAAATGAATGTAGGCTCTCCAGTGTTGAGGAGAGCTAGGTTGTGACTGTCCAAGAAATCGGAAATGAGTGTACCTCTCGCACAAGCGCGACTTGAACCTCAAAGTGGGTGGTGCGCATTGAAGTCTCCCACCAACAGAAACGGTGTTGGCAACTGGGAAACTAGATCTTCTAAATCAATGTGCGAGAAGTCATGGGACGGAGGCAAATAAACATTACAGATGGTGAAATGTATGTTTGGCAGTTTAATCCATACAGCAACTGGTTGTATATCAGAGTGCAAAGCTAGAGTTTGCATATATACGTCATCTCTGACAAGTATCATAGCGCCGCCATGTGCCGGTACACCCTCTTCTGGTGTAACATCACACCGTACTGGGGTGTATCGCCTTAGATGGAAAGCGTCTCGAGGACGCAGCTTAGTCTCTTGCAAACATGCGACCAGAGGTTCGTTTTCTTTGAGCAAGAGCTCAAGTTCTGGCCTTTGAGTCCGAATGCCACGTACGTTCCATTGTAGGATAGTCATATTGCATTGTGTATGGGATAGGTAATTCCAAGGTAACTCTTCATTACTTTGGAGCAGGCGGTTGTCGAACTAACTTAGCCCTTTTCTCTCTTGGGCTGACATTCTTTTCGGACGCTTTTTCGCGCCTCTTTTCCACTGGGGGTCTCCCAGTGTGGGCAGATTGGTCCAAATCCATGTCCTCTGCCGAGGACGTGCGTCTTCCCATAGCAAACTTGGGTTCGAGTGTCTCGAACCGGTTGCTAATGGGGACCGGCGAAGATGAAAGACGCCGGTCTGAGTCCACCCCTGAAGATTCTCCAGAAGAGGATTTTCGAGATCTTCGAGGAGATGTTCGGGGACTCTTATATCCCTTAGATGTACTGGGACCGGAGGTACCATTTTCCTTGAGGAAGTCGTTTCTTGTATAAGTCTTCTTGAACTTGATCGGTGAGGCATCATATCTTACGGGCTTGCTTCTTTCTTGTGTTGACCTTGATGATTTTGATGGTGATGTAGCGCTCATGTTCTTTGCACTTACGGACTTTGTAGACGTTGACGCAGATGTGCGTGCCGATGTTGAGGGCTTTGGAATAGAGCTACGGGCAACAAGTGTCTTTTCAGAAATTGTTGCCGCATTGAAATCGCTGGTCTGCGTTGCGATCTCTCTGCTCGCTACCGCTTTAGCTGCAATAGAGCTATAGGTTCCAGATCTGGGAACAGAGGGTTGGCGTAGACGCAAGATCTTCCGGGCTTCTGAGAAGGGCACCTTCTCTTTAACCTGTATCTCTTGAATCGCTCTTTCCTCTACAAAGCGGGGGCAGTCTCGGGAACTAGATGGATGTTCACCTCTGCAGTTAACACATGAAGGAGCTGTAGTACATGCACCATCGTGGAGTTCATCTCCACATTGAGGGCATGTAGCTAGTCCCTTACAAAGTTCGCTTGTATCTCCAAAGCGCTGGCACTTGAAACACCTGAGTGGGTTCGGAATGAACAGCCTAACTTCGATGGATTCATACCCTGCCTTAATCCTTTGTGGGAGATCTACCCGATCAAAGGTCAGGAACAGGGTACGAGTAGGCTTCAATTCACCGCTTTCTTTGCGATGAACCCGATACACACAGGTAACACCTTGATCTTCTAGGTTTTCCTTAATCTCTTCAACACTGAGTCCGTCTAAAGCGCGGGTATTAACGACACCGCGTGATGAGTTCAAAGTCTTATGCAGGTCAACACGTATTGGATAGCTGGCCAACAGGTTTGCTTTTTGTATTTTAGCTGCCTGTTCTGCTGAATGCGCTTCTACCAGAAGCGTGCCATTGCGCGATCTAGTGCATGACTTCACTGGACCAGCTATCTTATCCAGGCCCTTCTGGATTACAAATGGGCTCACCGAAAGAAACTTTTTTCCTTCCTCAGTTCTCGAGATTACTAAGTAGCGAGGACCACAACACTCGACTACTTCCTTTACATGAACTTTTGGTTTGTTTTTGTTTTGAGTTTTGGAACTCATGGCGCATTAATCCTCCACCATTGCAAATGTCTCCGATGGCATGCTCACATCCTGGGCGCCACCCCGGCTTAGGTGAGAGTCCTGGCCTGGACCTTGCTCACCCTAGGGTCTCACCTCCCAATGTATAGACAGAGGGACCCAATCGCCTTCAGGAGTGCACCAGCTCATGCAATGGCCCCTCCCCGGGACTGACCTTTATCAGCGGATACGCACACAGATCCTACATGATAACCAGGGGCTGGGACTTACGCGATTACCCAGTCACCCCTTGCGTCACCCGCGCGTAGGTTATCCATCAGACTGTGTACAGGGAGCAGGTGGGAGGTCAAACACAAAAGTGGACCAAAGTTGATTGGGCGTTTGGCATATGCCCTCTCACCTCTTGGAGGAACCCAATCGAGAGTATGGCTCGGGGCCCCGGGTACGCCAAACCCGTACCTGCCATAGTAGGAGCCCCTGGGGGAGTTTGATTTCGGAGTCCACTTCTCCTAGATGAGTCGTCGACCAAGACTAACGAGCCCCATCTACCCGTTTGGAATGTTCTTTGCTTCCCCTCACCTCTTGCCTACCAGTAATCAAAATGACACTTAGTAGGCCGTCTGGCTCAGGTACTGAGCCCCTCCGCCACGACAAGGCGACACTCCTTCGGAGGGGCACTGCTTGTAAACACGCATCCTAGTGATAATGGGACAGTCAAAACATGAGCCGATTGCACACAGTTTTAGAAGCTATTCGCGTGCCTACTTAAAAAAAAAAGTGTCGAGAAACATCCAGAAATTCGCCCGCGCTTCGCTTTGTCTACAAAACCATGTGTTAGTGTGGGACCAGCTTTTAGTGAGTGAATCCTCGGAGTTGTTTGTACAGGTGTTTGGACAGTCGAGCAGCAGTATTAGCATTATGTGCCAAGGTTATGATAAGACAGAACTGTGAGTTGCAAGATCAAGGCAAATTGCAGATTGTGTTATCGACGATAAACTACAGAACTGTTATTTATTTGTGCCAACAAGCTTACTGCTGGTGTTTTTAAACACACAAGCCGTGTGTGAGCAATATTTAAGAGGTTGAATCAGAAACTGAAGAATTCAATGCCATAGCCGGAATTTGAACCACGGATCTGCTGGGGAATTTAATGTTATGCTGGCAAGTTGGCCATGGTAGCTTAATAGTTAGAGCAGCCGCTCGATAAGCGGAAAATCCGTGGTTCAAATCCCGGCTATGGCATTGAATTTTTCAGTTTCTGATTGAACCTCCTAGAGAACTGTTTTTTCAGTCAATTTCAGAAGAGAAATAGTTCATTTGTCACAATATACTATTTGTCATATTTGTCATTTGCCACAATATACTATTTTATGGTACTATACTATCCTTCAGGTGCTTTTTATTCCTCCTTTACAATGCCATTTAATTATGCAGGACATTAAATCCATATCTGTAACAATGGTGATTACAATTAAGCACAGTGTTCAAACTGTGTTACTGTGGTTAGTACCTTTGCATATCATACTGATCTCATATTATTGGGGGCTATTCCATTTATATGCTGCTTTTTTATCATACTATTCAACAATGGCTCGAATATCGACCAAACACGGACATTTATCCCATAATGTGCTTATAAGTATACGATTTTATCTGATGAAACGTCATGTCTTACTGAAACGTAATGGTATTAATGTGCTACCATCGCCGATGTCGATTTTTGGCAGTAAGTTGAAAACAAGTAGGGAAACCCAAGGTTTAGCAGTGTGTGTTTTGAGGAAATTGATAATATCGTAAAGGTACTTGGAGCATTACCAAAACAAGGAAATTCGTTCAACTGTTAGCTTTTATGCTTGTTCTTAATAAATTCTCATTCAAATAGTGGCACTTTCCTAATAAATTATGCTCTAAAGAAAAGTATGTTTATTGCATTCAGATTTTAGATTACGTTAATTTTGAGATTAACTGTCTTCTTATTCCTTCTGAAGTAACTTGGTTAATCTACCGTGAAACATTCGATGCCTCTTCATTTAGCATTCTTGCATATGAGAGCTGACGCAGTGGCTATTTTATTTTAATCAACCTGTGTGAGATATTTATTTACTTATATTTTACTCTTGATACACTTTAAATCCCATTTGAGGGTGCGAATTTTAACAGTAGTGAGTGCAAATCTATCGGTGAACTCGTGGGATTTAGGAATTTTGAAAGGTCACCGCAATAAGTTACCTAAAACACAGAAAATTGATGAATCTTTTTTTGTATGTTGAAAATTTTACGAAGGTTCAAAATGAATCTGCAAACTCCAGGAGAGCAAATTTTCTTTTCATTTCCTCTCTCCCCATATGTATTACAACCACAGGCGCAATTGCACCTTAACATTAATCAAGCGAAAACTAAGCAAACCTCGATTACCATACTCAGAGTAAAAGAGGACATTGGACAAGGCTTGGGAAAGCTGGAAGGATGCACGAATTTAAATATCAAGTTTGATACTGAACGGAATATTTGCATTGGGATTCGGAGGCTTTTTAAGATGCATCTTTTATAAAATCTCCTGTTTTGTTCTACTTTAAGCCGTTTACATATTCACTACCGTTGATCAGGATTTTATTATATTTCCATGAAAAATATGTTTCCTTCTTGTATTTCTCATCAAGTCATGCAAAGAGTATTAAAAATAAATATAAACCACAACATGCATGTTAAGTAGCTTCTTATGAATATAGTGGTCGTACATCATCCTGTATAGTCACAACAAATGTTACAGCTAAGTTATTTTGGAAATTATTTATAATTAGAGCATAAAAGTTTGTTTCGAGTACCTTGTAGGATAAATATGAAAGGCATGTTATTGTAAAACATGATCTTTTTACAGGTACAAAAGTACTTTTCTCAAGACTGAGAAAGTTTGAACAGACGGTTTTAAGATAGACAGAAGGAAATAATAATAATAATAATAATAATAATAATAATAATAATAATAATAATAATAATAATAATAATAATAATAATAATAATAATAATAATAATAATAATAATAATAATAATAATAATAATAATAATAATAATAATAATAATAATAATAATAATAATAATAATAATAATAATAATAATAATAATAATAATAATAATAATAATAATAATAATAATAATAATAATAATAATAATAATAATAATAATAATAATAATAATAATAATAATAATAATAATAATAATAATAATAATAATAATAATAAAGTCCAAGGCGCAAGGCCTACCGCCCAGTCTCTGCGTCCTCCACCTCTGCCTACGACGGACGTCATGAGTGGGGTGCAGTACTTGAGGGTGGTACGTGGTCAGGGCCCCAATTCCTCCCAGCCTGTTATGTGATCTAGACAACCAAGGTCACTACTCTCATCAAGTAGCTCCTCAATTGGCCCATTCAGGGACCGAACGAGGCCAGAAACTTCAACGGAAGAAAATCTCCACGTCGATACCGGGAATCGAACCCGGGTCTCTTGCTTGATAAGCAGCAGCGCTACCACCGCGCTAAGGAGATGTACTCGTAGTACATGGGCAATACAAAACATTTGATCACTGATCTATTATGTATTTATTAGCTTCAGAAGAAGGATTTATAGGATTCTTGAATAAATAAGAGATCATAAATTAAGAAGTTAACAGACCACTTGCTAATACTGATCGATACAGATGGAAAAGGTAATGACTTCGCTTGCTGCTTAAATATTTGACATGCAACTATATTTGACAACAAAATACAGATATGCGTCACATATGCCTTTAATACATGTAAACTAAATTATAACGAATTACATTTTAAAATTATTCCCTTTCTGTGATCCTTTAACTTGTTCCAGTCGGTCTTGGTGCTCAGTTGGTTAGGCGCTGGCCTATTCATCCGAGGTCACGGGTTTAAATTATGCCCAGGCGGATGGTTTTTGGTTGTGGTTGAAACCCACAGCGCCATGTCGGTAGATTTACTGTCACATAAAAGAACTCCTGCGGGACGAAATTCTTACACACCGGCGTGCTGAATCTGGCAATTGACTTTCAGCTGGTTATACTCGCCCACCGTCAGTTTTTACATCCACTTAAGCTGTAAGTTTGGCGTAGAGTATCCTTATTATTGTTACTGTGCTTATCTTATTAGTCCGTTCAAACGCCTACCGAAAAATACACGCTTGAACAAGGAATCTTAAAGTACGATACATACCTAAAAATCTGATATGTTGCAGTCACATGACTTTCTCTACTTTTGTATTAACCATTCTTACAAACTCTTATTCCTATATCTTCTTCGTGTTAGTTGAGATAAAGATTGACAGAAATTATCTTATTGCTTATGTCCTTGTAGGTACAAGGGAAATATGGGAATAAAGTAGTCTTTGAGCGATAGTCAAGTCTTTTAAGCCTTTGAGGTTCCGCTCTTTGCACGGTTAACATATTAAAAAAACGAACAACGATAATGCATTTGACAAAAGTTTGTTTTCCGAAACTGACACAAGTAACAAGGAATATCTCCGAAATGGTTCACTCTACAAAAAAGTTACTTGCACATAAATTGTGTTTTAGCGAGATCTACATTTTTTATACTTCATACCTACAAGAAATAGAAACAAATGCCAAAGATAAAAAATGGATTATACTACTTTCCAATCCAGATATAATCCCCCAGAGACCAAGGAAAACAGCTGTTGCAGCCTTCCGACTATTGACAAATCATGACTGCTTAGCAAGTCATCTCTACAGAATAGTTATCTCAGCCTCACCAATATGTGTCCTGTGTAACGATCCAGCAGAAATGAATGAAGAACACTTGAAGACCTGTGAAGCATTACGATCAGAAGAAACTACAGTTCAAAAGTATTGGAAAGCACGAATGCTAATGGCTTCATTGCCAGATGCAAGCCACTAGAAAACAACATTTTTTATACAGTAAGAGTTTGTCTATCTCTTACGGTTTACGAGTTATTCAAAAGTCATCCAGAGTAAACAGCACTACATAGGCTCTAGCCAGAAAATTCAAAATATACATTTCATTTATCATAAAAAGGTTTTTTAAACATATGCCATTTTAATCAAAATCGTTAGAGCCATTTTCAAGAATATAAAAATTTTCGAAAAACTTTGCACGTAAAGGGTAGTTTAGGGTGGAGCAATTTTCTTCAAAATCTTCGTGTCGCATTTTCGAAAGACATTAAACTTAAATACCAACTTTGTTTTTTCACTGTTTTCGTTTTTGAGTTGCGCTGTCCGCAGACACACACACACACACACACACACACACACACACACACACACACACACACACACACACACACACAGAGAGAGAGAGAAAATGTTTTTTTATTCAGGGGGCCTCAAAACATATATTTCCGGTGAAATCTCCATCGAGTTTTTGTGTGGAGTGCAATACTGCATCTACTTACTAGTAGAGAATGTAAAAACTGTAAACTAAAATTCATAGGAACAATCCCACACTATAGACAAGCTTACGGGCCACACTTTTGTCGGTTCGCCAAGTGCTGCTAGAGTGTTGCTCTCTAGCGCACCTTCGGGATTCTCTGCAGCTGCCTGCCAGACTTGCAGAGGTCCTAGCGGACGACAAAACAGCGGTTGATAGAGTTTTTAATTTTTTAGCGGAGTGCAATATCAATTTGAGGATTTAAAATTTTTTAATTATCTGTTTCTACTTTTGGACATATTTATCACCTTGTTTCATATCTGGCTATTGCCACTGCTTTTAACCTTTATATTTTTTTCTTGTTGCTAGTATTTTTATTTTTTGAGTGAAATTTATATCTGGCTATGGCATGAATCTTTTAAGGGCGCTGATGACCTAGAAGTTGAGCGCCCTTAAACCACACCAAACCATTAAGGGCCACATACATCAAAACAGAAATTATGAAAACTTGAAAGAACTTAAGCTGTGAATGGAAATTACATCCAGAAAAGCCAGGAATCTCTCAACTCATATGGACAACACTTTCAACAGAACTTTTAAAAGATAAGTGCTGATAATATTGTATGTTATTACCAGACATAAGTTATGTGGGGGTTTCAGAATGGGAAAATCACGCAATGTAATAGTACGCGGAGGGCGTATACCAGTATACTAATGACACCCTACTGTGTTCAACAGACAGAAACCCACGCACACCTTGTACCCCATTCAGAGACACCTACGCCCCCTTCAGGAGCGGTGTAGGCGTTGGCAATTGTCCATGAACCTACGTCACTCTCTTCACCACAAAATTCCCCACATTCACCTCTCTCAGGATTTTGGGAGCATATCAGGAACCTGTCGCATCGGGCCAATTGGACATCGGCCTCATTGTACCCTATGTTAAGATCCGAGATGTCTGTTCCTTTAAAGTTACGCCTTTTTGGGGCCCTCGTAATCCCCGTTCCTCTTTCGCCTGTGAGTTCTGGAGCTTAGCAGCAGTTTCCAGTCGGGCTTCCTAGATCGAAGCAGAGGGGAATAAAACAAACTGATGTTGCATTGACATGGCTTTCTCTACTTTTATACAAACTATTCATTCAAACGCTCGTTCCTCTTGTATTCCTCATATACATATTCCCAAAAATTAGCTTATTGCTAGTTTTCCTGTAAATGCAAATACAATATAGGAATACAATATAGGAATACAATAGGCTTTAAGCGATGGTTAGATCTTTTAAAGCTGCTTGCTATGTGACGTCTTTAAAATTCCGTTCTATTTGCATGACCAACAGATGACAATATGAAATACGACTTTTCATTTGAGAAAAGTATAAGTACTGGAAATTTTCAGATGCATAACAAGGAATAGTTCCGAAAATATTCACTCACAAAAACATTTTCATAAACTGTGTATTTTAACGAGAGCCACATTTTTTGTTGAGTAAGGTTTGGTCTTTCTTTTACGGTTTACCAGTTATGTAAAGGTCATCAAGAGAAGCAGGGAAGTGATTTATTCTAAATAAATGCATTTTTCATATTGTGACTTTTGGTGTGGGTGTAAAGTAAAGTGGACAGAAGTAGTCGAGATAAAGAAACACTTTTATTTCCGTAAACAGTAACTTGTACACTCGTTGCAACAGCAAGAAAGTCTTTTCCGATTCTCCAACAGCACGGCTCCGAATTCGTAACACAAAGAACTGTTCCTTCTCCCTGGCGTGACTCCTCGACGCTTCGCATACGTCTCTTCTTTCCGTCGGCACGACTACTCAACGCTTCACATACGTCTGACTGCCTCTTCTCACACTTTACCGCTATTTATATCTCCCAGGCACTATTCTGGAAGCTTCAGGAACGTTCACTTATTGCGGTGAGATACAAAGTAGAAGATTCCAGTAGCCTCTATCCTTTTCTCTCTTTCGGCAAGCGCCCCAACAATGCGGTCATTCTCTATCTCTTTCCTTCGGCTCCTTTGCGGTAGTGCCGACAATAATGCGATGGGTGACACCGCTGCTGTCGGCAATTAGATGCGGCGGGCGCGGTGACACTATATTGTGTATTTTAACGGGATTTATAGTTTTAGTCGTAAGGTTTTGTCTGTGTTACGGTTTACGGGCTGTGCAAACGTTCCTCAGAATGAAGAGGGCAGTCTAAGAAAATTCAAGATATACCTACATTTAATTTGTCATAAAATATGGCATTTTGTTCAAATTCGTTGGGAGCATTTTTGATAAAATCAGCATGTTCGAAAATGCTGTTCACACACACACACACACACACACACACACACACACACACACACACACACACACACACACACACACACACACACACACACACACACACACACACACACACACACACACACACACACACACACACACACACACACACACACACACACACACACACACACACACACACACACACACACACACACACACACACACACACACACACACACACACACACACACACACACACACACACACACACACACACACACACACACACACACACACACACACACACACACACACACACACACACACACACACACACACACACACACACACACACACACACACACACACACACACACACACACACACACACACACACACACACACACACACACACACACACACACACACACACACACACACACACACACACACACACACACACACACACACACACACACACACACACACACACACACACACACACACACACACACACACACACACACACACACACACACACACACACACACACACACACACACACACACACACACACACACACACACACACACACACACACACACACACACACACACACACACACACACACACACACACACACACACACACACACACACACACACACACACACACACACACACACACACACACACACACACACACACACACACACACACACACACACACACACACACACACACACACACACACACACACACACACACACACACACACACACACACACACACACACACACACACACACACACACACACACACACACACACACACACACACACACACACACACACACACACACACACACACACACACACACACACACACACACACACACACACACACACACACACACACACACACACACACACACACACACACACACACACACACACACACACACACACACACACACACACACACACACACACACACACACACACACACACACACACACACACACACACACACACACACACACACACACACACACACACACACACACACACAACCACCACCACCAACACCACCTTTTTTTTTTTTTTTTTTTTAAATTAAGGATCCCCACTGGAATTTTGATAAAGTTTTGGGGTATAATGCAATACCTTGCTCACCTACTATGTACGTGTTAGAGAAAGTAAAAATTAATGTAGGGAATAAAAGCTATTTATTGCTCTATCCTTTCAAATTGTTTACTCATTCCATTCTTAATGTGAATAAGGCATCAATAAAAGGTGCTCGCATGTAAGTAAAAATTATTCGACCATGGTCCACATGCGACATTTCTAGAACCTACCATTTCCGTGAATATTTAATTTTATCATCTCAAACATGAATGCCATCAAAAACAAGGCGAAAATGGGAGGATTTGTCATAAAAATCGGTTATATTATAATTTGATTAATAATATGTTGTCTCCGTAGCGGGGCGGTAGCGCTGCTGTTTACCAAGCGGGGACCTGGGTTCAATTCCCGGTGCCGGTTTGGGGATTTCCTCCCGCCGGGAGACCCGGTCAGGGGTGCACTCAGCCTCGATATGTCTCTCAGGGGCCAATTGGAGAGCTATTTGATTGAAAAGTAGCAGTCTCTGTCGAGAACACCGCATAACCGGCCGGGCCAGGAGGGACCGGCTCGCTGACCACGTTCCACCTCCAGTACTATTCGCCTGTGGTGACCGAGGTGGGGCACACAGCGGTCGGGCGGTTGATCGTGGCCCGGATGGGCTGTTGTGCCGCAGAGTTTTATACAATGAGATTAAATCAAATATGTTAAGTCATCATCTGATATTAAATGGTCAAATGTATGATGTCGCGTAGGTGAGCTAATCTTTAAAATTGAAACACTTGTGACCACGTTGACCAGCCGTGACCGACCACAGGGTAATGCACCTAGTTCCTAAACTAATTTGTGCTCCATGTTGCTAGTTCCTCCTATCGTGATGACGTGTTTTCCTCCGTGTATACCAGCAATGAAGTGACCCATGCACGAAATCTATTCGTATGCTGATAAGGCAGTCATGCACGTTTAATATTGATGGGGAAATTGTGTTTTAACTAATAGAATATCTCTCAATCACGTAACCTTATACTAAATTAATGTCATTTGCAGCTTTGCTTTTCCAAAATAAATAGCATTAAAACGAACCGTTGTACAAGCATATTTCTTACATAATCTATTACTTTCTATTATAAACAGTAACAAATTGTATATAGGTATGCATGTAGAGAGTCAATTTTGACAGTTCTTCTGCCATTGAAAAACGCTATGCTTTCTGACGGTAGTGCGGTATAAAACACCGATATAATACCAAAAGATTTACAAAGATTTGTTGCCAGTCCTATAGAGTAGACTATATTTGCCGTACTTCTCAGAAAATGCCTGTAAGAACAAAAGCCGTTTATACTATATTCACAGCAATTTACATATTTGGACTTGAATTGTAATAACTAAGCAAATAGAGGACATGCCTAATGAAGCGACAATCGATCCTATTTATAACGTATGAATTATGTTTTGACAAAATTCATCTTCTGTCACGTTATCTTCTAAAACTGATTCACAAAAATCCTCTTTTTTTCGTCGTTAGCACAGTGTACAATTTGTCGTGATCTTGAGACATACTTCACGGCCTTTCTCCGTCTAACTGGGTTTGACGATCTCACTCACTAAAACTGCTTTGCATAACAAGCAATCCGACACGACAACTATATATCCAAAACTGTCTCTGACGACACACTCAAATTTCTCTCAATGATGTTGACTGTAGACACACATACACACACACACACACACACACACACACACACGCACGCACGCACACATACACACACACTTGCAGCTAACTCTTAATAGCTGTCTCGTTAAACACTAAACACTCCGAAGAACTGCCGGGCTCTCCCGTTTTTATAGTCGAGAATAACGTAGCACGGATTATTCTCGAAGTTTACCTTTTCATGAACAAGGCCAGCATGCAAACAATTCTTTGGAACAGTCTGGAATAATAATTTTTCCGGTCCATTTCATTAAGCCGTCTACTCGCCGCGCAATCGTGAGAGGTGTTCGGTCTGTCGCAGTATGTTACCTTTATTTATTTGATTCTCATTTACCAAGTAATGCAGATGTGAGCGTAGAATATGTGTGTGTATATGTGTGCGTGGTTGGGTGGGTGAGCGTAGTGAAACAGTGTCAGAACCTCTAAGTGGCATCTATTGTAATTGTATGTACTGAAGTTTCAGACTGCCAAAACTGTCTAGTAAATAACCCTCATATAAGAAATGTTTATTTTATTACTTTTGTAATGCATTTTGTTAACCTAATGTTTTGCTAAACATAACTGTACACATACACAGGGAGCGGGAGAGAGAGAGAGAGAGAGAGAGAGAGAGAGAGAGAGAGAGAGAAAGAAAGAGAGAGAGAGAATTGCTAACAGACCTCGGTTAACCATATTTTAAATTAAAAAGCTGTGAAGATAACTTTTTCTGGCAGTTGCAGCGTATCTGTCTTTCCAAAGAAGTTGTTGACCTGGGAATGAGGCTTAACCTCAATTTTTGAAGATATTATTTTTACTATTAAATAAAACTGAGAAATTAAGTTAAATAACGATCGTGTATAAAAGTAAACTCCTGGTTTCTAAACGTTTTTGCAAATGCCTTGCTCCTTTTATTGCCAGCAGAAATTAATTAGAGCCAATTTTGGATTCTCCAGCCTAGTGAGTTCTCTGATATAATGTGAGGTATTTAAAACAGCTAAAATTTCACAAACTAAGGGCAAGAGAAAAGCGATCGATGAGTGATGCCACCGTCATATGTTTCAGTAATTTTCATACACAGCCCAGTTACAGCAACATCATTAGGGGAGATAATGAAGGATTTTCCTACAGAAAAATGTGGTTTTACCTTGACGTGTTCCAGCAGCTTTTATTTTCTTCTTTCTTTCATTAGGCGTATATCTCTCTCCTTCTTTCTTCAGCTTTGAAAGTTTTCCAAAGCAATGTTTTCGTTTCTTTATTGCTCACCTATAATAAGTAGAAATATTGCATTCCATCTAAAAATGCTCTGCGCAGATTTCACTGCCGTTTTGGCCTGAATGAATAAAAAAGAAGTTTAGAAAAAGATCCGATGTGTGAGTCCTTGTTTGACTCAAAACTGTATAGCCAGATATATATCAAAACTGGTTTTTAGTTTCAGCGTTAAGAAAATCCTCTGTCTACGTTCAACATGTAAAATTAGACAGAATAAACAGAACGAACTGCACTACAGTTTTCCTGGGCAGAATTTTTGCTTTATTACTTTAATATATTTTTAAATTGTATGCATTCTTCATCTTTGAATGAAAGTTACATTAGTTACAGACATACGTATTTTAGTATGTACCTTCCATTGTCATGGACACACACAATAAACATACTGAAAAAGAATTGTGAAACCGTAAAATCTGAGAGTTGAAGCGTTTATAATTTATGGCTTTCGCATTCGTTTTGTCGGTCAGGTTAAAGCCCATTTTCACCGTTGTTTCAGGTATTACATCAATATACTTGGTTTAGCAAATGCACATTAAATGATATTGCATACGCCTTAACCGAAGGTAAGAAAAAGGTGTATAAATAAAATAACTAAAAACACCAATGAATGAAAATATCTTTAAAATACGCCAGAACACACAAAATGTGATATTTTTATTGCATGCCAAACATTAGAATTGTCTCTGCTGGTTGGCTACTGGAATTTTAACATTTTGAGTGTCTTTCTGAAGTCATTGTGTACAGTAAACAGCGAAGGCTATAAAAGAAGTAAGAAATCACAAATTGAACACCTAGAGAGCTCCTATCTACCTCTTGTGGTTTTAAAATCATAAAAGTGGTCTTTGCAGATTATTCGTTATATATTTCATTTCAGTGTAGTATTTAAAATGGCATTTTATTCGGTATCGTGAGAGTGGTTTTTCGAGGAATTAATAATTAGCAACAAATTTCCACGTAAAAGGTAATGTATGTGTAAGAGATGGAATTCCATGAAAATTTTATTTTCTTGGAAGTTACTGAACCTAAAGACTAAATGGGCACCCTTTCTTTTGAATGATTGTCCTCACACATACACCTCACATGCACGGACCTAAAATTGTTCTTATCCTGGGTAGGTACCTTAAAACATGTATTTCTGATTTGAAGCAGCATCCAGGACCTCAGAAAAATCAAGACAGTAAGCTACTCAAAGCTATATGAAAATACAAAACCATAAAAGTTGGTGGCTCCACGTACAAAGAATGGGTTCATACAAACAACCTAGTGTTAGATCTATACACCGATTAGCTAAGCAATTGATGAATATTGGAATATTTGAATTCAATACTCTGATGCATATAAAAGAAGAAAATGGCAAAGAAAAACAAAAAGAATGGTGAAGCTCATAATAAAATCTGGAAGTATGTATCTGCATGAAGGCTTTGAGTGACAAACCTAAAATGCATGAAGGCTTAATCCAAAGTATAGCAAAATACTTGGAGAAGATTAAACATATGTTTTATTAAGATTATTGAAAGGCATGTGTTATTTAATAAATACAATTAATTGTTATGACAAGACAATGTTATCCTTGAGCATTTAAAAAAAAGCAATTTAGGCTGATCAGAATAAACACTGCCGTCTACATCCGTATCTCATATTAATACGGCCAGCGCTTCCTAGGACGACGAGAGTATGGTTCATAACAACGGATTCAGGCCGCTGTGAAAATATGTGAATGAATGTGTCTTACATGGAACTCCCTTAAAACCTTATTTTGCGTACCAGATACATAACTATAAAGGGCCTTCGTTGAGAATGCCATGGAATAGAAAATAGTTGCTTTACTTCATAGAGACTTGATGGCCTGACATAGGGTGCTTTTATATGCACTAGCTTTATCTCTATTTCTTTGCGCCGTTAAGCATTTCCGTATTATCTGATCCAATTTTTATATTATTAAATAACTACGGGACCAAAGAGAAGAGAAAATGTTGAAATTTTCCCTTGTAAATAATGTAAAAGAGTATTCGACCATTCCGAGGATGCTTTCTAATGCCAAATGCTATGCAGCATTTCCAGAACTTGGCATACTGTCGGAGGGAATTACGGAAATCAGACGTTCCGGCGATAGTCCGCTTATTTTGTGTGACCATTAGAAGATTCTTAATTGGTTATTAGAAATAGTCGGTGCTGAACGAAATACTATTATAATAGAGAGTTCACCATAAGAATCCTTAGAGCATTCTACAATAATTGCATAAAAGCTGGTGTAAATTAAATTGATTAATTTTTTCATTTGAGTTTAAAACACTAACCGTGCCATTTTTTATTTTCTCTACTGGTAAGTAGAAGTTTTGTATTTCACCCAAAAATTCGATGTCGAGATTTTATCGGAAATACATGTTTTGAGGCCCCTCAATCAAAAAACCTGTTTTAGAAAAAGGTGTGTGTGTGTGTGTGTGTGTGTGTGTGTGTGTGTGTGTGTGTGTGTGTTGGTGTGTGCGTGCGTGCGTGCGTGTGTGTGTGTGTGTCAGTCGGTCTGTGGACAGCATAACTCAAAAACGTAAAGTAGATGTCTTTCAAGGATGCGACACGAAGATTTTGAAGAACCCTAAACTACCCTTTACATCGAAATTTTTCGAACATTTTGATTTTCTTGAGAATGGCTCTAACGAATTTGATTAAAATGCCATGTGTTTGAGATATTTTTATGACAAATGAAATGTATATTTTGAATTTTCTGGCTATAGCCTATGCATACTTGCTCAGTCTGAATGACTTTTGAATAACTCGTAAACCGTAAGAGATTGACAATATCTTGCTGTACAAAAAATGTAGATCTCGCTAAAATACACAATTTATGTCTGGATAAATTGTTTTGTAGAGTGAACCATTTCGGAGATATTCCTTGTTATGTGTGTCAGTTTCGGAAAACTTAAAACTTTCGTGAAATGTATCATCGTTGTTCATTTTTTATGTTAAGCGTGCAAAGAGAACGGGATCTCAAATCTTTAAAAGATTTGACTATCGCTCAAAGCCTACTGTATTCTAATATTCCCCTTGCACCTACAAGGAAATAAGTGAAATTGCTAAGCAATAAGATAATTTGTACAAATGTTTATATCAACTAACACGAAGACTTAGGAATAAGAGTTTGTCAGATTTTTACTATAGGTAAATGATTCCAAATTAAGCAATACGATGATGTGTAATGCAAAGCAACACTTTCCGTAAGTCAGTTTTTGTTACTAATGAGTCCACATGGAAAAAAGAAGAATCGTGTAAGATGCTGCGTGGGAAAGTTCCAGATGGAAATATCTAAAATTGTAACGATGGATGCTGCTAAAAACAAACTAACAAATAAAACAGAAGTTAAAGGTAAATATAGAGACCTAGATTGTGTAGCTGAATCAGCTCTGCATTTTGACCGCACCGTGACCGAATTGTTAGACCTTTTACCTCTCACCAAAGCTACCCGAGTTCGATCCCAGGCGACCACATATGAGATTTGTGGTAGATAGGCGGCGCAGGGGCAGCTTTCCTCCGCGTTCTCTGCTTTCCCCCGCCATCTCATTCCACCGGTGTGCTATCGTCATTCCGTGTACCGTCGATGTCACCGCCTGTGATGCCGCATGTGGTAAAAGCGGGCGTTAAACACTACCAAAAAAGGTTCTGTATTTTTCATGGCGTAAGTTTTTATTTACCCGAAAGAAAATTCAAGATAAATCTTCTACTAATATATATTTTAATCATACAAATAACTTAAACATATGCTATTTAAATCAAAATCGCCAGGGCAACTTTATAGACACACACACACACACACACACACACACACACACACACACACACACACACACACACACACACAAACACACAAACACACACACACACACACACACACACTTTTCTTCCAAACGAAAGTATTTATCAATAACTTTGTTAAGATTATATACATACATGCATACATGACCATTTTGGTACAGTGTTCATCAATAGGTTTACATCGTGTCTAAATTGTCCTGACATTCCCTCGCTCCCGAAGCAAAGATGCGTAGTAGCACTGAGCAGTCCATTTGCATAAAAGAGAAGTGGGGTCGGTCTTCCATTTGCCGTGAGAGTGACAGGTTCACATATGTGACTGCCTCCAAGCTCTGATAATCTTCCAGTCACTTGCTCCCCCACCACTCTCAACACTTCTCCGCATTTCTCCTCATTCGCGCATACGGAGTGTCAGGACGCTTTAGACAATCTGTACTTCTGATGAATTCTTGACACAGAATTGTAGGTGGAATGCGGAAAATACTTCCTCAGCCTAATATAATAGCTGTAGCGAATTCAAACGCAGTAGCTATATTGAAACACCACCCATCTAAGTATATTTAGAAAACTTTCCTGCTCGTACATTTGAGGGAGCAGCCGTAAAGTCACATAAATTTAAATTGCGGAACTTTTTCTTATTTTAGTTAGTATTCATCTGCAAATCATTGAATGATTCATAGTTATTCTAATAAGATCTTATTTCTAAGTATATATGCAAATTAAGTAACTGTCCATTTTCTTCTGCTATACACTGTAACCTATATCTTCAAGAGATCGAAACAAGAATAAACTATGCATTACGGTCATATTACCATACCCAATTTATTAAATCCTTTAAATCGGTATTCGTGATAAAACTCCAGGTAGAGGGGAACTACGGCTATAGCTTCCCAGGATCAAACCTCGACGAAAAACAAGTACCTTAAGGTGATTAAACGCGTTAGCGTATCTGGAAGATTTCTCCAGCGTATTAAGGAAATTTGCATAATGGATTTTGCTAGCGTTAGAATAACAAAAGACTAGCTGAACTTTGTTTTCTACCATGAATGGTTGTGGTAAAAACAGCAAACACCACATTGCTAACCGGTATTCTTTAGTTCCTCCTTTTTGAGACTCTACAAGAAAACAAAAGGAAATGGTGCAGCAATATCTGAAAACAACAGAAAAGTAGTGCATAAATAAAAAACATGAGGTGTTAAATTCCTTTTTTTTTTTTCTCCTCCACCATTTATGTTTATATAACATCTAAAAAAATTTTATTTTTCTATCTACCTCAAGTTAGTCGAAACAAACCTGCCCATATTCATTTAACATTTCGTTGGGGAAGAGATGAAACTGAATTGATAGTCAGATGTTTAAAAACATGTTGCTACACGCTGATTTTGAAAGTACATACTTTTTGTATATGCGCCTTGAGAAAATACTAACTGTTAAAACATTCAAACCAATATCAGGATATCTTAAAGATTACTAATGCTACAGAAAGCTTAGTTGAAATAATATTGTGTTTTAAAGAGGTCTACATTATTAATCTGGTGCGTTTTTGTCTATTTCTTACAGTATATCAGCTGTACAAATTTATGCAAAGTTCCATCTGAATCAAGGAGAATTTGCGACCTAATCCCAGAAAATTCAGGATGTTGCACTTTATTTGTCATGACAAAACTTAAATATATCACTAGAGCCGTATTTTTTTTTTCAGAAAATGGAAAATGTCGAAGAAGTTTCCATGTAAAGTGTAGTTTGGTTTGTGGGGGTTTTCTTAAAAATCTTTGTATGCCATCTTTGGAAAATATTGAATTGAAATACAAAGTTTGGTATTCAACTGACATTTAATTTTTGGGTTATGTTGTTCACAGACAAATACACTCAGAGGGGAGAGAGAGAGAGAGAGAGAGAGAGAGAGAGAGAGAGAGAGAGAGAGAGAGAGAGAGAGAGAGAGAGAGAGAGAGAGAGAGAGAGAGACGCAGATTTCAAAACAAGTAGTTCCGATGAAATCTGGAGATTGAATTTCTTCGTGGAATCTTCTACTTTGTGTTAAAGAAAGTAAAACACACTATAGCTTTAGTATTTGAAGTCATGCATTTGAAAGTCAACAGCGCTCTAACAAGTCTCTGTAACTGTCAATTTGGCCGTTCTGTTCTGTTGAGCATTCACTGTTATTTTCTTCATGCATAAAACAGAAATTTAAAGCAGTTTTGCAGACGTATCCAAAAATCTGCTACATTGCTGAAGTGCAAACTGCTTTACCTAAAAGCCCATTGGCCTTACTTATTAATAGCTTTATATGATCTGAATGAGTTGAACTAATGACCCTTATTTGTTTAGTTGCTTGTTTAGTTTGCCATTTTTAAAGGGCAATAAAGGACAATATTAATATCATATAGCTAATATATACTTACTTATTATTACATGGTTTATTTTAGTAAACAAGTACTTCGTTTTTAATTTTGATGGACTTTTAAACACTTGATTGTGAAAATTTTGGTAGGTACACATTTTTTATACATTTGACTCTCTGTAAACATTTGACTTGCTCCTGGTATGTACTGAGTAATTAAAAACAATAAAAACTCACAATAAATGTGAGTTTACTTCTTCTTATCAGCATAACACGAATGCTACAGAGAACAATGCTAACAAAGTAAGCGCTCACATAATTTCCTTTTCCGGTTATAAATTCTTGCGTACACGCGAGCATTGGGCACGGAAAGCATCCTTATTAGGGTGTTTATTATTGTAAGTAGCACAGCGGTCTAGGAAAGTTTATATCATTGTATTTTATACAATCCTAGAATAATAAAAAGTTTGTTACTGCATTTAATATAATAGAGCGTGTCAATAATATGGCGTAATATCGGTATTCTAAGATGCTCTAACTGATAAAAAGAACACGAAAACATTTTGAGATATTATTTTCTCTGAGCAGCAAAGATGCAAAAGCTGTTGTACATCATTACATGTAGAATAATGAAGATCTTATCTTATAATTACTTAACATAATGTGCTGATGAATATACCACAGTCTGTAACACCTGCTCACTTCTCTCCCACGAAGAGAACGCATGTAGATGTCTGTCGCGTTTATCGCATCAATTAACCAGGATGCTCTCAATGTCAGCTATGGATGCATAATTAGTTCATTATTAATTTCATACAACTGATAATACTAACATGGGGCCATGGTCATGTGAATGTCGCCGATTGAGTTGCAAGTTTGACACTAAATACATCGAGTACCTAAATACCCGTATCTCCGTTTTATC
The DNA here is from genome assembly GCA_030765045.1 of Tenodera sinensis. Lineage (NCBI taxonomy): Eukaryota > Metazoa > Arthropoda > Insecta > Mantodea > Mantidae > Tenodera > Tenodera sinensis. Next base: position 138,957,953 of record CM060961.1, on the reverse strand, counting down.
TCCCATAGGTCCCTATTCACCGGGAAACATTATAAGTCCTAAGTTGTAACGCCTGACTTACATCTGCCTTACGCTCAACATTCTGCTGCCTGGGAGGGATAATAAACTCTGTCCCGCACCAAGGTTGCATGTAGCAAAGAGAAAATCGGCCGCAGTTACGTTTCGCCTTTTCTTGAGGGGGAAAAACTGAAAAGATGACAATTTCACATTTTTGTAGGTTTTATCGTTTAATAATGATAATGAAAATAAGGGACTCACCTACTCGGTCATCAGCGCCCTTATAAAACCGATCATGACAAAAGCCAGAGATAAAGTTCAATATAAACTAAAAATCCTAGTAAATACACGCACATATACATAGATACATGTATACCAAACTGAGGCAAAAGCCAGAATGAAAACAAATTTATAAAAAAAGTCCCAAAAGTATGAAATCTCGATATATGAAATTATAAATTCTTAGATTGACGTTTACCATTGATAAAAACTCCAAAATCCTTGTTGCTTGTTTATCGTCCGTCAGGACACCTGGAAGACTGGCCAGCAGTTGCAGAGAGTCCCGAAGGTGCGCCAGGGAAAAACAAGCACATCATGGACCAACAAAAGTTTGCCACGCGGTGAATAAAGAGAGGCAGGGTCCTTCTTAGAAGGATAATTGTACGAAAAATTGCAGTGGCAATATGCTAGCGTATCATTTCCTTGCGAAGAGATACACGAGAAGAGGTTATTGAACTTCCCTACACCGATCTGCTTGTTTCTGCGGAGAGGTGATCATTCTTTGCGTCTGCACCGCTCTCCACGTTTCAACCTATTCTTCCGAAGTAATGCGAGATATGGTAATACTGGGTTCTGTGCTTTTCGTCTTGGCTGTTAAATCTGTCACTTCATTTCTTGGCAAACATAAGTGAGCAGGAATTCATGCACATACCACGTTATGGACGTGTTATCGAGAGATAACAGAATTGTTCTGGGAAGTTTCTCTGTCCCTGCCTTTCGCGAACATTCTAGAACTCTAGCCAGAAGTCCGGCGGCTATATAAAGGAGTTGGCCAGTTGTGAATTAGTAAGCGCGATTCTGATGTGACAAAATACTATATAGCGTCTCACTCTTAAAAGACAGTATGGAGTTAAATGGGACATCTCTGTCTCTATCTAGCGCATACAAGTTGCCATTAGCCGCGTCCTTTTCTACCCTAGCTCTGTTGCCAGATTCCTAATAGCATGGTATAAATATTCATTTGTTATAAATTTAAGGTTTGAACACATTATCCTATGCAGAATTTTTTTCTCTATCAGGTTATATCCTTTTCAGAGTCATTATACATTTCTATAGGTCCAAATTTCTTCAGAAAACGTTTTTTTCAATAGAAGTCCGATATTTGCTGTTTCTACACTCATCACGCACTAACTAACAAACTAACTGCTAGGATGAATCTATATTTTTTTCTTAGGTAGAGTAAACTATAGTGCTACTACCTGCCTACTTTGAATTATCTATGTTTACCCAGTTAAGTGTTATAATTTTTTAAATTAAATGTTTTCGGAAATTTTTATATATGTGCACTGCAAAAGTTACGCAGTGTGAAACTTTTTTGTTATTGAGTTTACATCAGGGAACCAGCGAGAACAAATGTTGAGGAAGGTTGGAGAAAGTTTTTAAAATAAACCAAAAGGCAGTAACCTCTTTCTTTTATGCAGTAGGGCAAACAAAAGGCATTCATCTATTCAGCGTCAGGCCTGACACAGAAGATAGTATAAGGAGCAGCAGTAGCATTAGTTCGAAAGAAGCCGTGTGTGTAACTGTGAGCTGTTATTGCGTTATTTGTTTAATATTTTCGTAAATATTTGTAGTTATGGAAGGAGAAGCTAGAAAGAGACGAAATATTGGTAAATTAAGAAGTAAGGAACGCCAAATAATTATGAATGTGTTAGATTATTTTTCAAGTAAAATGAGTGTTAGTAAGGCAGTAAAAGAAACAGCTAAGGCTGTCGGGTGTTCAGAAGCAGCAGTGTATAGGATTAAAAAGGAAGTAATGAAAGGACCTCTAAGAACGCCATCGAAAAAGAAAGCAAAAAGGGTGGGAAAACAAAAAAACGCTAGGTTAACACAATTTGATGGAATAGTGCAAAGTGGAGTGCGGCGAATTGTTCATTCTTTACTGTTTGCAAATATTCCACCCACGCTGAATATAATTCTGATTAATGTATCATCGTCATCTTCGTCGTCTTCGTCTTCGTCAACAAGAACTGCCCCTTCAGAGTCACCATCATCTGATTTTAATTCACAACCCGGTCCATCAAGATCAATGGGAAATGAAATGGAAGGAATCGCGTCACTATTGGAGGACGAGGAAGTTTAAAGGTAATCAGCATAATTTATTAAAGCTTTTTGTCATTTTATTTCTCCATATGTGTTTGATAATACATTTTTATATCTGTAAAATCGCATTTAGAAGTACTAAGTACAAAAAATACCAAGGAGATATATGAAATGCGGCTGAAACTTAACGTAGATATTAAGGTAGATAGCCTTAAATAGCAGTATACATATTTCACTATTTGGATATGTATAATTCATAAGATGACTTGGTAGTGTCATTGACTCAGAAGAATGTCTTTGTCTTTGAACGTGCCTTCGCGATGTGGAGTGTCGAGCCTCTTGGTACGATGGAACACCAGCAGTTCAAAATTACTGTCTATTTGTTACAATATTATATCGTGTGGTTTTAGGTATACAGATTTAACAGATTTACTTATTGAAAGTATGATCATATTTGCTTTGTTTAATGCGCTAATACTCGTTAGCTGATGCTACTTCGCCTTCGCCTAATATTATTTATGGTCCCGGCAACAAAGGATATGTCACGTTTGAAGCAGGGTGAAAAACGTCAGAGGGAGAGAATAAACAATAGTGTTATTCAGGTTCAGTTGTTCAGTTGTTTCGATCACATGTCGCAGCTGAGCGGACGAGCGGACGACCTTCGAGGTATACGTACATATAGTACATGTTGCAACACTGCGCTCCATTTAACGTGTACTGTCTTTTAAGAGTGAGACGCGCTTTAGTAACTCAGTGTATTCTAACAGTGAGGTTATGGATTAAACAGGTCGTGTGTTCGACGACCCTGCGAAGGAAGCGCAAAGAAGAAAGATCTGCACATATTTGACTAAACCACGAGTTGCGAGGAGAAATGAAGTGACACTGAAAATTTAACTATATCACATCAGTGAAGGGACAATGAGAATTAAAAACAGTAACAGTACTTTTGCTGTCTCTAACATAGAGCATCAGTATTGAGAATTTCTCAATTTCTTTGTTTTTCTAAAACAAATTCAACATGTATGCAGCGCAGTACCATATATTTCCTCGTTATCTTATATTTCTCTAGAGGTTAATGCATTTTCATCCGAGAAACAAGGAGCTATGTGTTCGCATTCCCTTAGTCGACTGAATCGAGTTTCTTTTGTGATGGCTGAATTGCGCGCTTGCTCTTGAACTTTATTAATTAAGATCGATACAGAAAGCCGCGCTACAACGTATCCCTTTGTTTCCGGGTTTCTGTAGGAAAACGTTTGCTGCTAAATTAAAACGCCTCTGGTTGCGAGAGTTGCCGCTAGACACACAACAGTTCACTTCAGGGCAAACATTTATGTTGAGGATGTTGCATCAAGTTTACTGAATGTACAAGTAATTTAGCAGCTACAAAGTCTTCATTCGGAAGATCGCGGGTTCGATCCCTGTGATCGCGCACTCTGACATGGATTTTTCCTGGTTTCTCAATGATACGCGAATGTTGGGGTGCATTAATTTCTTCTGCACGGATATCTATACCTTCACTTCTCTTTTCCCTCCCTCGTCATCTCTCAGATTTAGGTGGTAGAAGTACGTTCCTGCGAGTGCGGATAGATGGTATAGCTGCTTGCGCTTTGGAACCTGTCCCTTAGCTCTCCCTGAAGGTTGCTGCCCGGGCCGCAAGGGTCTACTTGTCGTCTTCTCCCTGGGTAGAGGAAATGCTTCGGTTGTGAGTTAGGTGTAACTGTTAGGGACTTCTGTACGTCTCTGGGCTTCGCTGACTCTGCTCTTTCGCAAGACTATGGTCTCACTTCGCCTCATCGCTTCCCCCTGGGGGGTGGTTATCCGCAATAGATCCCTGTCGGGGTCGCTGTGCGTCGAGGTGTCTCCTCTCCGCTTTACACACACACACACACGCACGCACGCACGCACGCACGCACACACGCACACACACACGCACGCACACACAGACGGAGAGAGAGAGCTTTAACTAAGGACCAGGACTGAAATAGAAAGAGTAGCAGGAAGACATTGTGGAAGACACAGTAATATTGCTGCAGAAAGCCAAATTTAGAGTCCACACTTTTACCTTATCTACTACATACTTATCACAGCCAGAAGAAAATGTTCCATTCAAAAACATGGTGTCAAGATTTCATCAGAAATACACGTTTTTGGACCCCTAACTTAAAAAAGGAGCATTTTTAGAAAAAAAAATACCTTTCTGCGATCCTAGCACCAAAACAGCATATTATGTTGGCATGAATCGTGCGAAATTACCCTATTTCTGGCACCAGTGTCAGTAAAAGAATGATGTAATTACCATGGCAACAAGATAGCAACGGCCTTATCACAGTCCCAGCATAATTTTCTCCAATGTGGCTGTAAGAAAACCTGAAATTGTCACTCTCGCAAGTACAGCAACTTTCAAACTCAAAAAGCTACTCAAAATCACTATCCACGAAACTTCTTATCTTCTTTTCGTAAGCATATTTTGATTTTTGTTTGGAATTAGTAGACTCTCAGCACTCTTGACTTTGTTTAAAATGTCAAGTGGGACACCTTCCACTTTTCTCTATAATGGTTGAAACAAATGAAAGAATACTGCTAAGCAACCATATGACGACGCAATCTATTATCTCTGATACAGTATAATTTTTCATTCAGCAAATTACTTTTTACGTATTTTGATACTAAACTTGCATAAAACGTTGTATGTAACACGTGCATAAGCCCACACGCTAATTTTTACGATTGTCACAATGAAAAGATCATGCATTTGTATTGTATTCCAGCGACTCGGTAATTTGCATGCATGTTGCATACATTCATAAAAGCTTGTGTCACTATGAATCAGATTATATATGTTACATAAATTACTATTGTGTTTATATGTGTATGCATATTGTGACCAGTTAGCTGAAAAACGAAATACCGGTAGTTAGCATTCTTTTGATTAAAATATTTCCAATGCTCCTAACAACTGCAACTTCGTGAGATATAATCAATGTTTTTGGTTTTTAAGAATGTATGCAAAATTGCAAATTTCTGAGTCATTGGAATACAATTGCTTTCTGTTGCTAGTAAGCAACTTTAATATTATCCCAACTTAATGGTGGATGGTAGTAGGAGCTGGTCAACACAAAATCCAATCATACGAATGCTACGCCTCTCGGTGTTCTGTAGTTAAACACACTGTGAAATTACGCTGAAAAACGGGTGATAAAAACATCATTTGCACCATCAAAATGTATTTTCACAACAGGAAAGAGAATTGTAGCGGTCAGCTGTCAGCCACCATTAAATTTTGTGTCCGCCTTACTATAAACTATAATATTACAGGCATACTCTAAGAAACCATTCCTTTTTTTTTTTTTTTTTTTTTTTTTTTTTTTTTTTTTTTTTTTTTTTTTTTTTTTTTTATTTTAGGTTAGTAAACCACTTTTTAGACTTAATTTGCATCAAAATGCAGTTTTATGTAATTTAACTAACAGATTTTTTGGTGATTATGCTACCAAACTCATCCAGCCGTATCCAAGTTTTAAATCTTGTAAATCAATAATTGAATTAAGCCTTAAGGTTACAGGAATCTATGCAAACATATTGTGGCACAAATGTAATTCACCATGAATTCAGAGACGGTAAAAATCATCAGGCTAAACCAACAGCGAAAATTAGGGAAAGGTCTTTCTTTAATTTGGATGCTATAAAAATTTTCTCTGAAACAGCCATTAGGAATATGTATATATATAAATGTTGAATAGGAAAAGTAGGTTATAAGTAGACCGCGGATCTTTAGGTTAAAACATATTTTCTTCTAGACAGATATCTACAAAAACAAGTTTTATTTACGTTTTATCCTTATCCATGACCATTAAACCCAGTTTTATAGCATCTAAAATGTCCTATTTAGGTGCTATTTTGACCTATTTTACGTTAAATCAATTAAATCAATTAAATCTTAATTTTAATTTGTTTTAAACCAAACTAATGGCGTTGTTGGGCTGAAGATAATCTAAAAAAGCCATAGGATGTTTAGAGCAAGATAAACCTAAATGTTTGCGCACTTACAGCGGACAACATTGTTCGAAGAAAGTTTCACCCTCTCTCCTTTTGGCAATTGTGAAGGACATGTCGTTTGTTTAAGGGTTGCTGACCTTCGCATGGAAAATATGAAAAAGTGCGTCTTACTTATTGTGCAGCTAATTTTCTATAAGTGTGAAAATCTAAAACCAATCAACATACCACAAGCTATAAAACTGGAGTGAACTTACATGTGCGTTTATGTAAAAACTTTCTCGGTCTTTGACTTCATTAACTCTTTCGATTTTGTGTTTTTTTAACATACGAGCCTTAACCCGTAAAAGCTTCAATGATTAAAGAACCCATTTTATTGATTTACTATGCATGCATTCTGTGACATGTATAATTTTAGAAACCATGAATAAAATGTTTGAATAGCTTTGACATTGGTTTTAAAAGTAGTTCTGGAGCCTATTGAACAACCTATAGAGGCTAAAGAAGCTGTTGTAAGTGCCTAATTTAGGCGCCTAAAACTTAAGTTCCTAGGACCTAAGAATCCGCGGTCTAGTTATAAGAAAGTACAGATTAACGCAGCAGTTCAAGGTAGTACTAATACAGCAAATAATAATCAAAGATCGTATGCTAAGGTTACCAAAATAAGAGAGTAAAAGGTTGCAGCAATGTGTGAATGGATGGGCTGTTCTTTTTGTGTTAAGTATGGATTTCTCTATAAAGAAGCTTCTCGAGTTCCAATTACTTTGTGCATGTGCAAACAGCAGTAGTTATTCATTAGCGCAACCCTGTTGACCAGTAAAACAATTTCAAGCAGCTTGTATTAGATGTACAGCCTTTCATTAGCAATTCCTGTCTCTCTATGGTGCTTCTTCTTTTTCCTGTTTATTTTTTGCATGAATAGCTTGACTGTTCCCTACGTAAGATATATTAAGACTTCTTGAAATGAAGAGAGCATAGCTCTGATGAAAATGGTAGGAGAGTCTGCCTTATCTGTGAGGAGTCAGAGTCGTGGGTGCATATCTTGGCAATATGAAGGTATACCAAGGAATGGAAGGAAAATATTAACCGCGATCCCTTACCACCTTGAATAGAGAGTTAATGGCATGCTGAACGCTACTGCTAGGTAAGGACGAGGTGAAGAGAATAAGTTAATTTCTATTTTCCAGGATCAACAGCAACTACCAAGAGGGGTCAAATGAGACCCACACAATAATAATGATCTTTGAACAGAAATGAGTGCAAAAGGTAGCAAAATACATTAGGTAAATGACAAAAATAGGTACTTTATTTGTTAATACAAGATATTTAAACAGTCAATTAAGGCTACAACACTATGGCTGTGTATATGAGGTTTAACATAATTCCTGTTTTCATATTATTGTCCTCTCTCTCATACACATGAATATGAACTGAATCACATATTTAGAAAATCTTATACCTACTAGTTGAGGTTTTCCTAATGAACAACACAAAATGAGAAAATGTGACCAGCATAAAGAAGCTTTCAAATTTCCAAGCATTTGTCTACTTCGTGTTGCCACTGCATGGAACACACATGTAGTTTTTGTAATCTTCTTCAAATGTTTTGTGCATATACATACAAACCACTGGAAGCACTCCAATAACATTCTGAGCTGTTCGACGCGTAGTCTTTAGTGGATTTCTGGACCAACATTTCTTACACCATTTTAATCAGTTGGTATATTATAGAATCTTCATCAGCAGTGTTTTCTATTTCATTTGCTATTTCTTCTACCTCTAACGCATTCTCATTTTCTGATTTTCTGAATCATTGTCACTATTAATTTTTCACTATTTCTATCGTTCTCTATGATGGAAACTACTTCACAGATGCTCCAGGTTATTTAGATCATATTTATCATGAAATAGTTTTGACATTGTTATTTCACTGGCACAAACAGTACTTGTAACCTCTCAGATCAATGCCCAGTAATACATAAATGTCAGACAGCAGGATTATTCCTCATCCTTCCCCGAGTCTGGAAGTATAATGGCGGCGCCCTGGCTGAGTGGTTAGACCGCTCGCCTACCATCTAGGCGGGACCCGCATGTGGTATTCGTGGTGGACGAAGCGGCGTCTGGGCGGGATTTTTCGGGTTCCCCGGTTTCCCCCGCCATTCCTTCTACCAGTTGCTCCATTATCACCCTTCCAATTATCCATTTCGTCTGCATTTCATATCATCCTTTTCCTCACTATCATACCTGGTGCTTGGCTGATCACCTATTTCCAGGTCTTCACCACTTCCAGAGGTCCTTCTACTCCCCGACAGGCGTCTGACCTTAGGCTTGCAAGTCCTAGGGGGTGTAAGTCCTACATAAGGGAAGGGTAATCTGGGAAAGAAGAAAGTAGTCAGACAAAACAATGGCTGTTCATACTCCCAACAATGAGCATACTAAAATTTTTATTATTGCCAATGGAACGAAGAGAAAACACAACCTGAAAAATATATATGTTTGTAAAATGCTGGCTACCAAGTGGGATCAAAGCAACCCCACTCAATAAAAATAAATATGTTCATCTCTTATTCACTTAGTTATATAACCAACACGAGAGACATGAGATAAGGAACATATCTGACAGTAACAAAAAGTGACATTAAGTAGAACTTCCGATTGCACGTCAAATCAAGAAAAAAATATAGCTTTGAGGCCTCGACTGACCCGGCTTCGTAGTCTGAAGTTTTGACGAGATAGCTGAGATATCAGGAGACTGATTATAGGGAAGGAGGGGGTGCAGGAAAAGCTAAATATTGGTATTATTCCTTTTTTGTCATTTTTCACATATTGGTGTCTTGTGTTCCCTAATTTTTAGTAACTGCCTTTATTACTATAATAGGAGATGATAATACGAGTTGGAATACGATGTGTAATTTTTCTGTTGGTTTTTTATATTTGAGGTGTTATGCTTAAAAGCTTGTCTTGCCTTTCTGGTGCTTACCATTTTAATTATACTTATTATTTTATGTATTATAACAGTGCGATTGTGAACCCGTACGATTGATAGGGATTAGAGTTCTTAAACTACCGTAGACATAAGTAAGCGTAGACTGCGATAGTTTTTCTACTAGAATTGGTCAGTTAAAAACCTACCCTATTACCTGTGCGTTAGGTGCGCTGCATACCTATCTGGCGTTAACTCATATCGATCGCGTTGTTTACGTTTTCTGATCATGTTTTACTAGAATTGAATTTTGAGCCTTTTCAAAACTGAGAGAGAGAGAGAGAGAGAGAGAGAGAGAGAGAGAGAGAGAGAGAGAGAGAGTATAAAGAGCCGTTTATCCCACGGAACATTTGGAAGCTCTTCTAAATATACTATAGTCCAGATCGAAGAAACTGATGTTGATCACGAATAATGTTACTTTGAACCGAAAGGTGCAATTTTTATTTTCATCACAGAGACCACATTCATGATGATAGTTTTTCATGATGCTTATGTTGAATTTCTCATTAAATTTCGTCATTCCTGATATCCAGTATTGTTTCTTTCGCTTCCAATGCTATAAATACTACCGGCAATCTTACCATTTACTACGTCATTTATATACTGTACCAAAAATACCAAACCCTAGTTTTGATAGAACGTAACTCTAATAGACATCAATGTACCTATGTATACTAATGTTTAAGTAAAACACAAGTGGAAGCAATAAAGCAATAAATCGTCTTTTTCTTAAGCGTATCTTCCTCATTACTCAGCAAGGACAACCTTAGCTAAACTCCTTGTAACATAACCGGCATATTGGAAATTTGTAAGAATCCAAAAGAAATACATTGCAAAAATTGCACACATCCCACACAAAATAAATTCTTTGTAAGGTACTCCCAAATGTATTCCTTGTATCGTCCATATGGCTTTCCATAAAGTATGCCTCTTATTTTCCTTCTATAATTTTATGTCTCTGGCAATTCTGATTTTTGTTAGGGCAGGAAATGGAATCCAAAAACGTGAAGGATCTCAGCAGCACGAGCACCACCAGTGGTTATATGGACAAGTGGCTAAGGTTAAGGCATTGACTAGTAAGTAGCGGTTCAACTCCCACAGAGACCGTTCTGCCTAAACTACCTGCAGCTTTACCTTCTGAAATGTCCTTTCCCAGTTATCACCTCAGTTCCTGTGTCATCATTTTCCACCATGTGTAGTAACAACGGGCGGGAAACACTGCAAGAAAACAAAGTAAACACGGTTCTGGATAGAAACATCAGTGCCCTATGTGGTTTTAGGATGATCTTTTCAATCAGACCTGCAGCAGATGTTGTATGACACTGATGGTATTCCTATACTGTGAAACCGAAATTATAATGTCAATATATATATTTGATAATAGAAAGAAACAAACGGAGATTCTAGTCAATAGTTAAGGGGAAGACGTAATAAAGCTGAATATGTTAAAGTCTCAAGAATGGAAGCCTAGGCAGATTTAAATGAGTGATAGGTTACAATCGTTGCTTGTACTAAGCCATAGTGATTTAGCGGGCTGATTCGTATCTTACCATGACGTACTCTAAAGTTAGCCAATGGAAATCGCTTCCTTCGTGTTGCTCGCGCGAAAACAAATGCAACGCAAGACACACTCGTCTTGAATCGAGTCGAGATAACGCACGTGCAACTTGGGAGTTGTACGTAAGTTAGCACGTATACATAATTCGGCGGTTGCTAAAGGGTGACAAAGTTAAAGTGTTATAACGTTGTAGTAGAAGTTACAAAGTTACATTCTATTTGAATATCGTCGGCAGTTCTCTACAAATCTGGAAATTTACAAATAAAGTGATCTGTTGGTTAATTCTTCGTTTGGTTCCATTCCTACCATAACTCACGCACACCCTGTAGATTAGGACCTCTTGCTAGAGCTAGTCCGGACACCAAACACGAGATCTTATAGGTCTTAAAGTAGACGTCTTCGACGGAGAGGAGCGTTTGCGTCAACTGATATACGAGGGGCGTTCGGACATGATTTACAATTGCGTTGTTTAAAAAAAAAATACCGCTCCATCTACGGACACGTCCTCTCGTAGGACGATAAAGTGATACTATAGTAGGCACAGCTTATTGAGATACCAACCAAAAACAACCTTGTCATTTTCCCCCGTTGTGGCGCGCTCTGGTTATATTTGGTGATATTCCATCCTTTAGGTTGTATTAGTGCCGCCAACTGTTCATAGGCGGCGCCGTGGCCGAGCGGTTAGCGCGCTCGCCTACCACCTAGGCGGCCCGGGTTCGATCCCAGGGACCCGCATGTGGTATTCGTGGTGGACGAAGCGGCGTCAGGGCGGGTTTTCTCCGGGTGCTCCGGTTTCCCCCGCCTTCTCATTCCACCGGTGCTCCATCTTCATTTCATGTATCATCAGTGTCACCGCCTGCGGTGCCGTAGTAGTAAAAGCGGGCGTTAAACACAACAACAACAACAACAACTGTTCATAACATATCACCGTGATAAAGCTACGGCCATAGCTGGTTTTATTGCGTTTGTTATGTTGCCACAGAAGCTCTTGTTTGTGAACGCGTTGCAAAGAGGCCAAGATTCTGTTTAGACGCCGTATTAATTAATTAATCTGTGGACGTACTGCTAGTGTTTGCATGATTTTACCTTGAATTCTTTTAGAATAGTATATTCAGTTATAGTTAGTGTTTTTATTTTTGTGTTCGCTACACAGTAGTGCATTAAATATACATTACTCTACTCAGCGTTCGAAAGTGAGTTTATGCAAACTTTGTATTGCATAACAAGATTTGTCGAAGATGAGTACGTTTCTTATTGTGTGGTAACAATGTTCAAGCATTGTTATCATTTGAAAGCATGATACTTTAACCATGTGATATTTGAGGTTAGAAATGTCTTTACTATGTATATTCGTCTCTTGTTTAGTGTACTGTCAGTCATGTTGAACTCTGGGGAACTGCCGATAAACTGTGTCCATTATACTACACCACGCCGACTCTAGATGGTAATTGTGAAGAGAATGTGTAGTGAAGGAACAGCGCTTGTTTGTTGTTAAGTTAGAGAAAGCCATAGACAAAATGGAAAGTGACTATCATGGACAAAGATGGATCACATAGGACTCAAAAAGGTGTGATAAAGGTGTGTGCACATTGCATTCCACAGGACTTGACACTGGCCCAGAAGGAGAGTAGAGTTGTTGTCTGTTCTCAACTATTGAAAATGGAGAATGAAGACCGAGACTTTTTGAGAAACTAGTAATGACTCAGTACCACACATCTGAGAAGAAAGTCTTTGTTCGATAACATGAAAGGCACACTGCAAGCTAACATTTCAGCAACAATAAGGAATTGCAGGCAGCTGTCCGCGAATGGATGCGGTACCCCTAAATAACGGTTCCGTGACGCAATAATGAAGTTCCAGGAAGGTGGCAGCAGTGTATTGACGTTGGTGGGGAATATACTGAGACATCCCATGTACATTAAATCATTTTATTAACAAATAAGGCATAAAAATATTATTGTGAATAATTCTGAAAGTGCTTTGTATTTACTTTTAACCAATGTAGATTTATTTTCGTTGAGAAAATTGTAAGAACCTCAAATTTGATGTTAAATGTGTATTCTAAGGAATGGACTATTGGTCTTTATGGAGTTTACTTAAATAATCGCTACTTGTAAATTTACAACACCATTTCCTTACACCACAATTGCTTTTGGTTTTGGCATACTCATATTTTACGGAAAAATAGGAGATAAAAATGTTAAGGAAGTTATCTTCTACGTGTAACGGTTTCCACCTTATATCCATAAAAATAATCATTCAGAAGGAGGGCAATGGTATCGTCCGCTGCTCCCAAGACATTCTCAACAAATCATACAGACAGTGGAAGACAATTGATGTTTGAACAGGTAAGCCTGGAACAAATTTGAGAATTTTAATTCGAAACAAACTAATGTCCTTCACAGTTATAAGTAAACAAATTTGCCTTTAAGTTTTAGTAGTTCAATACATCTCTAAATTGCATTCTGTTATTGTTAATCCGTGCCTAGTTATGTGGCTACACGTTAGCTTGTCACTCTCCATAGAGACTGCCATTGAACTTGTTCGGCAGGCAGGGAAGTGTCAGCATGCAATAGATTTAATACTTTTCTTTCTTTCTTTTTCTTAGTGTTCCATTTTCCATCTCGTAATACGGCGGCTTTTAACCGTGTGAAACAATTTGGAATAACTTATTACATTAAATTCACACATATCCATACTCCCATTTATACTTCCATACTCTAGTCAGGATGGGGAATAATCCTTATTACAGAAAAATTGTTTTTCTTTCTTTCAGTCGGGATTCGAACGCGGGACCCGTTGCACAACAGGCAGGTGCTCTAGCTTTAGCACCCTTTGTTGTTAATGGTTTATGTAATTTGACATTGTTCACACTATATAAGCTTGGTGTCTCAATATGGCAAGTCGTGAATAATCTTTATATTGTGAAATGTACTGATACTTTTCAGTAATTTTTATTTTCAAGGAAATAGAAGAATTTGATGTCCTTAACAACCAAAGTCAAAACAAGGGAGGACAGGTGTCGCCGATGTGACAGCAGCTCACACCTCTGAATTTGCTCTCACTGAAAACCAGCTCATCGTGTGACGTCACCATGCTCTGTCCTGCTGCCACAGAGGAAGAGAAAATAGTTTGTGGCATGCAATGTAGGAAAGATAGAAAACGTGTCTGGTGTTAATAAGACAACTAACGTCTTGGGTGTTGTAATAGTAATCCTTACTGTTTTAATTACACAATTGTTAACAGATTATAAATATTTATATCTCGTCCCTGTATTATGAGAAAATATATTACACTTCTATAGTGAAGGACAGTCATGCTATAACGTAAATGAGCAGAACATGTCATTTTCTCTGCAAATTAGAAGAGAGCCATATACAACAAAAGTACATGAACATTTTCCGATACTTTCTATTTCGTTTTTCTCTAATTTGTCAATGTGAAGACGTAATGTCTGGGAAATTTGGAATCGAAGACTGGATCTTTGGTTGTGATCTCACAAGGTGCTTCGGGATTTAGACTTAGCTAATTTCATAATAGAATCAGACGGAAACATTGGCAGTACCGTTTTACTTGTACTGGCCATGTTATTGTCATCGAGTACGTTACACCACTGTGCCGTTTATCTAGGCAACATGGCGTTACACGACTCTCGACTGGAGTTGCACGAACTGAGAGGCTTGCTCTTTGTTCCAATACTCACACTGTTTGGTCTAAATAATTCCAGATTCCAACACGTGAAGAGATTCCAAACAACCCCTTACAATTCAGAAAACTAATTTGCTTAACCTGTTTCATATTCTAGAGCCCCTTGTACCTTTAACGCTGTCTTTATATAGATATTGTACTAAGTCCTTTCACTCATAATGTACTGAGCATATTTAATATGTGGATTTGACGGATAATCATTAGAATTATTGCTATAGTTCAGCCTGGCCCATGTCGCATGTAACTCAGTACTCCTGAGAATAGATGGTAACTAGTTTGGAACCACCTACAACAAAGAATTCATTGTTTTGTGTTGGGGAGGGGGGGGGGGGGGTAGATGCAGGTGGCGGCGTTATATGAAATCCTTCCACATTGCATCTGAGCGAGTTTCCCTGTTTCCCTTGGGGGTGCAGAACATGGAAAATTTTAATGAGAGTAGCTTTTGTTATCGGAAAGCTTTACTAACAGCCGGGGAAATTATTATTTTGATGTCGCGTTTAAAAGGGAAAAGACACAACAGGCGTAAAAAATCCTTTGTTTTGTCACAAGTTAACAAATGCGTTTTCTGTAAGCACTAGTTCTTTTTCAGGCACAAAACACTGCTCTTTAGTGTTCTCGCCTACACTGTCCAGTTAGGTAACGAAACACACATATATCTGTATTTTTGAGAGTTGAGAATAGGTGGCAAAACTCTGAACTACAACCCAACGTTGCTCTTATGCGCAATATGTGTTCGCTTGACTTATGCATACAGTAGTGTGTAATAAATTAGTACCTACGTAAATAAATATTTTTTCTTAATACATAATGCCTAAGGGAAAGTTTAATATCCTGATCTAGGTCCAATAAGTGTATTGCAAAATCTTACTTCACATAAAAATACATATTTTGGAAGTATGTAACATGTTTAATGAAGCTTTAGAAACCTTGTGGGTAAATGTATAAAATATGATGATGTATTGCTTGTTCTTGTGAATTCCACACCATATGAGGAAAGTTTCCCAAAGTTTAAGTGTGGATTTCCTGAATATGATTCGTGTAACTAGTGTAGTTCACCCTCTGCATAAATTGTCTGAACCAATTAGAACCTTTTATTCTAATGTGGACAAGCGAGTTTCCAAAGGAGAAAGCTCCATTAAGGATTTACACTTTGAAAAATAACCAGTAGTTTATTATACAAATAATTTTAAAGCATTTCCGTCAGTAGTAAATTAACTAGTAAATGATAAACTATGTGCTTCTGTATTGGAGGTTACCCAGAATTTAATACGTGATGCTAATTTAAAAGTCAATTGGCCTTCATACCTTTCAATTTTGATTTATTTCGTTCATAAACATTTATAATCGTTCCACCCTTAGATCCACACTTTATGTAAACACAAGCCGTCAAAATCTAACCCGCGATACCCCTAAACCAAAAATATAGTACCTCAAATACCGGCGATTATCTGTGAATTTTAAACATGTATATAATGTATAATAACCCGGTAAATACTGATTGGATGTAACGCGATAGCAGCGTTATTGCTAAAACTCCCAAATAAATATGGTTCTGTTGCAACATAAACACGTGGTATAGTCCACGTGGCGTTTGTTTGCGTTAGTCACACCTGATACGAATAGCAGGTTATGTGGTGGCTCAGTTGGTTAGATGCTGGCCTACTGATCCCAAGGTCGCGGGTTCAAATCTGGCCCAGACCGATGGTTTTTAAGTGTGCTTAGAAACGACAGCTCCATGTGAGTGAATCTACTGGCATGTTAAAGAACTCCTGCGGGACAAAATTCCGGCACACCGGCGACGCTGATGTGATCCTGGCAATTGACAGCGTCGTTAAAGAACAAAATAATTAATAGCAGGTTATCGCGGAGGGATACAAGATCTTGATCTACGGCTGGGTGGAATATGGAAACTTGTGTTGACTTATTAAGTAATTCAGTCAAAGAAATACAATTTATTGAAAACAACTGTAACGAGGTTAATGTATAATAACGATAACGATAACGATGATAATAATAATAATAATAATAATAATAATAATAGTAATAATAATAATAATAATAATAATAATAATAATAATAATAATAATAATAATAATAATAATAATAATAATAATAATAATAATAATAATAATAATAATAATAATAATAATAATAATAATAATAATAATAATAATAATAATAATAATAATAATAATAATAATAATAATAATAATAATAATAATAATAATAATAATCGGGCAGTATTGATGTATTACAATTATGAATGAATTAAGATAATTTCTGAAAATACCATACACACCCACAGATATTGCCAGCCCTCATATGTTGTTTCACAGAAATGTTTATTAAATAATGGCAGAATTCGTCGTAACGAGCAATGGGCAAACGCAACTAATGTTCTTATAAGGTCTATATCACTGTTTAAACTCACAACAAATAATTGATTCAAATCTGCTCAATTTGAAAATCAGTTCTATATATAAACTTCACATTTTAATCTCAAGCCTTTCCATCATTAAACTATCAGTCAGTGGCCATTTTACTTCATGGTTGTTGATTATTCAAACAAGTGAAGTCAGCCTACGTTGCCTCTAGTTTCACAGTCGAATTACTTTCAGAGGGCTTACACAAAATACTTAACTTTGCATTATCTTAGATTCAAAAACAGAAGATTTAAGAAAAACTCTGAGCTGTTCCTCTCACATGACTTCGTCTTCTCTTGTACTAACTATTCCTACAAATTCCTTAATGTTATTTGAGATAAAAATTATTGCTTATTTCCTTGTAGTACAAGGGGAATACAGTAGGCTTTGAGTGATAGATGTTAACAGTGGTCGCTAGAAGGTTTTGAAATTCCGTTCTCTTTGCACGACAAGACATACAAAAGTGAATTTGAAACAAGCATCAGTATTAAATACTCACAAAAAACAAGGGATATCTGCGAAATAGTTCACTCCACAAAAAATACATTTGGACCTAAAATGTGAATTTTAACGACATCTATAAGTACATTTTTGTACAGTAATATTTGGTCTACCTCTTAGGGTTTACCAATTTTGCAGAAATCTTCAAGAGTAAAAATATCTTAACGTACGGTATTTTAATCAAAATCGTTAGACATTTTTGAGAAAATTAAAATTTTCAGAAAATTTCTCATGTAAAGGGTATTTTAGGGTGGAGGAATTTTCATTACATTCTTCTTTGGGCATCCTTGAAAGATATCAAGCGCTAATACCAAATAATCTCTTCACAGACAGACAGATCTCACACACATACACACACACACACACACACACACACACACACACACACACACACACACACACACACACATACACACACACACGGGCGCGCGGTTCATTTTCCATAATTTTTTTTTATTAGGGAGCCTCAAAATATATATTTTCGGTGAAATCTCGCCATCGAATTTTTCGGTGGAATACAATACTTCTCCTATTTACGATATGTGGCAGAGAAAAGAAAAGTAGGCTTTGTTTGAGAAAAAATGTGGCTCTCAAGCGCTCAGTAACGCTCAAATTATGGATAGTGAAAACATAGGTCAACTTGAAAACGTATCTGCTAGTGATACTCCCCTGTCCAAGTATGCTAGGTTGACATTGTGTGATGTAGAGCGTTCCTTTTCCCAATATAAGGCGATACTCAAGGATAATACTGAGCAATAAAAAAATAAGCTTTACTGTCTCAGAAAAGAATGTGATTCTGAATTCTCCTGAATTGGTTTCTCCCCATCACGCAAGGGTTTTAAAAGACGGGCATTTAAAATTTTAAACGTTTTAAAATTTTCTTTGTTTTAGCTACAAAATCTTCAAAATCTTAAAAAAGTAAGAAATGACTATTTTTTTGCTATATTTTGCCTGTGGAGTATCCCTCTTAATGGTCCTGCAATAGTCGGGCAGCATATGGGTATTTCATTTGCCTTAATACTTGTTTCATAGGTGAACTCTCCTAATGAAAGTGTTCCCGTTGCACATCGATCACTGCGCCAGGATTGTCCGCGAAGAAATCAAGAGGGATTGCAGGAAGTGTACTTTTACGGACATATTGCAACCCAAATCACAAAATACTAGGTATTTTCCTTAGAAAAATTGTCTTTAAATTGAGAATGGAGGTTACAATAATTATTATTATTATTATTATTATTATTATTATTATTATTATTATTATTATTATTATTATTATTATTATTATTTTTTTTTTTTTTTTTTTTTTTTTTTTTTTTTTTTTTGTTTTTTTGTTTTTTTGAAAGGGAGATTGCATCCTCTTAGCCGGGAAGCAAGTATTTCAGACTGCGTTTGTGCGTGTCTAAACATGCATTATTAATTATTATTAGGAAATAATTATTAGGAAAACAACGTGCAATAACAGCAGTTTTGCGGAATGCTACTGGAGTCGCCATCGGAACGAAGGCGGTTGGGCAGTAGACAAATATTCAGTGACGTCACAGTCACGTGTTTTCTAGCCAACCAGACGTAGTCTCTTTCAGAGCGCGTGCGTGAGAATATTTGTTGTTTTACAGTCAAATTGAGTAATTCCGAGCAATAAGTCCACTTCATTGTGTGATAGTAACCTCGTTAACAGTTCCGAAGATGGCAAAAGACAAAAAAACGTTGCGTTATTCACAGTCAAGCCAGGGAAATTGTATATATTGTGTACAAATACTTCCTGAGGAAGATGGAAGTAATGGGAAGCAGTATTGCTGATGATTTTTAGCAAAGGAGTGTGTTGTTTCAATTCGCGCCAACTGCCACGTGATTGCAAATACCCCCTTGGTCCCTCCCTATTTTACCTCTCAAGAAACATCGCAACGCAGCACTTCCCCTGTTTCTCCTACATCGCGTTATTCGCCATCGTTCATGGCGGCTACTCTATGAGTGATAAAGGAGTGGTGGGGAGAGGGGGAGGAATAGCCGTGCAATGCTTTGGTCTCTTTTTGCATGCGCTCTGAAGTACCGAGATAGGTTTAGTTTAGCATTGGGCATACACCTCACACACTTTTAGTGAATTGTATAATGTATAATTAAATTATTCCCTTAAACCCCTAGGGCATCTCCTCTATGCAGAGGTTACCTCTCATCGCCTGGTCGCTGCGTCGTCCAGCCACAGCCAAGGCCACGGAGGAGTGTTGGGGGTGGCGGGGCTCAACACGCTGACTCCCTGGACCGTAATTATAAGATAAGGAAATTAGTGGGTAATATAAATATACAGAGAAATATACCAAATCCACTAGACGTACACTTCCGCTGCTGGTCGCCATATTCTTTCATTCACTTCTAGCATAAATATAATAACCTGATTATTCACTGCCTATAACACATTATCGTACACGAGTAGTAGCGCAGATACAAAATGGAAATAACGAAGAACAACACTTCTCTCTATTTTAAACACATGTGAATGAATATTACATAACAAAAACAAGACAGGGTAACTGCAAGCCGAAGCGAAGGCTGAATACAAGCAATGAATGATTACGTGTTAATGTGGCATCTGTGACGTTGGCAACATGGTTATTGTTACCATGGCAATGGTCTGCTGCATTCATTCGTTTTTCCAAGTTCAGTGCTTATGTCAGACCCAGTTCTCGACAGTAGAGATATAAGCCTTTTTTGCGCTCGTAATATAAAACTGGCTAAAACACATTAACGGAAACTCTCCAGAAAATGCTCTTCTTTTTTATCAGTTACACATTCAGCTTAAGTTTTAGTGTGTAGGAAAACGCATATTAATTTATAGAGAAGCAACAGCAAAACAGCGAACAGTAAAAGTAGTAATATTGAGCCAGTGTAAAATGGTAAAGTGTTAATATTATTCTTTTATTGATAACCAGTAAGCAAAATGTTCCAATCTCGTAAAGGAAAATGGGTAGTAACTGAAGAGTAAGAAAATTCTGAATTTTATGAAAAATTACGTAAATATAACAATAATAGTTCAGGAAAGCAAAAGATTTGAATGCAAGTGTAGGGAAATAACCTAAACACCGAAGTGTCGGCAATTATGGAGACAACCAGGCGTCGAAATTCTTAAGCAGTTGGCTTCAAGTTACCTACACTTAAGTTTTGCACTACAAAGGATGCAAAACAACGGTCACCTACATGCAGTTAAGTTCCACTGAAGTCTGCAAAACCAAAAGGCTGCACGAGGGATACAGACGCCTCATTACCTAATACATTCTTGTATTATTCCAGCGACAGTTTAAGTGTATTTCCTTCCTCCTTTAGTTCTTAGAAATTCCTATGTTTCTAGATAACTATATTAGTGGAAATGGAAAGTAAAGTTTTACTGCTTATTGACATCTTAATTTGAACATAAGATTTTATAGATGGAACTTATTAAATGCTAATAGTTGTACTCAGTGGTTGCTATACAACTGACAGATGCACTAATACAATCTGGCAACGCATCTCTCTCACTACTCCACTTCGAGTGAACTGTCAGAAGTCTCAGGTTGTTTAAATCGCACTGTAAACACGTCAATCTTTATTTACCCGATCATATATAGGACCCTCATGTTTGCTACAGACGCCACTGAAACAGGTGGTTGATAGCCATTCGGGAAAGTATGTTTTGTTAAAGTCTCTATTTATAACTCACTAACGTTCGCCGTGAAAGCTTCAAATCTTACATCTCTATTTATAAATTTTTACATTTGTGTGTTATTCCTTTCCAAGACTAGCTATTGTATTAAGTGGTCAACTTGCCCCCAAAATTGTAGCATTCCTAAGCTAGTTAAAAATTAAAAAGTAGTCAAACTTTGGCTTCTACGGATAAGACTACTTATTGTTTGCAAGGGAAATTAATCCTTATAGGCGAGTCAGCCTATTTTTGGAAGGTAGGCCACCCATCAAACGGCATGTGCGCTTTAGTCCAGTTTTTCTCTGACTAAAACGTATTGCTTGACGTTCTTAGAGAGAGGAGTGCGCAAATTCAGAAGAGCAGCAGTTTAAGGGACAGAACATACTCCTCGCTTAAGTACGAGTACACCTAAAAAATATACAACTCATTTAGTGAGAGGGAATTCCGGTTCCCTTCCGATTTTATTAGAGTAATTCAGTAAACACCTCTGAAAAAAATCGAACTGTCATATGAGTACATTAACATCACCAAATAAAAAGCAAATGGCGGATTCTTATACTTAGAACAGGGGTAGACTGCTACAAAATTAGGACATGCTTCATTCACCATGCACCCGTACAGTTAAAACGCACATGATGTTAAATAACAATTTATGTAAATGTTTGCGTAAACTACGTCTTGTATATCTCAAATAACATGTATAATAGCTTTTGCCATTTGAGCAACAATATTAAAACTCCCAGCAAAGGATTAAACATGATTTAGAAAGTTAAATTAAGCACAAAAACTCGCGAATGACATAGCGCCTGGCATACAAGGCGTACTACTGAACTCGGAATGTGCTTTCAATCAAGTCTCGAAATCGCTAAAGAGAATTGTGACTTTATCCTGGGCTTTAACCCGTGAAAAATTGGTTCGCGTCTCAGCACTGTACAATTTTATATGCTCATCAAAACTTGGAAACCGAATTCACAATTATCTAATTACAAGGTCACTGAGTGTTATCGTAAACACGAAAAGCACACCAGTTTTATAACAGTATATACTAAGTAGGGCTAATATTTTGATAATTTTGCATCTTTATTTTGGAAAAGGCTAATTCATCAATGAGTTGCATATAAATCTGTTTCATAGTAAACGATTTTAAATACATCTTAGGTACATATTGTGGTTGTTTTTTGAATAGCAAAGGACCGTTTCCGTTCTTTGCATTTCATTTGTTAGTAAATAATTTGCAGATGTATTGTCGGGAGGGAACCTTTCTCTTGGAGAATTAACAAGAGATTTGGAAGCAAGTGACGTAGTTTGCTTTAAGTATGCTCCCCTAGTATCAGTGCAAGTGGAAAGGAGCTTCTCAATGTCAGCAGATAATTGGCAGTCATTTTCCTTTGAAAATCTACAAATGGTGTTTGCTATGCATTGCAATTCAGGACTGATGAAATGAACACAGTATTTTCCCACAAAATAAATAAATGCTTATAAAATACGCTTTTTAATTTGTGTAACTGCATTAATTAAACTTGCTCTTTTCTTAATTGCATTATTTTGTTTTGTGTAATTTTGAATTTCCCCTAAACTAATATTAAAATTATACGAGACCGAAACAAGCCTAAATGTCTTAAACCGTTATGTTGTTGATGATGATGATACTATTAAAGTAAAGATTTTCAGTTTTAAGGGCATTAAATATTTCAGGGTATTTTTGAGATTTTTAGGTCATAATTGCATTCTTAAAGTGCGTTTTTAAGTATTTTTATATGGTATCAAAATCCTAGCCCTAATAACAAGGTTACACAAGCTAATTAAACGCAGCGTGGTAGCTATAGTCCAGGACTCTTGGGAAGTTGCGCCATTGAATGTGTTTATTATTAAGAAAAGTCATATCACTTCTAACTCATAAACTAACATTTGAAATTGGACTCTGAATCATCCAGAATTAGGTCACTTTTAGTAACAATTAAAACAATGCCAGCCACCACGATACTATACCTACTTACCGCTGCTGTATGTGCACTGCTCTTGTCTCCTCACAGAGTGCTCCGTCAGCGTTTGTCCGCTCCTACGTCATAAGTCCGATACTTGCCGACCGCTCTGTTATACTGTTAAGAGTATTGCTCATGCTCGTGATGTCACAGCTATGTATGCTCCGGTAAGTATAGGAGGATCTGCGCTAACTCTCTTCATCGCCGATGCAAGCTGAATAAACTTCAGAACTTTATCATGAGCAGAGACAGCATAAGTAATTAAAGTTTGCCATTGATCCTTGTTGATGAGATAAGTTTAGTCGTTAACCTGAAGTAATGTACGATCATATCATTTATTCGTTGAATTTAACGCTTGCGTAGGATAAAAAATGTGCTGCCTTAATTGATGGAAGACAAGGATATAGAACCATTAGAGTTTATATTGATGACTCTTTACTTGTTTGTGGCAGTTTACTCGTTTTAAAATAATGAGAAGAATTTAAACTCTGACCTGCATAACAAAAGGCGCAAACTTTAAATGAGAAAATAATTACGAAAACCTATGGTGGATAAGTTTACTTGCTAAAACTTCATTGAAAATATTGACGTTTCTGGTGTAGGTATATTAAAGATTGTAAAAGACAGAAGCAGAAATACGAGAATTTTAAATGCAATTAATGTGACAGTAGAAGTTTAACTGTCACATTAGTCATTGTGGACTAAATTCCTTGTCATTTAATTCCGCTGCAAAGGAATAATATGGGATGCAACATCAGAGAAACGCCAATCAACAGCAGTTTTGCTGAAACCCAAACCCGCGGCGCAACAGCCCTTCCCGAGCCAAGACTGCCGCCCGTCTGCTGTGTCCCCCACCTCTGCCTACTACAGGTGTCATGAGTGGGGTGCAGTACAGGAGGGCGGAACGTGATCAGCGCCCCAGTCCCTCCGGGTCGGTTATGCGGTCTTCGCAACCAGGGGCCGCTACTTCTTAATCACGTAGCTCCTCAATTGGCCCTCGAGGGACCTAACGAGGCTGAGTGTATCCCGGATCAGGTCTCTCAGCGGGAGAATATTCCCATGCCGTTACCGGGAATCAAACCCGGGTTTCCTGCTTAGTAAGCAGCACTAAGGAGAAGAGTAGTCAGGCTAAAATTCCCAAGACTTCGTCACTGCAGAAATTTTACTTCCCACTGTCTGTATAGAGCATTTTAAAGAAATGTCCGTGATAGGATCTCTCAAAATTTTCATTCTTCGTGTGTAATAATAGGTATTTACACACAATTTACTATTAAATATTGCCTATTGAGATGCAATGTCATTAGTTGCTAACTTTGAGATGTACTATTTTATTTTGCTCATTCTCTAAATTATTTTGATATTCATTTTTCCTCCTGGTATAATTTTGTCGGTTAAGAGAGCTGCAATTCATCAATGTGCAAGTTGTCACTAAAGGGTGACTTCTTGCAAATACATTTGCCTCCAGCCTAATCTCGTGTTTGTAGATGCGTTACCCAAGCAATAATATTTGCGTTTAGAAATCAGCCTGGGGCGGCGCCATGGCCAAGCGGTTAGAGCGTTCGCCTACCACCTAGGGGGGCCGGTTTCGATCCCAGGGACCCGCAGGTGGTATTCATGGTGAACGAAGGGGCATCAGGGGGGGGGGGGTTCCGGATTCCCCCGTCACTCATTCCAACAATTGCTCCATAATCACCCTTCCAGTCATCGATTTCGCCTGCATTTCATATCATTCCCCGAATGCGTCTGACCCGACGCACTGGCTGTGTAAATCTGGCTAAGTCCTGGGGGTGTAAGTCCTACATAAGAGGCGGATAATCAGGTAAAGGAAAAAGAATAAAAGAAATCAACCTGCATATTTCAGTAAAAGAGTGAAGAACCTCCGCTTCACGTGGATACCATAATGATTTTATTTTGTATAGTAGAGGCTTCAGGGAATACAATATTAATATAGGAGAAAAGCCAGTATATATGAACGCACTGGGAAATTCTACGCGTAGTCCCTAGCGGTTTACATATCTCTAATTGGAAGCCATAGCCGTTACCCCATCTATGTGTAGTGCTATATGGTATCCATGTGTAACTTAATAAAAACCGATGGGTTCTTTCGGAATGCTGGGAAATATTGAGAGATTAAATGTGCAGAGGTCGTGAGAGTCGTAAAAAACACCGTAGCTGGCACCGACTAGTTGGAAATAACGGACATGTTATGCATCATGGCACAGAAAGCGGTGATGCGGCACTGTTTTGTGCTCGTAAATTTTGTTATCCTGCGTGGACAAATGCACTTTTCTAATCAACTCTTCGCATGTAGGAAACTCTGAATGTTCCAGCTGTACAGAGATTAAATGTGTTGTGTAAACAAACCGGTACCAATAAACTGGCATTGGAGCTATAGGATTGCAATGTTCCCTTCATAAAATGGGAATACTGCTGCTGCTGTGGCTGGGTTTTTTTCCCGGTTTGCATTCCCTATAGTTTACGCCGTAAAACTTGTGATGTGTTGCACTCATATTACTTTCTCTGCGCAGTTCTCAATGAATTATTTTTATAAAAACATTTTAACACATTGCCGTATTTTTTAGTGTAATTTGCTTGAACGAAATGGATGAAGTGATGCTCAAATTGGCCCCGATCTGTAAAGTTTAGAGTTACCAGACATTCGTCTTCTTAGCATAAGGCAGGGCTGGGTAGCTGGTGCTCAGAGAGCGCAGACTGCTCACGATCTTGACTGATAACCATATGTTACGCAGGTAAATATTGCGCAGTCACACAGCTCTGGGATAAGGGAAAACACTGGAAAAACTCCTTATCCATGTTCTTCACCGTAATCAAGATTCGAACTCGGGACCTCTTGAAATGAGGCAGAAGCACTGCCACCACAACACAGAGGTAGGATTTATATATCGTTTGATCACATAGGGTTACTTCATGACCCTAAAATCTCAAAAAACGGAACTGTAATTGACAATTGTTACTCAGGAATACAATTATAAAATAGTTATTGGCTAACATTCAGTTGAGAGAATGGTAGAGCCTTTCGAAAGCAAAATTGACTACAAAATGTTATTTCATGCTTGCTACTGTATGACAGAAGAAAGATTAATATCTTTCTCTTCTTTTTTTTTTTTTTTTTTTTTTTTTCTTGTTTAGTGCCGGTAAATATATATATATATATAGTGATGCAAATACAGATATAATGGTTGACAGAAAATTTAATGGCGGGTGACAGGAGTACATAATTGGTCAACACAAAATTCAATCAAGAAGCTTTCCACTCTTTGGCGTGTTGTATAGTTAAATACGCTGTGAAAGCACGCTATAAAGCGATGATATAAATATAATTTGCACAACAGGAAAAAGAGAGAGATCAGCTAGCATCGAAGCATCGGGTTGCAGCCAGCCATCAGGAGGAGCAGCATTAGCGAGAAGCCAACCGCAGCGCAGCAGAAGTAGCAGCAAATCAGCGACGAGTAACCGACGAGTGAACTTCACCACCCTCGGCCAACTACACAATACGTCAATAACATCGAGTATCATTCAGCCTTGCGAAGATCTACAAGAACTTCTAGATCTTCACCGGCCCTGCCATCTCTCTATCCACACAGCCCACCAAACCTATTTTCCCAAACCACCCCTCCTGTAGCCAGGTTTTACACTCTTTGGGTCAGTAGACCTTGCCGAAAGAACAGTACAGTTCTGTGGTTCGAAGGAACCACACTACAGGCAGCTTTTAAAACTAAGAGTAATAAAACCGTGCTTCTTAGCAGCTACTCCCTCTTACCATTAAAACTTACCTGTCGCCATGCCCAAAATTCAAGGGCCGACGACACTCCCTACAAAACCCCCTCCTGACCCTAACGCTAATACCGCTACCACGTCCAGACAGATACATAGACACACAACTTACACTACCCCATCCCACAACATAAGCAGCAGCTCAAGCGACTCCAACTTAAAAACAAGCACTGAGTCAAATGCCAGCGTCTCACGCACTAGCACCAGTAAACAACCACCTGGTCCAAATGCAATAGTAGTACCACATGGACATTTCACGCTCTACATCCTGACGTGTGAACCAGAAAAGCAAAACGCCTGGCTTATAAAATCATTGATGGAAAAACATCAACAACCTGCCGAGTCCCTTTTCCGCGTACAAAGACTATACAGTCCTAGAAACACGCTTGCCCTGATTTTCAAGCACCAGCAGGCAGCCACCACCTTCTCGCAAGGAATCCCTGCCCACCATTTTGGCAAACTAGCACGGTACACGACCAACATAGACACCACTCAAGATACAGAAAAAACACAAGAAAAGCCCAGGAAAACAATGACCGCTGTGATAAAGGGAATCCCGTGTGATATACCGGACGAAGTTATCCTCGCCAGTATTCAAGAAGACTACCCGGACATAAGCCGGGTATCCCGCATAATAAGCCGCGACAAGCCCACAACTTTAGTGCGAGTTTTTAGCACTGATGTCGCCACCATCACCACAATTATTCACCAAGGGGCAATAACTGAGAAGCAAATATTTCGCGCAGAAGCATCGCGCCACTCTGAACGACACATTCCGTGTCGGCAGTGCCAACAGTATGGTCATCAGAAAGAGAACTGCACTAAAACAATTCCTACATGCTTCCACTGTGGTCAAAAGTCACAGACGCAAAAGTGCAAACACATAAAGCACGCCGCACCATACTGCGCCACCTGCGAAAGACTTGGGCATTTTACCGGGCAAGTTAAGTGCCCCAAATATCCTAGAACTGCACCAACCAAAACAACAGAAATCGCAGAAACTCATATTTTTCCGCACAATCTCCCAACTCCCCCACAGCCGAAACAAAGCACAAACTGGACTGAACTTAATTTCCACACCATACCAGCAACTAAAAAGGAACTGACCGCCAAAGAAACAGTTGGAACAATGAAACAAGTGATAGAGCACTCAAAAGAGCAAATACAAAATCTGCAGAGTCAAATCACCAAAATCCAGGAAAATATAACAACTTATATCAACGAAGTAACACAAACAATAATTGCACAAATAATATCCACCATTATCCCACCGTTATATGACTCCACCCCACCAAACCAACGAGCAAGGCTGTTACATAACATCAAAATAACAGCACAGAAAACTTTAAAAAAAATCCATTGATACAGCAAAGTTAGGAAATCAACTTGCCATATTTATTCAGGACGTCAAGAAATAGAACAAGTAAACACCATGCAAGAAATAAATGACATCCGGAAATAACAACAATAAGAACACACAACCAAGTTAAAAATAACATCAAATTACTGCATATCAACATCAATGGAATAACCGGAAAAAGACAACAACTACAGGATCTCCTATCACACCACTGTGCAGACATAATTACCGTCAATGAGACCAAACTCAATAAAAGAAGAAATTTCACCTTCCAACCTCTCACAGTTTTCAGGAAAGATAGACAACATGGTTATGGTGGCGGAGTGATGGTGCTTGTTAAAAATGAATTAAATCCAACGCAAATAGCCATACCCCAAGCCTTTCAACAACACGAGTTCCTACTAATTCAGATTACAATAAATAGAACGAAATTACACATCGCCACAATATACGTTCCCTCAGATGGACATCTCCCCACCACCTTACTCAACTACCTTCATGACAATTACAGAAATCTAATAATAGCAGCCGACCTCAACGCAAATCACAAAGAGCTACTCGACGAACACACAAACAGGCTTGGAAAAGAACTGGTGAAGATTCTGAAACATTCTCAACTGAAACTAATCCTCACACCAGGCCCCACACGAATAGGACAAGGCTCACAGAAAAACAGTTCACCGGACAAAATATTAGTATCCAAACATACATATCCTCTAGTGCAAGATATTACAACAGATGCGCCACCAGATACTGACCACATGCCGGTCATAGTCACTCTTAAAACCGGTCAGTGGAAAACACAAGTCTCCAAAACAATAACCGTGAAAGACTATGACAACGCAGATTGGAAACTCTACAAAGAAACAGCACTAGAACTGACAAGAAATTTAGTACAAGCCACAGCAACGACAACACATGATATGGATCAACAAGCACAAGCACTTACAAACATCATCATGCAAGCACACACAGTAGCAATTCCCACCAAGACCGTCCAAATAAATCCATACAGCAGACCACTCCCTAAAGAAATCATACAGCTCATAAAAAAGAAGAGAAAGGCACATCGAAACTACCTGAAAACACACAACCCAGCAGACAAAACAATCCTAAACAAAATGCAAGAAGATGTGACACAAGCCATAGAAGAACACAACCACCAACACTGGGACAGAAAGCTTCAAGATCTAACACATTCGCATCAGCACAACCCAGCAAAGTTCTGGAAATTAATCAAAAGTACCAGGAAAAAGACTGCCCCCAACTACCCCATTAAAAAAAAATGGAAAAATTGTCACAGATACTCACGAAAAACTTGAAATCTTCCGCACATACTACAACGAAGTATTCCAAACACCACACAGTCCAGACTTCAATCAAAGATATTTCAATAGAATTAACTTCCATGTCCAGCTGCAACACCAAATTTACACCCCACAACTAGATATACAAGAGCTAAATCCTGATGATGAAGCAGAAACACCCTTAACCAGTGATGACATATTGGCAACAGTCAAAAACACAAAAAATACAGCCCCCGGACCGGACAGCGTCACATATCAGATGATTAAAAATCTGCCAACAGAAACTTTACAAGTACTAGCAAATATATACAACAACATGCTCCGGTTCGGCTACCATCCTACAAATTGGAAAACAGCGCATATCCTACTGTTCCAGAAACCTGGAAAAGACAACACCGATCATCGGAATTATAGGCCAATATCGCTAACATCAACCCTCTCCAAAATATTTGAGAGGGTCATGGTTAAACGGCTAACAAAAATATGCAATGAAAAACATCTCATTCCAAGAACACAAGCCGGATATCGAAGCGAAATTACCATCCAAGACCAACTTGTTCGAGTGATGTCGGAATTTAAAAACAGCTACAATATAGGATTTGCAACAGTCGCAGCGTTTCTGGATGTCAAATCAGCCTTTGACAAATGCTGGATCAACGGCCTCTTATATAAACTTACAGATTACAAAATACATCCAAGAATAACAAGATGGATTGCCAGCTTTTTGTCAGACAGAACAGCCAACATAAAGATCGAAAACAACCTATCCAGATCTATTACGCTGCAAGCAGGAACACCTCAAGGGAGCGCCATATCAGGTCTCCTGTATATCATATACACAGCAGACACACCACAGCCAATTCACCCCAGCATCCAACTTGCCCAGTACGCTGATGACACCGCGTACTGGTGCACAAGCCCCCGTACCCTTCAGGCCAAACATCAACTAGAACTACAGCTTAAAAAATACCTTGATTGGACCAAAAAATGGCGCATATCGATCAATACAGAGAAGACACAAGCCATAATCATCATAAAGAAGAGAAAATTCCTACATAACAACCTCACATTGAAATTCAATAAATCCATAATCCCATGTGCAAAATCAATAAAATATCTCGGCATAGAAATCAACACAAAAGTTACAGTAGCACCGCATTACAAAACCCTCCTCAATAAAACAAGAGCAATACATTCCACGCTCACGTTCCTCGCCAGGCTCAACAAAACAGGACTTAGTACACATATACTGACGCGATTATACAAAGCGCTAATACGTCCCTGTCTAACATACGGAGCAGTGGCACTGATGCCACTTATATCAAAAACAACTATGGCGAGGATTCAAGCGTTTGAGCGTAGATGTCTACGAACTGCCAACAAACTCTTCCCCAATTATAAAAACACATTAATCCATGAGTATGCAAGGACAATGCCAATAGACAAGCACATTGCAAATCTGATGCTGAATTATATACACAATGCTCATACCAGACTCTACAGACGAATACAACAAGAAGAAAATCCACCACTACTAACCTTAATCGAAATTTATGACACCAAGAGCAACAGAAAGAACAAGTAGAACAATATCTTCAAGCATTAGTAGACATCTAATTCTCATCACCCCCCGAAACAAGAGAACAAAATCACAAATAATTTAAAAATTGCAAGGCTGAGCTAACAAATAATAAAAAACATGCACCAAACAAAACGTCTGAGGGCAGAAGCAGAGACGGCGGCATGTTGTGGGACCCGGGCCTTAACAAACACACTTAACATTGTAAATGTGTAAATATGCAAAATACAAACACACAAAAAAACAAAAAAAAAAAACAAATAAACAACAAACAAAACAAAAAATAAATAAATAAACAACAAAAAACCAAAAAACAAAAAAACAAAAAAAAAAACAAAAAAACAAAAAAATATATAATAATAATAAAAATATATAAACAAATATATAAGTATATATACAAAAAATAAACAACAAGATGCATATTTACACATCTTAATAACTACAATAATCTGCCATACGTACACGCTGAAGGATCTCTCACGTAACAAGACAAAAAATAAAAATACTAGGCTGAAGAGGGTAAAACCGTAAACTGCCTGGGTTTTGGTTCTACCAAACCCAAATTCCAATTTTGATTGATTGATTGACTGATTGGAAAGAGAGTAGTAATGGATAGATATCAGCCTCCACTAAATTTCGTATCTGCCATAGATGTTGCTTTTTGGACTACGGGTCATGTGCACTTTCTGCTCATTATGATGCTTACTTACCTTTTCCGGCAACTGTGCTCGCTGTTCTTGAAGCCTAAAACAGAAATAATAGCACAATTATTTGTTGTTTTTAAGACCGCTTTAATAACCTCTTTAATTGTTAGCATGGAATATAAAATAGTGTCAATAAAACAAAATCCTGCTACAATAGAAGTGCAAATTATAGCAATGAATTATTCTTATAACACGGCTACACTCTCTTTTGTAAATTAATTCATTTCATTGCCAAATTGAATGCGCCAAAGAAACAGTTGAAAGCAAACCATATTAAAAGCAGCAAAGTGCAAATTTGTGAGTTAATTGTGAATCTGCTGCCACTGACTTCTTTGTCTCTGCCCTTTTCCTTATGTCTCGACTTTGTGTGTCCCTGATGGGGCTTCCTCCGTGAGGAGGGTGAAGTGAGAGGGGACAGAGGGTGGCCGGACCTAGGACACAAAAGCAGGGGGCTGAGTCCCTACAGTTTCAGATTTAGAGTTCCCGGTGGCAGCTGATACAACCAGTTGGTTCTCCCCCCTGCAGGCTTACAGATGCCCTGGGGTCCCCAGGACTCCGAGACTGCACTCATCCAATGGACGAAGATTTATATACAGTGTTCTTTTTCCCCTGTCATGCAACTCCGAAACTCCCTTCGACACTTACAGCCCTGAAATAACCAAGCAGATGAACGGTGGAGTGACATGGAGGGATAGTAAATTCGGGGGATGGACTTAACTTTCCCAGCGCCTAGCGACCCGGTGAAACCCCGAAAAACCCAGGGTTCAGGAAGGTCGGCTACGAGGCTTGAACGCACGGCACACGTTATCTCACTCTTTTCTGTACCTACTAGAAGCTGAGGCAGGCCAACCACAATCGATCTATCACCAGAAAACACAGACATCATTATAAAACAACCAAGAATGCCCATTGAGTAACTACTGATTGAAAAATCACAGAAATATCCAACTTTTCCAGCAGAAATGCAACCGACCATAAGCAGAGTTCGAATTGAAGCTTTTACTTTTTAGTTCAGAGGTTGCAGTCTGACCTTTGTCATAGCTGTAATCTATTATGCATCTTCCATCCACAAGGTAGCATTATATCCTTCGGCCATTAAGGATATGTTAATGCGGGACTCGTTTCCCTAGATTTCCTTTCAGTTATCCTATATAAAGGTTATCTTTTCTCCTTCCTGCTCCTTTCTAAAATTTTTCCAGCGAAATAATTCATCTCTGTCTCTTATTTTGCTATTCTGCTCTCTTCCCCTTTAAGAAACAAGTAACCGAGTAAACGTTCAAAACTGCTCATTGTCAAACGATTGTTGTAAAACCATACATACATACTGCACAAAAACTTACAGCTTTTGTTTATGGGCACCCTTTTACTTCCATTTCTCATTGTACCATTCTATATTGGGCGTGAAAGACTGCTTAATTTTGCACAGAGACATCTTTACAAGGCTTGAATTTCTTTTACATGTCGTAAATATACGGGTGGAGGCCACCAGCTTTAATTCCCTTCTGAGGGAAGCCTTGCTGAGAATGTTTACACCTAAAAATATACACTTAAGCTATACAGGATGACACATGTATTTTACAGGATGGAAACCTCACACAGTCCAAAAAATTATAGTAAGGCAGTCATTTGTTTTTAATGGAAGAGTGTTAAGCAGCAATGCCCTACCTTAGCTCTTATGAGCAAATGACGTCACTTGTGGTTTCACTCTACCTCCTAGGTTTTGAGTATGAAACATTTTTGCTTCGGTCAATCACACAACCGAGCATTAAAGGGGTTTGTTTTTGAGTCCATGAGTTGGTGAAAAGTAGATGCGAACAAATGCACCCGCGCCTCTTTTGCATAATTTGGGCATCACTGATCTTCGCAAAGGTACACGTATCCAAGCGTGGCTTTCGAAAGATTCGGTCTGATTCGCGTGACAGTTGGATATGACATCACAAACCAGTGTTAAATTCAATGGCAAGCTGGCAGTTTGTTTTGGTGCTAGTAATCAAATACATTTTAAATATGTTTCTTGGCGAGTATAAGCAACTATATTAATGTACAAATTTTCTTTGAAGTGTCTGTTACGTTCGTATATTACCGTCTTGACTAGTTGTTAAATGCTTGAAAAGAAACACTGTTGGACAACAAAGTTTCAATAAATGTTTATAACCAAAATATACCTAACATAATTAGCTAACGTTTAGTGAATTATATTCTTTTTTCATCAGTTTTAATTTCGTTTCTAAGTCACTTCTAAACATAATTCTTCTAAATAGCTATTATAATGTATTTATTCACTACAGTATAATTATGAAACAGTTTGTAAAATGGGTGCGTGTTACAGTAACGAAAACCTAACTGGCGTTTTCTAAATATTGTGACTTTTGGTTGGGTGTAAAGTAAAGAAGACAGATGTAGTCGAGATAAAGATACACTTTTATTTCCGTAAACAGTAACTTTTTACACTCGTTGCAACAGCAAGAAAGTCTTTTCCCATTCACCAACAGCACGGCTCCGAACTAGTAACAGAACAACTGTCCCTTCTCCGTCGGCACGACTCCTCAACGCTTCACATACGTCTGTCCTCTCCGTCAGCACGACTACTCAACGCTTCACATACGTCTGACCCTGTCTGTCGCACTTTACCGCTATTTATATCTCCCAGGCACTATTCTGGAATGTTCAGTTTGTAACGGGATCGTGACTTGGAGCGCCGTTTGTAGCGGTTTCTGGACGTTGGGTGCCGGATTTAGGTAGGCATGAGAGGATGTTTCTCGGGCGCGAGGTTAGATGACAACACAACACAGGCTTTTACTAAGTTTATTCTTCAACACTTCATTTGCCTCGAATTTCCGACCTGAGCAAGTTTCTGGTGCTTCTCTCTTAGGTTGCTAACTGCTTTACGTTCACTAATCACCGTTGCACTTCACACCTCGACGTTTCTTTTTGGCGCGAGAGCTATACTCATTTAGCGATACCAGGTTTACACACGTCTAGTCACATCGCCACCCAGACTCAAACTGTCAGACCGTTACACTTTCCACCTCGACGTTCCTTTTTTGGCGCGAAGCTATACTTATTTAGCGCTACGAGGTTTACACTCCTGGGCACATCGCCATCCAGACCCAACTGTCAGACCGTTGCACTTTGCACCTCGATTTCCCATACTGTCCATTCGATACATTATTTAACTGTTTAATGAACTCTAATGTGACTAAATTAAGGACATAGATTTGATTTCTTTAGTTCTAGAGGCCTTTAGAAACTTGTTCAGGTCAACCTACTTTCAAAAGGCAATTTCTTTGCACAATACCAAGTTATACTTATATCTAAAATCTTATATTTATGTACATTCTTAATCTAAAATTACAAATATATACGTAGAAGTTCCCGTCTCAAATGCGCCGGATTTTGTAACAAGAAAAACAGGAAGATCTTTGAGAGATTTCTCCTTTTTTTTTGGTTACCAAATTCTGTTTTCCTCCGAAGTCCTGACTTCAGCTTAACCTACACATGAAAATGTCCACTTCCTCGTAGTATACCTTTGCTTTCAATTATCTACCTGTCTTGGACTTTCACCTTCTTCCTTTACAATATCACACATATAGGTCACTGACACAGGTTCTCCTTGTCTACCTGGCCCATGTAAACACAAGGGTTCAATGTCTTCCAGGGTCCCTTAGTTCATAACCAGAGTTTCACATAATGACATTGTGTACTTCTAATCTACTCACATTTACAAGCTACTAATTTTACATTTTCTTTTTTTTTTTTTTTTTTTTTTTTTTAAATTCTTAAACCAGTGTTTCATATAATGACATTCTGCACTGCTAATCTAATCACACTTACGAGCTACTAATTGTACACTTATTTCTACCTATTTTCACCTATATCCTTCCAAGTTTACCATTGTTCCTTCATCTGTCTTTTTAAACTTATTTACCGCTTCGCGCGTATTTTAAACCATCATTTTCATTTCAATTGTTGCTTGTTAGTGTTTCCCGCATCTTCGGTCTCCCTTTGATAAGTAATTAGATCAAATTTACAATTACTGTATGATACAGTTTACACTTTTAATATCATTTATGTAATTTCTGTCATAGCCGTAATCAATCTGTGATTTCCTTCCATTTTTCATTTAATAAGTACTACAACGAGTTATAACGTTCCAGCAATTAGGACTCTAATCCGGTTTTAGCATTTTTCTACCTTTCTCGCCTTGTGCATGGCTTTGCATTGGTCTACTTTTGTTTTTATTTAGTTATTTATTTTCACGGTCAACTTTATCATTTTTATCTCAACATACTTTTCGGCAGCTTCTACTTCAATTGTTCTTTTATAAGTTCGCGCATCTCAAAATACTTTTCGGCAGCTTCTACTTCAATTATTCTTTCATAAGTTCGCGCATCTCAGTTCACTTTTCGGCAGCATCTACATAAATTATTCTTTCATAAGTTCGCGCATCTCAGTTTACTTTTCGCCGCTTCTACATCAATTGTTCTTTTATATGTTCGCGCCCACTCTGTTAATGAATTGGATCTCCACTATTCTATCGGTTCGAATCCCCTTTTGTTTCATCTATTCCACGGTCAACTTTATTTATTCATTTTTTTTTCTCAGTCTCTTTTCACGCCGGGTACTTAAGTCAATTTTTTTCAAGCTATTTAGTAAAGTAGGTAAATAAATCTTTCCTTGTTACTCTCTACTGTTTTCAATCCCGTAACTCGGTTCATTGGCCGTAAATACAGCTGGTTCGGTCGTCTGTCGTCCCTTTTCGCCTTGGTGTGGTCACAATGAGGACCGTGGCTATCCGCCTGCCCCTTATCTATTGTAAAGATCTTTACTACGCGTTTCACAAATGACTGTTGGTTTCGTGTATCAATATGGATTTCCCCTTTCGTTTTCTTTCTGATCTTATGATTCCTTTTGCCTTTTTCGTCTTTCTTTTTCACTCGTTCCGCGGCCAATTTCCTAAGCATTAATTTTATCTTACTTTGTGTAGTCGCATCCCAGTACTTGTTAAGGAACATTTGCCTGAAATACTCGTAAGAACAATTTTCCCCCAAAACAAGCCTTAACCACGTCAGAGATCTATTTTTCAGAGCCTTACGCACAACAAACATTTTGAGCTGTTCCGGTATATCCTTTATCTCGAAATAGCGGTCTAAGTCGATAAGGAATTGCTTAGGATTTATGTCCTCAGACTCTTCAAAAATGGGAACAGACACTTCATTCAGTAATTGGCCATATTGACTAAGACTATTTCCTGTATTAGACGGGTTCACGTGGAAGGAGCTAGGTGTCACATTTTCTATAGCTACAGCCTCATGCTGTGCGCTATTTACAATTGAGTTATTTCCATTACTGTCAACTGCGCTTGTCGCATTACCATTATTAATACTTCTTAATTGTATCTCTATTCTCTCTACAGATCCCTGGATTTCCACTATTCTACTCTCGTTCTTTTTTGAACGGTTATCTACCTCTAGATGAGCTAATAGCTGTCTCTCCGTGTTTTCCTTAAGTTTATTAATTTCTTGTCCCTCAGCTTCTAATTCTGCGTGCACTACCTGCAAAGTTTCATTTACCTCCCCATGCACTGCGTTCTTAATAGCTGTTAGCTCATCCGTCAGCATTTTCCTAGTTTCTACATTTTTTTTTTCACACATCTCTTTCATACGTTCTAAATTTTCGTCTACGTTAATTCTAAAGGAATTTAACCCTTCCTGGATTTCGGAAATGCTCCCCTGCTGTGTATTTAATTGCTCCCTCATTCTCTCCTCAAATTCCTGGTGCTTGTGATCTAAATGTTCTTTGAGCTTTGATTCTTGGGTCCTAAATCCTTCGTCTAAGAGTTCTTTAACTTGACCACCCATATTCTCTAATCTACTACTCATTTCGTTTAGTTCTTTACCCTGACCACTAATTTTACTTTCCAATTTCTCACCCATTTCGTTAACCTGACCACCCATATTCTCTATTCTACTACTCATTTCGTTTAGTTCCTTACCCTGACCACTAATTTTACTTTCCAATTTCTCACCCATATTCTCTATTCTAGTACTCATTTCGTTTATTTTTTTCAAGAGTATCTTAAAGCAATCTCCCGAAGTATTCCCTACTGCATCGCTGCTCTCAGCACTGTTTTCTTTACTCTGTTCTAACGACTCCATTTTGGTATTTCTACTTAGCTTTCCGCTACGAAGGAGCATCTATGTAAAATTACCTTATTCTAATCTTCCCCATTCAATCATACAGTATATAATGTCCTCTCATTCTTCCACACATTTGTTTCCATGCATCTACTATTTTAACTGTGATATATATTGTCTTTACCTAGAATTGTTTTGTTTAACTCTAACCTTTCGGTGACTTGCGTTGCTGGGTTGATGTGGTCGTCCTCTGATGTTGATTGTCTCGCTTATTGAAACAGCACCTCGTGCGCCTTTCCTCCGAGGTCTTGAGGCTGTTTCCTGTCGCTCGTGATGTTACTTGGTCGTCGGCTCCTTTTCGCGTCCACGGCTTCTACTGCTGTCCCTGGGTTGAAGTTCACCTTCTTCCTACGCGTCGATTTATTCTCGCCGAGTCAACTGCTTCCCTCGGTGATCCTCTGGTTGTCATTCTTTGTCGAGCCACCGCGTTGGGACGCCATTTGTAACGGGATCGTGACTTGGAGCGCCGTTTGTAGCGGTTTCTGGACGTTGGGTGCCGGATTTAGGTAGGCATGAGAGGATGTTTCTCGGGCGCGAGGTTAGATGACAACACAACACAGGCTTTTACTAAGTTTATTCTTCAACACTTCATTTGCCTCGAATTTCCGACCTGAGCAAGTTTCTGGTGCTTCTCTCTTAGGTTGCTAACTGCTTTACGTTCACTAATCACCGTTGCACTTCACACCTCGACGTTTCTTTTTGGCGCGAGAGCTATACTCATTTAGCGATACCAGGTTTACACACGTCTAGTCACATCGCCACCCAGACTCAAACTGTCAGACCGTTACACTTTCCACCTCGACGTTCCTTTTTTGGCGCGAAGCTATACTTATTTAGCGCTACGAGGTTTACACTCCTGGGCACATCGCCATCCAGACCCAACTGTCAGACCGTTGCACTTTGCACCTCGATTTCCCATACTGTCCATTCGATACATTATTTAACTGTTTAATGAACTCTAATGTGACTAAATTAAGGACATAGATTTGATTTCTTTAGTTCTAGAGGCCTTTAGAAACTTGTTCAGGTCAACCTACTTTCAAAAGGCAATTTCTTTGCACAATACCAAGTTATACTTATATCTAAAATCTTATATTTATGTACATTCTTAATCTAAAATTACAAATATATACGTAGAAGTTCCCGTCTCAAGTTATTGCGGTGAAATACAAAGCAGACGATTCCAGAAGCCTCTATCCTTTTCTCTCTTTCGGCAAGCGCCCCAACAATGCGGCCATTCTCTGTCTCTTTCCTTCGGCTCCTTTGCGGTAGTGCCGACAATAATGCGATGGGTGACACTGCTGTTGTCGGCAATTAGATGCGGCGGGCGAGGTGACAATATGAATTTCTATAAAAGTCTGTGTTGATAAGACTTCATTTACAGATTGTGTAGTGTGTCGGAACTCTGAGATAATAACAGTGGAATCGTGTTATATAGAGTTAATGTTGTGTGGCCTATAAAAGTGCTTGTTTTATATAATTTTTCCCTTAAAGTGATATCATTAGATAAGGCCCATTCAAGACACCAGATTGGTACTATTTTTACTCTGCCAAGAGCAAAACCAAAATTGATGTACCCAAAATTAACAGATTTCATATATTTGGTTGTTGTGGAGGATTATTCATTATTTCAGATTTTGATATCATGAAAATGTATTTTTAAACGGCAGGAATCACAGAGCTATTTTATTATTTTTTAATCAAAATTGAATTTTAGTAACAAGTGTGCATGCGGTGTGGTATCATAACGGTCATTGTGAGGAATATCTGTCATAGTTCAGGGAACACACTTGGACATATATACACACAAAAGTCATAAACAACAAAACTCAGTACGCAAACGAATGCAAGATGACGTCATTCTCGGTAGAATGAGTCTCCCATGCTCTACCATACAAGCTCAGCTACCGTTTACACCTCATTTCATTTAAGTTTTTCTCATTAATTCTGATGAAGTCCATATTTTGTGTGAATTTCATATTGTGACAAAATGACAAAATCAGTCCAATGAGTTTTCTATCACTTTATTTTTCTTCTAAACTTTTACACAAAAACACAGGTATCACAGTCTACAGTATTTCGTGATATTACAACTCACAACCACTTTCTTCTTGTAGTCTTGGCTCACTCCTGTCTAAGTCTCTGTTCACTTTCTCTGTCTCTCAAACACCAACTCCGACGATACAATCACTCAATGCTCGTTAAAACTTCTTCACTTCGAAGCAACATATCTTTCACAGCTGTTTTGCACTCACTGACACACTGACCTATTCAAAAACTAAGCCGGAAGTCTAATTTGTTGTCTCGTCTTCTTCTATAGCGGTTATAATGTCACGCGGTCCTTCTTGGAATTTCTACAAACACGCTAGCCGACGGATACCTCTCGAATTTTCCAGCAATCCTTTGCTAAGCGCCGCGGTCATTGTTAATCAGGTGTACACCGTGTCGCGAAACAAGTGGTCACTGAAAAATGCGTTCTGTGAAAAAAGCGATCAACTTTTCTAGGACAGGTACACAAACAGGGACGAAGGGTGGTGGTGGAGAAAGAACCGCTTTATGAAAATTGAGGTCTGCGAAAAAAAGCGCTGAACCTTCTTAAATAGGTACTCGAAGAGGGATGTAATGTAATTTACTTTACTCTTTCAGTATTCATTACAATGGCTAAAGTAAGGCAGAAGCCTAAATTCTGCTGAAAAGTGTCTCGCTTGAAAATACTGATTCCCATCACATTTTCCCCAGGCTTTGTACTGGCAAAATAATATATTATACTCGATGTGACGCCAGTCCTTAATTATTCTGGATGCCACAGTCCGTCCATGTGTCTTTCTCCTGAATGACTTTTTTCCGGTCATGCATACGGTCATCGTACGTTGCATTTATCACTGTACATTTTCAACCAGTTCGTTTTGAATTATTTTTATTATATTATACATCTTATAAATGTTTGGTAAAGGGAAAACATATTCTGGCATGGTACTTGCAAAGATCTTTGTCTCAGTTTTACGTAATACAAAAAGTATCACTGGATATAATTTTAATATCTCCATAGTAAGCGATTGCAAATATTTGCCAAAACCCAAGTGCCGATTACTTGTCAGCTGAATTGGGCTTTATGGTTAAAATTATTTGCTTTTTATCAAAGCTTTTAGTTATATTGCTTCCATTTGGACCTGGAAATGGCACTTTCACCGAGTACCAGGTCCCATCGTGAAGCATGGAACATTGAGCTGGAAATGATAATTACTTCTCCAGAGGCCTTAAGTGTGATATTATCAGGTGGCATTAGTCGATGAATGGTTCCAGGGAGCACTGTTAACGAGGTGTTCAGCAAAGCATACTATGTTCGTAGCAGCGAAATTCCCCGGAGAGGTATCAATTCATGAGTACATGCAGACATTTCACTAGATGTGGAGTAATGATTACCATTGTTGACGGACATAAACACGGTTGCTTTCCAACGAAGATAAGGTTTTTCTAATTTAAAACAGTGTGTCTCTAATTGTAGTATTTAAGTTACTATTAGTTTCATGCATCATGTTCAATATATGTGATAACTCTGAAACAAATCCTAGTAATTTTCTGTCTAAAGATGAAGTCACTAAGAAAATCACTTTAGAAGACCTCAAGATAAACAAAATTACAGACGCTAATTATTATTTATTTATGCCAACAAGCTTACTGTTGGTGTTTTTAAACACAAAGCCGTGTGTGGGCAATGTTTAAGAGGTTGAATCAGAAACCGAAAAATTCAATGCCATAGCCGGGATTTGAACCATGGATCTTCCGCTTATCGAGCGGCTGCTTTAACCACTAAGCTACCATGGCTAACTTGCCAATACGACATTAAATTCCCCAGCTGATTCGTACTTAAACCCGGGACATAAAGTACTTACAATTGTAAGTCGCCTTTGGAGTATTTATCTCTGATGTGAGATTCCCTTGTGGTCTAACCGGGAAAATGTACGAATCAGCTGGGGATTTTAATCTCGTACTGGCAAGTTGGCCATGGTAGCTTAGTGGTTAAAGCAGCCGCACGATAAGCGGAAGATCCCGGCTATGGCACTGAATTTTTCAGTCCTGATTCCACCTCTTAAAAATTACAGACTCTTAGTAAAACACAAAACACACTGGAGTACGCACGAAGATACTCAGTTGTTACTCTGGCAAAGCACAAGCCTTTTGACTCGGAACGTTCGTAACACTAGATTTCAGGGCTTATAAGTGTCCGAATAGCGGATTCCTTGTAATAACATTTAATCAACTTTTCTTTTTATACCCTGAAGAGTGCAGCAACTATTTATATTCTCTGGTTTATCAACAATCGTTTTATGCCACGTGGCATTTTAAACTAAAGTTGAGCCCTTCGTTGTTAGTATGGTGTTTCCTAATTCCAATATCATTGTGCGCATGGCAAAAGCTATGTAAATCCTGTTTAATGTTGTAATAGTCTACGAAACTAATTGGGTGTTTCATAGATCCATATCTGTCAAGAGAGTTAGGCTGAAGGAGGACTGAAAAGTGGTGAAAGAGTTATCAAAATCGGTCGTGTGGGTTTTGAGATTACCTTACATCTATGGTTCCCAACAGGTGGTCCCTGAAAAATTAAATTATTTTGTGTTTTACTTGGCTTGCAGTAGGCATTATCTTAATCTAGTTCCCGCGTAAGTTCAGCTTCAAGAATGTACGTTTGCGTTCCCATTTACTTTAAGGTGGAAACTTTCAGATATGAAAATTAAATTTATTATAACTCAAGTTTAAAACAGAGGATAACTATTAAATACAAATGTATAATAAAAATATGAATAGTATAGGTATTATTAGTTCAAAAATCTGATGTGCTGCACTCGCATGACTTTCTCTACTTTTGTACAAACTATTTGTACAAATTATCTTATTGTTTATTTCATTGTAGGTGCAAAAGGAATTTTAGACTATAGTAGGCCTTGTGCGATAGTCAAATGTTTGAGATTCTGTTGTCTTTGCACACTTAGCATAAAAAAATGAACAACGATGAACCATTTCACGAAAGTTCTAAGTTTTCCGTAAATTCACACACATAACAAGGAATATCTCCGAAATGGTTCATCCTACAAGAAAATTTATCCAGACATAAATTTTGTATGTAACAAGATCTACATTTTTTGTATAATATAATTTGGTCTATCCCTAACGGTTTACCAGTTATGCAAAAGTCGCCCAGAGTAAATACGACTACAGGGACTATAGCCAGAAAATTCAAGATATACATTTCATTTGTCATAAAAATATCTCACATGACATTTTAATCAAAATCGTTAGAGCCATTTTCCAAA
Source organism: Tenodera sinensis (assembly GCA_030765045.1). Classification (NCBI taxonomy): domain Eukaryota; kingdom Metazoa; phylum Arthropoda; class Insecta; order Mantodea; family Mantidae; genus Tenodera; species Tenodera sinensis. Next base: position 138,914,565 of record CM060961.1, on the reverse strand, counting down.
AAATAAAAATTTTCGAAAACTTTTCCATGTAAAGGGTAGTTTAGGGTGGGGTTATTTTCTTCAAAATCTTCGTGTCACATCCTTGAAAGACATTTAACTTAAATACCAACTTTGGTTTTTAACCGACTTTTCGTTTTTGAGCTATGCTGTCCACAGACTGACACAGACACAGACACACACACGGACCTTTTTTCTAAAAGCTCTTTTTTTATTCAGAGGGTCTCATAACTTATTTCCGGTGAAATCTCGACATGGAATTTTTGGGTGGAATACAATACTTCCCCTACTTACCAGTAGAGAAAGTAAAGATATTACGTATGAACAAAGCAATTGCAATAACGCAGAACTTTATAGTTTCAGTGTGATACGCTGAATCCGTCCTAGTTCATGATTTCTGAAGTGTTAGACTCCATGCTTCACACTTTCATTTTGCATATCAGACCGATGCCTATATTTATTTTTCATGAAACACATAGCCGAGAATGCCTGTTCACATAGGCAGGTAGTAGGAAGTATGACGACGACGACATGCTGGCAGGCTGTGGTTCAGCCCGACGATATTTTGCTGCGTACCTACCCTTAATAGGGTTTAACCGCAGATAGAGTTTTTTGGTAAAGGGTGATTAAGGGTGATGTTTTTGAATTTAGGTTAAGGCTTATCTAATAAGGAGGCTATTTTACCCCTTTGCTGATGACTCACAGAAGTCAGCAATGTTTGCATTCTGTGGAAATAAAAAGTGTTTAAACAAAGATTTAAGATCTTTTGATCTTTTAAATTTTGAATTTTGATGGTGGTTTGAATTTTGACCGAATAACTCTTTGTTGGGATTATTTTGTAGTTTAGCTTTTGCTGCTGATGGGTAAACTACTTTGTTATGGGATATACCCGCAAGCCATGCGGGGAACCCTATACGACCTGAAGCGGCGTGTTGTGGGGTCATAATCACCTAGAGATCTAACCAGGACGCTTTGATGGTTGGGTAATTTGGCGTACAATTTTGCTACCCGGCGCCTAATTTGATCCTCCACGTATGGAAGAGATGAGGCTTCGTGAAGTAGTCTCACGGGGAAGGATAAGGGGACAGAGTAGATGGACCGAAGTCCTCTGTTCTGCGCCCTCTGGAGCCACAGGAGCCAACTACCCGCTGCCATGCCCCACACTTCACAGGCGTAAAGCATGAGGGGGATAATCAGAGCTCTGAATAGGTGTAGTTTCAGGCGGACTGGCATCTCAGATTTCAGCATAGGGTACAGTGAGGCAATAGCCCCCTGCGACCGCGCCGATAGGTCTCTAATGTGTCCTCGGAATGTTAGACTCCTATCTAGTTTAACTCCCAGATAGGTGATGGTGTCTCTCCACTGGATCCTTTGACCCCGAAGTTGGAAAGTGGGGCAATCTGCAGGTGTGGGACGTCTCGTGAACAGAATGGCATGGCTCTTGTCTGGATTGACAGACATCGCCGACACCAGTCTTGGACTAGGCGGAGGTGTCTTTGTATAGGGTTGAAGGCTCTGAGGATGTTTCTGTTGGTGCAGTATAGTAATACGTCATCTGCGTATTGCGCTATACTGACCTGTGGTTCTGTTGGGAAGTCTGCCATATAGACACTGAAGAGAGTAGGGGACAGAACAGAGCCCTCGGGGACTCCGCCTCTTATTGGCCTTATTGTGGAGGTTCGCCCAGCAACTGTGACTATGAGGGTCCGGTGTCGGAGGAAACTGTGTAGGATGTGTATAAATTGTGTGGGTAGCCCCAGGTGGATCAGCTTGTGAAGTAGCCCTGTGTGCCAGGTGGTTGAGAAGGCCTTTTCTACATCCAGAGACACCACAGCAGTGAATGCGCGTTCCTGAAAACCCAGGGCAGCAGCCTCCACCACACGCAGCAGTTGCTGTGGTGTAGAGTGCCGAGGTCGAAAGCCGAACTGATGTTCTGGGATGGCTTGTATGTTTCCCAGTAAAGGGGATAATCGGTGTAGGATCATGCTCTCTAGAACTTTCGAGAGGATGGACAAAAGGCTTATGGATCTGTAGTTGGAGGGATGCACCGGGTCTTTCCCAGGTTTCAAAATGCAGATCACCCGAGCCTCTCTCCACTCGCGTGGGAAGTGACCCAGGGTAAGGCACATATTGAATACTCTAGTTAGGAAGAGCACGGCATTGAAGGAAAGGTGACGAAGCATGAGGGGAGTTAGTCCGTCAGGTCCCGCCGCCTTTTTGATTTTGAGGCGTTTTAATACGCCATGGGTTTCACTGGGACGTATCACCGGTAGTCGTTCCGCATCCTCCGGCGGGCGTCGTAAAACTCGACGTACTTCTTGGTGGGTACGTTCTGAGAATCTATAGTCCTGGGGGTCGTCTCTGGGACACATGGTCCGCTCTAGATAGTCAGCGAACACGTTGACTTTGCCTTCAGGTTCATATGCCAGGCCTCGGGTGCCCTGAATTGGCGAGTTGTATTGGCCACGACGGTTTCGAAGGCATCTGGCGATCTTCCACACGTCCCCACTTTCAGTGTCCAGGCTGGCCATCTTGTTCTCCCACGCTTGCACTCGGTGCTCACGCAGTCGAGCTCCGACCAGTCGGCGCAGTCGCCGTAATAGGGCTCTGTTGTAGGGTGTGCGATGCCTTTGATAAAGCCTTCGTGCCGCCCAGGACCGACGGATAAGGAGGATTATGTCAAGTGGGAGGACGTCTGGGTGTAAGGGAGCTGGAGCACGGATTGTGAGGTTTTGGGCAGTTCTTGTCACAATGGATGTGAAAGAAGAAACTGCCGCCTCAAGAGTTGAGATGTCGTTGATTCTGGGGTTAGGTGGGATGGAGGTGCGAAGGCAATTACGAACACCTTCCTAGTCCGTTTCTCGAGTGTAATTTGAGCTGTCATGACTGGCAATCCGGGTATTGATTTCTGTCAGTACTGGGTTGTGGTCTGACTGGAGTGCGTTTATTGATGTCAGTGTGAGATGAAATGGGAAATGCTTTATGATCGCAAAGTCTATGACAGAGGGTAGCCCTACACCATGCGGATGATGTGTGGGTTGCCACGGGCTCTCCACCCTTAGTTCGGGGTCCGCGTCGATGAGGCGGATGATGGAATTGCCTCGGGCATCCGCCCTTCGACCGCAGTGCCAGCGTTGGTGTTTGGCGTTGAAGTCCCCAGCAAGGATAACGTTGGGATAAAGGGCTAGGACGGAGAGGTAATCATTTGGGACAAACTGCCTTCGAGGAGGGTGATATACTGAGGCTATCAGTATCTCTGTACCGTCAAGGTTCAGAGTGATAGCCGTGGCCTCTAGCGTTTGAAGGGGTGGGAGCTGGTTTGGGCGATGGACTACGTTCTGCCTTACGAACACCGCCGTTCCGCCTCCAGGACGACCTTGACGATCAGTTCTGTGGCAAACGTAGCCCGGTAAACGGAAGCGAACATTTGGGCGTAGATGAGTTTCGCTAACTAGAACAGCGTCTAGGTCATAAGTGCGGGCAAAGTGGGATAACCCCCCCCCCCCGCCTGGCCGGCCAATCCGCACGCGTTCCAAAACGCGAACCGAAATGAGGTGCTTGGCCTAGTTTGTCTGGCCATTTTGGGTGTTTTGGAGTACGGAGGTCAGGAGGGCGAGCCTCTCCATTACAATGAGCGTCTTGGGTGTTGAGTCGCTCGCAGAACTATATCTCACGATGAGATCGCAAATCCTTTGCCCATGGGTCTGCAAAACTAGCTGCACCCATTTGAGCAGGTCAGTGAGCTGAAAGGTAGGGGTTGAGGGGGTTTTGTTTGTGGAAGGAGGAGGTGCTGGGGTCTCCTCGGCTCTAGCCTCCCCGGCTCTAACCTCCTCCTGAGGATGTCGGGTGGTGGAAACATCACTCGCTTCGACCACTCTGGGTGCTCGTTTGGGCTTCCGAGGTTTTCTCTCCCTCTGCAGCCTTGGGATTTTTTGTAAGGGAGGTTTATTGTGTTGTGTGATGGTTGCTGGTGTTGTTCTCGAGACGTCCATGGACTACCCGAGGTGCGTTGGCTGGTTTGAGCTTGGGAAACCCTAGGGGTGTTGGCTAGTTGAGGTTGAGGGGCCTGGTGATTTGAGGTGGAAGGTCTCACTTGGTCTCCTCTGACGGGAGTTGGACCTTGAGATATCTGTGGTCTCCTGGAGGCGATCACTCTCATCCTCGTAGGGCAACCTCCATAACAGGCCACATGTTTGCCCTTGCAGTTTGCGCAGGTGGGATCGTCTGTTATTTGTCTAGGGCAGGATTCTTTGTGGTGCGCATCACCACAGCGAAGACATCGCAGGTTTCTGCGGCAGAAATGGCTCGAATGGTTGAAGCCAAGACACCGGTAGCATTGTGGGGGCCAAAAGAACTCCTCACCGCTTCCACCTTCACCCTGAGGTAGCAGAGAGACGTGACTCGGTCGATTTTCATCTCCGGATCACACGCCCTCTCCACCACAACCAGGAAAAGAGGAATTGGCCTCTTGGCTTCCCCGTTCTCGCCCGGTTTGGTAAGTTGCCTTACCAGTCGAGGGGTGATGCCTTTACGTCTTAGCTCTTCTTCGATATCGCCCACGGGCGTATCTAATGGAAGACCTCTGATAATACGGCGGATGTCTCGAGTTTTGTCGAGACCAAACGTAAAATGAAGGAGATTTCTCCGCTCAAGGACAGATAGGAGGGTGTTGTAGTCCCCCACATGTTTCGCCTGAAAGACGTAGTGACTCTTCCTCCTCGTCACCGAGCACGACCCCGAAAGTGTTGACATAACTTCTTTTAAGAAGCCCACCATACCCCTGAAGTCGTCTACAATGATAAGCGGAATATACTGCTTGGCTGGTTTTTCAGTTGGTTCATCAGTCGAGACAGTTGATGGGTTCTGTCGGCGCTTCCTCCGACGGTTGACCACCTCCCGAAATTCTGCCTCATCCACCTCAGTTGAGATGTCAGAGGAGCTTGCCTCGCCTTCGTCCATCCTGGACGTTTCAGACTGGACGACGGTCTCGTCAGTATTGGATTCCGCATCTGAATCCTCGCGGGAGCTGTCAGAGTTTGCCTCTGAGCTTTGGTCTAAACGTGAATTTGATCCGCGTTTAGCGTCTTGATTGGATGTATATTCGGTTAATGCCAAACGTTTGGCGTTGCCATTTCCGCCTTGTATGGGCTTTCGGCGTCGCCGGTTGACTGTCTCCTGAGGTGAGCTCACGGAGACGTTATTGTTTGCGCCAGATGTGCTGGGCATTGCTGAGTCCTCGATATCGAGTCTGGTTTTGCTGTTTTTGACAGTGGGATTGGGTTTAGTAGTAGACATTGTAGGCGTACAATATTATCGGGCTGACCACTTACCTCCAGCAGCGGTTGCTAAGAAGCGTCGTCAACAGAGGACCGAACACCCAAAGGATGCGCCTATATCCACCCGAAGGTGTTGGCTCTAGCCTTGTTGACAAACCGCTACTGCTTAATGTTGTTTGGTAGTCGAGATTTTGCTCATGTGCAGGTACTAAGAAGCACAAAAATCACTCCTTAGCGTGCAGTATTAGGAGACCAATACCGATGCTTGATGCAAGCACCAATCAGGAACTCCAATACAAACTCCAATCAGGAGCCAGCAGTTGTTGCCGCTCCAGGAAAGCTAGCCTTAGGTGAGCTCTAAAGTTTGCTTTCCAAACTTCTTTTAGCGCTACACCAGGATGTCTTTGGCTAATGTATTAGCCCGAAGTTTGAAGCTTGTGCCCCACCGGTATGTGCACTCCACCATCTTGCGGGATCTCCTGCTCCGTAGGGATGGCTGAAAATTCCGTCTTTCCACCAGTGAGAAGAAAACGTGTATGCTCAGGTCGAAAGCCAAACGCTCGAATCAGGAAGTATGAAGTATGAAGTTCACTGCTTTATCGGCGAGTGCTTTGTAAATCTTGCGTTCTGTTAAACAAAAGTCTAGAATGTTTTCGCCATTAAACACGTTTTTCACTATGCCACTGCCTGTCAAGTCTACAAGTTGACCTTGTTTCTCTTCTGAGAGTCTCTGAATCTTTTGTAATTCAAGAAAGTAGAACGGATTTCGAATCCAAACCTCATCAGGATCTGCCTCGAGGAAGTATTTCTTAAACTGGTTGCTAAGCTGTGAAGGTACTCCATTATGCTTTCCTTTATTTGGCTTGGTAAATCCTCATCAGAAGACTCCAGAAACCCTTTCAAATGGAGAAATTTGTAAAAAAAAAAAAGCCTTTAGTGATATCCTTGCTGCCCACAATTGACACTTTTTAACCATGGCACTAACACTTTTTTCAACTTTGAATATGTCTATGTTGTTACTTAAGCCTAGATTCAAAACATCAAATGTTCAAATACATAATCTAAGTAGGCAGTTACGCAAAGCAAAAAAAGTCAGTGAGACAACTTACATATCGGTGTCAAGAAGGAAGATTCTGACTTCCTCTTTAAGCTCAAAAATCCTCGCCAAGATCCTACCACGAGAGAGTCATCTCTCTTCGGTGTGAATAGGAAGCTGCTCATACTCACTAACCAATTCTCTGCACAACAAATAAAACAATCTTGGATTGCAAAGGACGAGTTTTAATATGGTTAATAATTTCATCTACTTCATTACGAGTTTTCTGCAACATTTTAGGCAATCTTTTGGCTACCAAAACCTCTAACTATAACTCTGTCCATTTGATGTTAGGAGCCACAACTTTGATATGAGCTCGTTGAGCTGTTTTGTACCCAGCCATGGATTTTGCTCCATATGTAGAGAAACCCATATACTTCCTCCAGGAAATGTCATGTTCACTAAAATAGCCGTGAAAATATCATCTGGTGTTGTGTGGTGCAGTTCACAGGAAAAAAAGAAAATATTCAAGCAACTGGTTTTCCAATGAATAATGTTACACAAACCAACGAAAATATGTCTGAGTTCTCGTGCAATTGAAGAGCAAACATGTCACACATGCAAAGCTTAACCAAGAGTGAGTGAGTATTGTTTAAGGGCCCGTCGACACCTAGGTCATTTGGGCCCCTTAACCAAGATGGTATTTTCAATGTTACTAGGCATATCAATAATTCGTTTTTGGACAGTGTTGCTTGAGAACGGTACGGTGTCTACTAGCTTAGCGGCTGTATCAGCCAACATTACTTTGCAAAGGATTATCGCTGATGGTATATAACTTCTTCGGCACTCGTAAGACTTTTACCAGATTTTGCAATAAGCTGCGATACCTCATAAGATGCAAGAGTTTTATTTTCAGTACATTTGCATCAGAATGTCTTGCAATAACATTTCGGGATAATTTGATCTCGCGTAGTAATTTTAAAATAATCTGCCAACTTACTTTTGTGCTCCGGGTGCTTTGTTTCGAATGCCGACAGAGTTTTGCAGGCTTCATACACTCATTAGAGAGGCTTTCGCAGGTGCAGGTTCAAGTTCAGATCCAGTGCATGTAATATCAATCTCCAAATAATCACTGTTGTATTTCCTAATTTTCGCAGTAAGCCTACAAATACTGCTCTTGGATGTAGAAGGATTTGGTTCAACAGACAATGCCTTATTCACTTGCACGTTCACATCAAATAACTTCTAATCCTCTTCGTCTGTAGGCCTATCAGGTTTTAACGACCCACTTTTCAACCAACGATCCATTTTCAATTCCTGTACCTTACCGAACAAAATAAATCTTCATAAATAATTTTGTTATAAACACACATAAATAACACGATCTTTGACAGAACTGCTACTGCGATAAATAGGCAAACATCAAATGGAAATTGGAAGAACTACTCTAGTATCTAATATTGGCACTGGATTGAGCTGGTGCAGTTGACTGTAAGAGCAGATATAAATTACTTACTAATTTGACTCAAGTTATTATGTTTGTAATATTCTAATGTACAATTTAAGAACGTAAGGGACCCTTGTCAGTGCAGCAACCGATGAGGGATCTTTGACAAATTTTGTTGGGAACCACTGCCTTACATAAACACACATTTTCTCTCGTTAATTGCTTTTTCCTTTGTTTCCTTCTTTCTTTCTAAAGACATACAATTAACAGTTTATAATATATGTATGTTAAATATACCTACCTTGCCAAACTAGTAACCCCAACTTTAGGAAAGCAGAAACTGAGCCTGTTTATTTCAAAATATGCAGGAAAATCTGGACATTTTATTTCTTTGTTATTTATTTTGATAGTTAACTCTCCACTCTATGTAACCATCGTTATCTTTCCTTTTCATACATGCAACACTCGATAGTTTGGAATGCTTGGATAACTGTAAAGTACAAGCTTAGGTATCTCCTATTTGAACATAAATCACTTCAAAGACATGAGAAAAGACTCTTAGAATAAACATCACTTTACTGACTTTTCATTGGCGATAAAAACAAGTTGACAAGTCCCAGAAGCAACGTTTAAAATGCAGAGACATTTGATGAGGCAAAGCCTTTGGGTCTAATCTATCAGCTGTGACATGCGTTGGCTGTGTGCGCGACCTTTATTTATGAGATTTTCTTTTTTATGTGGAGATTGTCATGAAATATTCATCACTGTGCAGTCGTAAACTGCCACGCGAATTTTTTCTGAGCACCTGCACACCAATGGAATACCAAGATAAAAGGAAAGCGCGACAGAAAATAGAGGGCGCTGGAAAGTGAAAGCAAATGGAAGGTCGCTGTAAAATACTGCAAAAATAGAATCAAGATAAACGGAGCAAAGGAAACGTGATAAATACGATATCCCAGAACAACTGTGCAATAACAGACATGCAGCATGCTGAGAGGATGAAATACAGTGCATCCTACCGCTAACACTGTCTTGGTGCGAAGGATCTAAAACAAAGAACCACGATGCAAATCCACGTATATTTTACAATTCGAGTTTAAGAGTCATGGACGTAACAGAATCACGTTCAGCATCCTATGGGAATTTACTGTTGTGCAAATCACATTTCATGTTAAATTTATACCAAGTGGAAGATATTACTTCGGTCATGCGTTAACCAGGGATTTTACAGGCTAGTGTAAAACATATGTCCAATGCAGTTATTTTCAATAAACAACCGTTTCGCCGAAAAAAAAAAATTCTGTCAAATATTTGAAACCATCTAGCTTCTTGACGAATGTATATGAATGGTTTACTATTTCACTGTCACGCAGATATTGCCTGAACAATGCTGTTATGCCTTTTTATTTCAATTCGAAATTTAACGTTATCGTGTCGTTGCCAAATTTATCTTAGAAATTAAAATTTGCATTACATTTTAACATTAAATTGTGATCAAATTCATTCGAATCAAGGTAGAAAAGTATTACAGTATTGTTCACATAATGTTTGTGCAACACTTAGTGAAATAGTAAACCATTTATATCCATTCGTCAAGACGCTGGGTCTCTAAGTATTTATCACATATTATTATTATTTATTATTTTTTATTATTAATATTATTATTATTATCATCATTATTATCATTATCATTATTATTATCATTATCATTATTATTATCATCATTATTTTTGGCGAAACCGTTCTTTATTGCCAGTAATTTTGGAGCCATTTGTTACACTTATCATGTAAAATCTCTGGTTAACGTATGGTCAAAGCAGTATCTTCTATCCGGTATACTTCAAAGTTTACTGCAGCATCTTATTAATGTACTGTAATTTTAGGAAACATTGCCTCATATTGGAAAGGGTAGAACGAGACTGAAAGATTGAATATCGTAGCCACGATTTGAGCCAGGGGTCTTCCGGTGCTTAGTGGGTAGCACTGAGCTCCCATGGCCAAGATGCCGACACGACTTACAGCATAGTAAGCCATTAGGGTATGTTATCGCATAGTATTTGAGATCTCCTTGTGGTTTACAAGAAAAAAAAAAATGCGAATGGGTTGGATAATTTAATTCTATGTCGGCATGTTGGCCCTATTAGTTCAGCGGTTAGAGCAGCCGGACGGAGACCGGAGGAAATGTGGTTCAAATCCCAGCTATGGCATTGAGTTTTTCAGTCTTATTCTACCCCTTTCCAATCTCGTTTTGCACACAGCTACTGTGGAAGAATAAACCTTATTTAGCCTTATAAGCCTTATTTATAAGCCATAGCCTTATTTAGATTATTGTCTTTCTTTCCGAAGACTATAGACAACACTGTTATCAATTTTAATTTTCATATGTATTAAGATTGGTTGCTCCATCAAGTAGGTACTGGAAATGATTGAATATTCTGGTAGTGCCCAAATACAGAGCTTTCCTTTGGACGCATGGGTGGTCTAACTGTAACTTTTTTGACACCTGAAATCACGCTGTTTTCTGGCGGAGTTTAGTTTAGTTTATTTTAAAAGTATTGGCCTGGTGCCGGTACAGTGGGCCCGGCTTACAGGCTATATTTACATTGATTTACAGTTGACTTTGTTCATATTTACAGTTTTCGCTATATACAAAAACCCATACGGTGACCATCTGTAGGTCACCGAGAATAGTTTTCTTTTGTCTTTTGTCTGTTTCGTCTTTGGGTTATATATACATATGTACATATTTACAAATTATATACAGACACATACACGCACGCATTCACCCACACACACACTCGTACACACATACACACACATCTTCACTGGGCACACCAGAAATATGCGTCCCAGCGCACTACACTATTTACAGTTTTGACACTATATACACTGTCCCGCGGTGGCAGCTCCTGAATATTTTCCGAGGCGAGGGCCTCTGCCGGAACATGTATGTGGCTTAGGAACGAGGTTGCGTGGACGCGCATTAGTCGGCGAGCCGAGCCGCTTCTAGAACATTTTTATCCTAGTATGTTTGCGGTGCTTCGGCTCGCCTTTGCCGATGTTAGCGATCACGTCATTTTCGTGGTTCCTAATGCGCGTCCATGCCGCCATTGCTCTTTTGTCTATTGCCTCCGGGATGAACGGGATATGAGTTTCGAGGTGAAGAGTTTGGGTGGTGGTGAGGAGTGGAGCAGAGAGGATTTTTCTGAGGGAGAGGTTTTGGAGGGTTTGGAGTTGTTTGAGGGCAGTTTTGGAGGCATTAGCCCAGGCCACACATGCATACAGGACCACCGAGAGAATAAATGACCTATATAGTATAAGTTTTGACTTTAGTCGCAACTGTTTACTACGGAAGATGGGGGCGCACAGCTTTAGCCGCTGTCTGCCTTTATTGGCGCTATTTTTTATGTGGGTGGACCAACACATTGTGCGGTCCAAGGTGACACCTAAGTATTTAACTTGCTAACGGCAGTGCAATATTTGACCACCGACCGTTAGGTCCGTTGCCAAAGTGTGACGCCGCTTAGAGAAATGAATCAGCTGGCATTTGTCGGGATTAATTTTGATTTTCCAGTCATGTTGCCATGAGAGGAAATTGTTCACATAACGTTGCATTTCTGCAAGGCCGAAACGTGGATTTCTATGGTGGTTGTATATTGCAGTGTCGTCAGCATACATGGCGACCTTGCATCTGGCGTCCACTGGGAAATCATTGGTGAACAATATATACAGAAAAGGGGACATTATTGCCCCTTGTGGGACGCCAGCCCGCATCACTCGCTCCCGTGAGGAGGAGCGGCCCACTTGGACGTAAAACTGCCGATTTTCTAGAAAATTGTGCAGCAAGTATAGATAATTTTGAAGAGCCGGGAAATTGTGGTGCAGTTTATAAATAAGGCCATTGTGCCAGCACCGGTCAAATGCAGCTTCTACGTCCAGAAATAGCGCCAACGTTGAAGCCCCATTGTTAAATTGCTCTGTTACGTCATCAGTTAGTCTGAGGAGCTGAAGTTCAGTGGAATGTCCTTTTCTAAAGCCAAACTGTGAATTTGAGAGTTCATGTGTTGCGGAGACTTGTTTTTGAAGCCGAGAAAGGATACATTTTTCGAGCAGTTTACCAATAGTAGACAAAAGACTAATGGGACGGTAGTTTTGCGGTTGTCTGGTGCTTTTCCCTTGCTTTGGGAGCATGATAACCTTAGCTCGTTTCCAAGTAGAGGGGAAATAGCCTTGCTGCAAACAGGCGTTAAATATCTTTGTTAGTTGCACCAGAGCTTTTCTCGGGAGATGCTTAAGTTCCTCATTAGTCACTTTGTCTGGACCGGCAGCTTTCCCATTAGGCAATTTCCTAATGAGCTTGTAAATTTCCTGCGGTGTTATGGTGGGTAGTTGTTGCTCTTGCTTCTGCGCCACCCAGGTTTGTACCCATGTCTGGACCTCCCGTCTGGCGGAGTGAGATGTTCACAGCCCTTAAATTCAAGCGCATAGAACTACGTCAACCAAATACTTTCGTCATAGAATATGTTTGAAATTATGTCCATTTCCCGCCACATATCTTTTAAGATAACTTGCATTTATACTCGAGGTAAATAAAACCTGGAGTATTTTGCGGGTATCTGCAAAACAAAACAAAAACCGTGCGAGTCAATCGAGCGTTAATTAACATTATGTAATTCAGAAACTAACTCTACTCACGCAATCGCGTGGTTGCAATTCCTGAACAGCAGTAATAATTGTAAAAGTTGAGGTATTCCAAGCCGTGGTTAGCGAAATTCCTGACTCCTATGCATTCTTTCTCAGAGATTTCTTTAGACTTCGTCGTTTCTTTTCTCATGCCATGGAGTATTTTTCTCTTTGAGAACTCGGCTATATACTTTCGATTTATTATAAAAAATAGATCCCGTTTCCTTACAGCTATTCACAAGACTACGAACTGTTTCTCTGAGCTGCTTACGAACAGTAGGGAATCATATTCATAAATAGCGTCTCACTTCTCTTCGACAATTTCTTTTCACATAGGAGACATAGATATGTGCTAAAGTTGAGGAAGTTTTGGCATTATAACAGCGAAATACGTCTCACAACGCACGAGATCAACCCCTGTACAGCACGAGTTAGCGGCAGGTAATTAGCCCGTATACGGAAAAACCGGTAGAAACAACGCAATGCACGGCAAGTAATTTCTCGTAATACGGCCACCTGTCCAAACGAAGGTTATTTATTATAAGACTTACCCTAACTCTAACCAATGCATATAGGACTTCTATTCCCAGCATAGCCATGTGGAGGACAAATCACGTGTGGATGAAAGAGCTAAGTAAAGGAATAGTGTAGTGTTTAAGAAATAGAAAACTATCACTTTTTGGCATTTAGGAGAAACAATTAACTGATTCTGATGTGCATGAGTAGAAAGACAGGTGTGGAACTATGTTGTCCCATACTTCGGTGGAAGTTGTCTTCATTAAGGAATGTAAAACCCTCAAGCCTGATAAAGAGGTTTCTGAGCAAACATTAAGCGAGTTGTCATGCCCAATATAGAATGCGGCGTTAAAAACCATAGTCTATAAATAAAACTCGATTTAAAATTCAACTTAGGAGGATGGGGACAATTTACGAAGAGCTATCGCCTTCTGCTTTTACGTTGGTGCCAATTGAAGGAGCGCTTTCCTATGTCATGCTGCTATTGTCTACGAGAGTGGCGCAAAATCGATGACGTAATTAGTGCCCATTATGGCAAACCCTCTCTCGTCATGAGTTAAGCTGACGAATGTACTGATGTACGTGAACGTTTAAATTTATCCTTATTCTCTTTCTTGGTTGTAGAAACTATGTGCGTCACCGGCTAAATATGCATTCGCACTGAGCACATTGCACTTATACGATTTTTCGTCCAGCGCTAATACAGGTTCACATGTTTCTTTTTCAGGTATTAAGTAAATACAGAACTACTATGTTCATAGCTGGTTTCCGATATGACTTTTCCTAGGTAATAAAAATATGACGATGTGACAAAAGATATTTGCAGCATAAAATGATGCTACACTCCTTATTGCTGGGTACTTCAAAGAGATCTATGTTATAATTAATCTTTATTTGTTTATTGGCCATACATATCCATTTATTTTTCTCTCGATACAGATATTTGTCTAAATTTCTTATTTGAGGTTTATCTCCAAAATTGTCTTTACCGCTATCTCAGATCTCAGTCGCGTCTAATTTTCTATAAGCAACTGACTTCTCCAGTCTCTTATTCCTGGACATTCAATTAATAGAATATGAATGTAATTTTCATTACCTCTGCATACTGGGCATAAAACTTGCTCTAAGTTTTTCTCTAATTATATCAATCACTATAACCCTCCTGCTTCAGCCTTCTTTCAGTTCTCTACATCGACTTTAATAGAACATCTTAATTTTCTCTTTGTCCTAAATTCAAGTGCTAATTGACTTACAAGTCTCCCCGAATGTCTTTGTGGTCTGGTGATTTGCTTCTAAATCCAGAGATCCCAGGTTCGATTCTTGACTAGCGGGCGGGTATTTTTCTTTAGTCAAGATGAACTCTACTCTTTATACAATGTAGAAATATAAAAGAGAGCGTAAATGTGTATGTGCATTTTAAGACAACCCAAAGATTAATTCAAACTCAAACAATAAATGGGCTGCTTTGAACAATTGCTACAAAGACATAGCCGATGTGACTTGTATGTTAAAGACGACAAATGAAACCAAAAGAAAATCCACTCGGCAAATTGTCTGTTCCTAACCTCTCAACCCACATTTCATTTTAAGTAGTGTTTAACCCCCGTTCTTACTGCATGTGGCACCACAGGCGCTTAACCCTGTTGATACATGAAGCAAAACTGTATTTTGGAAGGAAATGTCCCAGAACGTTCCCGACTTTGCCTTTTATGAGGACAGGAAGGACTGTCATATTCTGGCGGGATTTGAACTGAAGACATCTCAACTGCGGAACCGTCTAGCCCAGTGCTCACATTTCATTCCCAATCAGTTCATATCCAAATCTATCTGTTCAGCTCGCTTGTCTTCAAGCGTAATCCTGACATTCTTAAACATGCTTATAAAATGAGTCTCACATATAACGCTATGAAATAATGTTTTATCCTTGATCGTCTGTCTGACAGGGGTGATATGATTTGACATTTCTGTATCTGTCTCCGTGTATCACTTTCTACATTCTGAAATTGGGGCTATTTTTACAAAAACTCTTAAATGAAGGCTGTGTCTTTATCCACTTGAATGCTGAATTATATTTAGTGCTGTAGACCAAGAACTGTGAAACTATGGTGCCTACTTTCAAGGTTTATGTGAGCATCTTTGAGAAAATGTAAAGAAAACTTAAAAATAAGCACAAAATGTGAAATTGTGCTGCTCTAGCTTTGAATAGTAGCCACTTGACGGTGCTCTTTAAAGCCTAATTGCCAATGTACAACGCTTAAACCCATTGTTGAATTTGACTATCGACATTGAACAAAATTATCAGATAACATGTTGAGTAAACAAGCTGCACATCAACATGTTATGTTAACATTGCCCATGGCTTTTGTGTTTAAAAACAAAAACAAATAAATAATAAATTTATACCAACATTTAACATCGGAATAGGTCAGGCTAGCTTGTTATATATTAAAGTCAATCTATATCTGTTGATGGTACACACTGAGAAATGGACGAAGACGAGCTCTCCAACTATATTCAAATACCGCATATTCTTGCAAAGTCCTTTCAATTATATGATCAAATATTAGATGTAGAAACTTTAGTTTAATGCCGAGGCATACTTTTTTATTTTATTTAATTTTGTTCGCATGTTTGTTACCAAAACATTCCTATTCGCGAAATAAAATGTGTTAACACACATCAAAAATCGGCGTGAAGCTATAAAAATTCATTGAAACCTTTGGCGAACTCCAGAAGTAGCATTAATGATTATTTCGCATTGAGGTTTGCTACTTAATTTTCACACAAATAGAATATTTGTTATAGAGAAAATAATGTTGTTTGCTGGGATGTGCCGTAAAATTGTACTTAATTTCACGATCTATCTTATTATTTATAATGTATACTTTAAAGATAGGCTAATAAATAAAAAATACCTCAAGAATTTTCCAGGTGATTATATTTTTTGTGTAGGTGTATTTTATCCTCAGAGTACACAAGTTTGAGAACGTTAGTTAAGATGATCTAAACTGCTACACTTTCTAAATGTTTTAAGAACAAGTTGTCGACTTCTGTTCAAATATACACCCAGCTGCTCCTTCACTCCCATCTAATATTTACCCCTTGTAAGAGAATTACAACTTAGGCAAAGAGCCACTAAGCGACCATTTCACAGAAAGTCGTTCTTTATAAGTAACTACGGATATTGAAAAGGGAATCGTTGCTAAACTCCGTATCAAACCTCGCAATCACACGATTCTCTTGAATTGCGTTTTCAACGGGCAAAACGTTGGCTGAAAGAAGATTGAAGGCGCGACCTACACTGAAAGACCAAAAAATGCAGACATTGGCTGAAAAGCTTTCCCATTGCAGCTATGGCATTTAACCCCAGAAAATGTATATAGCTGACACCTCTTACAGTTCTTAAATAATACGAAATTGTAAATACATAGTTGTTACCTCTAGACTGAAACATGTGACAGTATGCCGTGTGGTGCATTTAGTAAAACACATCGACAATGCACAGGACATACGGATGTGAGATCAAGTGTACGGGAGTATGATTCTTAAAGAGCCGATAACAACCACTGCATGAAGTTTACGGCGGGACTTTATGCTGTCGCAGTGCAGTACTAACAAGATATCGATCCTAGGACATCCTTTCTGCGTAGTTAACTTCTTTTATTTGTATTATGCTAAAGAGGCAGTCATGATTAATGCAGCAGTACGCGCAAAAGCTAACGAATGGTTTCGCGTACCCGAGAGCAACGCAAGCTTTTCATACTGTCAACTACCAGGTTGCAATGACACAAGTTAAGAAGTTAAGCGGAATAACATTTTTCTGTGATATTTTATGTAAATGGGTTCATTTAAGGGGACCTGCTGTTGGAATTTGATAAACATTTTCAAAACATTAAAAAATTACTTTATGTCCACGTTTAGTCGGAACCTTTAGGCTCAATTACATAATAAATATTTTGCTCTAGGACCCTTCAAAGCTTCAAAAAGTGAGCATTTAAATGCTGAAGAGTATACTCTAATGACATGTATTTAATCCTTTTTGGCTATACCTAAGCTATAGGCCATACAACGAAGGGGGGACCCCTCCCCCTCCCTAGGGAAGAGATGAACTAAAGGAATCACAGGAGGCTACAGGCCGCAAGCAAAGAGGCTACAAAAATGTGCGACAGTCCCTAACAGTATCACCCTCGAAGACCCTTCCCACTGCTGTAGGTGCCTAAAGAGAGCGGTGAGTAATCCTCGAACAGGGAGCCTTTTAGTGGTCACAGGGGAAACTCTTTCCTTTGAACAACCGTCCGCGCCATCTCTTCAGGACAACCATATACACCACGAAACCCGGAAGCACACTTGTAAAATGAGAAGGAAACGGATTGTAAGGGACATTAAAAAAAGTCACGGTAGCTGAGAAACCGCTCCTACTGACCTGGGATAACTACGAAAAACCCACGGTCAGAATGGGCGCTTGACGGAAATCAAACCTGCGAGGTCTAGAATAGGAGCCTAATACGTTACCGCGGAGCCATCTTGCTCGGTACCAATGCATTTTACTCAACTGTGATGTTTCTTACATTTTACACATTGAACATGTAGTATGTAACCGATTCATGATAGCATTTAAACAAGAAACTCATAGAGGGTGAAATTAAAAAAAAAAAAAAAAAAAATTGCAAATAATTTTATAGTTTTAAATTGCTCTAGATATGACATGGTCGTCTCCTTGGCACGGTGATAATGCTGCTGCTTACCAAGCAAGGGAGCCGGATTTAGTTCCCGGTACCAAAGTGGGGATTTTCTTCCGCTGGGAGATCTGATCCGGGGTGCACTCTAACTTGTTAGGTCCTTGAAGAGCCAACTGAGGAGATACTTGAAAAGTAGCTAGAACACGTCATAAACGGCCGGGACGGACCGGGTTGGTGATCACGTACCACCTCTAGTACTGCAACCCACTCAGGATGCCTGTGATAAACAGAGGTGGGGGACGCAGTGTTCGGGTGGTAGGCCTTCGCCCGGATAGTCTGTTGTACCACGGGGTTACGTTACGTTACGTTCAAGATATGATATAATTAATTATTCTGGAGTACGCTTAACCCACGTCTGCTAAAAGATTGGGCCACTTATTTATTTTGGCAATCTTGTAACAAATTCAAGCGACTGAACATCTACCTGTTGTATTTAGTGATCATGAGGTGGTCAGCCCACATAAACTTTGAACTTAAAACTTCATTACACTGAATACTAGTTTATTGAACGATTGTAATGTGCTTGGCAGATTTGAACAGGGTGGACGAATTGGAAACTACGTTTGATATTCTTCCACAGCTATTCAGAATGACAGGTGCACTTAATTAAGCCCAAAATTCAACTCCTTTGAAACAATGTTCCTATGAAAACATCAAAGTTGAGAATTTAATACCTTTTTATTTTCGCTGCGTACAGGAATTTCACCAGTTATTTTAAAAGAATGGAAGAGATCAAACTTAGAAGTAGAGTTAAAAGGAGCGTTGCTAATGAAAGGATAAGTTTATATCATGTGATGAAAATGTGCTAGAGATGTCAGAG
The DNA here is from genome assembly GCA_030765045.1 of Tenodera sinensis. Lineage (NCBI taxonomy): Eukaryota > Metazoa > Arthropoda > Insecta > Mantodea > Mantidae > Tenodera > Tenodera sinensis. Next base: position 138,896,051 of record CM060961.1, on the reverse strand, counting down.
GAATCTGATTTTACAGTCAGGAGGGCTGAACACGTGGCGACGGCCCAGCGTGAAATCACTAATGCCTTCTTCCGTCAATATTTTACTTAGTTCACTGAGCTGGATACGGAAGCGTTTTAGTAATGAAATTGAATCTTCAACTTCCTCCCTGAGTCTCTTTGAAGAGAACACTACCTTACAGAGCAGGCCATTACAAATAATGAACCTTTTGAAACATTAAAACAACAACGCCTATAGCACCAAATTGAGGCAGCACTTTTCACGAGTTTCACATACTATTTTGGAATGTTATTTATTGGGGATGATTTAGTGAAGGTTTTCAGTATTACAAAACCAACAATAGTATGTGGAAGGGTGTTATTGTGCCAATAAGCAAGCAACGCGATAAATATTAAGTTACTAATCACAAATCCATTATACTGTTAAATTATGTTTATAAATAATTAGCCACGGCATGAGCCAACATAATCAGGCACATGCTTGATAGATTAATTCGTCCATCATAAACATGTCATTCTTCTGTTTTCTTGATTTAATATCTTATGTATTCTTTACGAGATGCTGTGGCGTATTGTCGTTAACAAGCATTTATAACACCACTTATCTAGAACTAAAGAATGCTTTTGACAGTTTGTATCTGTTTGTACTTGTTTCAGGTTTTGAAATAACATGTGTTTAATAACCAGATTTTGCCTCGGAAACTCTTTATTCTGATTTGTTACACATCTCTTTGAAGTATGAAACCGAAATGTCAATACATATATTTTATAACAGAAAGGAACAAAAGGAGATTCTAGTCAATAGTTAAGGGGAAGACGTAATAAAGCTGAATATGTTAAAGTCTCAAGAATGGAAGCCTACGCAGATTTAAATGAGTGATAAGGTTACAATTGTTGTTTGTACGAAGCCATAGTGATTCCGCGGGCTGATTCGTATCTTACCATGACGTGCTCTAAAGTTAGTCAATGGAAATCGCTTCCTTCGTGTTGCTCACGCAAAAATAAATGCAAGACACACTCGTCTTGAATCGAGTCGAGATAACGCACGTGCAACTTGGGAGTTGTACGTGGGCACGTATACATAATTCGGTGGTCGCTAAAGGGTGACAAGGTTAAAGTGTTATAACGTTGTAGTTGAAGTTACAAAGTTACATTCTATTTAAATATCGTCGGCAGTTCTCTACAAATCTGGAAATTTACAAATAAAGTGATATGTTGGTTAATTCTTCGTTTGGTTCCATTCCTACCATAACTCACGCATACCCTGCAGATTAGGACCTCTTGCTAGAGCTAGTCCGGACACCAAACACGAGATCTTATAGGTCTTAAAGGCGACGTCTTCGAAGGAGAGGAACATTTGCGTCAAGTATCTTCCAGATCTTCTAGAATCAGATCGTTGCAATTTCAAGTGGTGAATGATATCCTGCCCACTTGTAATATGGTGGACACAGTTTAGAGGCAGAACCCAAGAGTTCAAGGTGGCCGACATTACACTAACCAACTGACGAAAGAATTCCAAAAAGCAGTCCGTCCAATGTGCATAATAAAAACCTCAAATATCACGGAGTTAAAGTAACATTTTCAAACGATAATAATTCTTGAACGTCGTTACCACACAAAAAGAATGTATTAACCTTCGGCAAATCTTGTTCTGCAATAACACTTTTGGACGAAATCACTTCCGAGCGTTAAATATCGTAATAAATATTTAATGCACTACTGTGTAGCGAACAGAAGAATAACAACAGTAAGTATCACTGCATATACTACTCTAAAAGAATTCAAGACAAAATCACGCAAACACGAGCAGTACGTCCACAGATTGATTGATTGATTAATTAATTAACACGGCGTCTAAACGGAATCTTGTTTTAAAATCTATCGGTTGGCCTTTCTGCAACACGTTCGTAAACAAGGACTTTTGTGGCAACATAACAGACGCAATAACACCAGCTATGGCCGTAGCTTTAGCAGGGTTAAATGTCATGAACAGTTGGCGGCACTAATCTAACCGAACGGATGGAATATCACCAGATATAACCAGACAGCACCATAATGGGGAGAGGGGGGGGGGGGATGTCAAGGTTGTTTTTGGGGTATCTCAATAAGCTGTGCTTACTATAGTATACAATTCATCTCACTGAAGCAAAAGGCTTAAAGTGCGTGGATTGGTCACGCTGAAGCATAAATTAGATTAATAACCAGTCCATGAAGGGACACTTCATGGATTCTCTGAAGGAACTACAATTGTGTCAATATGAACATTGTACCTCCAACATCCTTTTTCGACCACATCTTATGTTGACTCCTACTTCCAGACATAAGTTTTGTGTATGATTATTAACTAATAATAATAGCAAATCGGCCAAGTTGAACAAGTGTTAGTACTAACTTTTACTTTGTCTACTAGGTATAGTAAAGTAGAGGAAGTATTGTATTCCACCCAACATTCCGATGTCGAGATTTCACCGGAAATATGTATTGAGGTCCCTGAATAGGAAAAAAAACGTTTTTGGAAAAAAGTCCGTTTGTATGTGTGCGCGCGCGCGCGCGCGCGCGTGTGTGTGTGTGTGTGTGTCAGTCTGTGGACAGCATAACTCAAAAACGAAAAACCAAAGTTGGTATTTGAGGTTCATGTCTTTCAAGGATGCGACACGAAGATTTTGAAGACAATTGCTCTACCCTAAACTACACTTGACATGAAGATTTTGATTTTGTTGAAAATTACTAACGATTTTTATTAAAATGCCATATATTTGAGATATTTTATAAGAAATGAAATGTACATCTTAATTTTCTGGCTATAGCTCATATAGTACTGTTTACTCTGGATGACTTTTGCATACCTGGTAAACCGTAAGAGATAGACCAAATCTTGCTATACAAAAATGCAGATATTTCTAAAATACACAATTTATGTCTAAAAAAATTTTTTTCGTGGAGTTAACCATTTCGGAGATATTCTTTGTTATTTGTGTGAGTTTAAGAGAACTTATACTTCCGTTAAATGGCATATCGTTACTCATTTTGTATATGTTAACCGTGCAAATAGAACGGAATTTGAAAGCTTTAAAAGATTTGACTATCGCTCAAAGCCTACTCTATTTCTATATTTCCCTTGTACCTACAAGGAAATGAATAATACGATAATTTCTGCTAATGTTTATCTCAACTAGCACGAAGAAAATAGTGGAATAAGAGTTTGTAAGAATGGTTAATACAAGAGTGGAGAAAGTCTTGTGAATGCAACACATCAGATTTTTTAAAATTGAGTTTTGATGCCACAGATGCTTGTGTTCTGTAAAACCTCCTTCCCTGGCCCCTCTTGGAAGTTCCTGCTCGGGCTGCAAGAGTCGCCTCGTCGCTCTCTCCCTGGGTAGAGGAAACCCTTCGGTCGTGCGCCAGGTGTCAATATCTGTAACTGTTAGGGACTTCTGTGCGTCTATGGGCTTCGCTGGCCCTTTTTCTGACAAATCTACGGTCTCATTTCGCCTCATTCCTTCCCCTGGGGGTGGGGTGGGGTGGGGTGGGGTGGTAGCCCCCAATATAACCGTGTCGGAGTTGCGGTGAGTCCACATGTCTTCCTTACTGCAATACTTTACTACAATCATAATCACAATCGATTTTGATTCTCTCGCTGAATATAATGCATTTAATGTGTTCCATAACCAGTAAAATATTTACTTTCTAATGTTTGTATAACTGTTACTCTTGAATATAAATAGTTACACAATAAAAATAAAAGTATTAGAAATTAGATATTTCTGGTGAAATCTCTATATCAAATTTTTAAGACTGCCATTGGAGAAACTAATATACGGTGCTTAACGTAACGTCGAATGAACAATGTATTTTATGTGAATATGGTGTGAATATCCTTTAGAACAACACACACACACACACACACACACACACACACACACACACACACACACACACACACACACACACACAAACAAACACACTCGCGCGCGCACACACACATGCATATGCATGTATGTAAATGTTATTAGTTGTTGGTAGAGAAAGCTGTGAGAAAGCATCACACCAGGTTGTCCATTCAATAGTTAATTTAAGAGAGTTTAAATTGCTTTAATATTAAAGAAAATAGTTTTCCACATTCCTGTGGAGCTGAGAAGACAACGTTGGTACTTGACACGAAAAAGAAAATAACGGATAAAAAGACTTTCAGAATTAGTTCAAACTAAAGTTTGAGAGCTCATGAATGCTGGATATTAGTTGAGGTATTTGCTACTCTCCCTGTGTGAGGTTATAGTTGTTTGATTTACTCCGCCATATCTGAACTGCATGCACCTAAAATGTAAGCTAATTAGTTATAGTGCTATGGTGAGCACAACCAAACCAAACAACTTAAGTATTCCCAAAATCCCCTCACAGTCACCGATGAATTAGGTTGTACCTTATGTTGACAAACACATGATTTTCTAGCTATACAGTATGTTAAAATACACCATGAATGTATGAGAGATAATAGTAATTTCAAAACAAAGAGAAAAGAGCCGTGACGTTTTGGCGTTAACTTTCCATGTATGAATTCTTTGCAATGTGTTTCTTCACAATTACATTTCTTCAAACTGGAACTCTTTGCTGAAATGTGGACTGATAGTTCACCTGCGCACTAAACCAAAGAAAGGATTTAATTTATTCATTAAATTCTTTTACAAGTAATACTTAATTCTTAATTTGAGATGGATTCCTTGTATGTCCAAAAGTAAAAAATCTGATGTGATGCACTCACATGACTTTCTCTACTCTTGTACTAACCTTTCTTACAAACTCTTATTCCTATATCTTCTTCGTGTTAGTTGAGATAAACATTTGTACAAATTATCTTATTGCTTATTTCCTTGTAGGTGCAAGGGGAATATTAGAATACAGTAGACTTTGAGCGATAGTCAAATCTTTTAAAGCTTTGAGATCCCGTTCTCTTTGAACGCTTAACATATAAAAAAAAAAATCTGATGAGTTGCTCTCACAAGACTTTCTCTACTCCTGTACTAACCGTTCTTACAAACTCTTATTCCTATATCTTCGAGATAAATGTTTGTACAAATTATCTTATTGCTTATTTCCTTGTAGGTGCAAGGGGAATGTTAGAATACAGTAGGCTTTGTGCGATAGTCAAATCTTTTAAAGCTTTGAGATTCCGTTCTCTTTGCACGCTTAACATATAAAAAAATGAATAACGATGTTCCATTTCACGAAAGTTCTAAGTTTTCCAAAACTGACACAAATAACAAGGAATATCTCCGAAATGGTTCAACCTAGAAGAAAATGCATTCAAACACAAATTGTGTATTTTAGCATTTTTTGTGCGGTATGATTTGGTCTATCTCTAACGGTTTACCAGTTATGCAAAAGTCGTCCAGTGTAAATACGACTACAGAGGCTATAGCCAGAAAATTCAAGATATACATTTCATTTGTAATCAAAATATATCAAACATATGACATTTTAATCAAAATCGTTAGAGCCATTTTCAAGAAAATCAAAATTTTTGAAAAATTTTCCATGTAAAGGGTAGTTTAGGGTGGGGCTATTTTCCTCAAGATCTTCGTGTCGCATCCTTGAAAGACATTAAACTTAAACACCAACTTTGGTTTTTAACCGACTTTTCGTTTTTGAGTTATGCTGTCCACAGACACACTATCACACACACACACACACACACACACACACACACACACACACACACACACACACACACACACACACACACACACACACACACACAGACCTTTTTCTATTTTTTTTTTTTTTTATTTTTTATTATTCAGGGGGTCTCAAAACATATATTTCCGATGAAATCTCGACATCGAATTTTTGGGTGGAATACAATACTTCCCCTACTTACCATTAGAGAAAGTAATATGGTGTTTATGTACTCCGGTGTGTACTGGATAAGCATAAGATTGTAACATTCTCAAATTGACCGTGGAATCTCAATAGTTTCCTTGGATACCTTTATAAATCACTCTTCTTCATTTGGCTTATTTACTATCGTAAAGCAGTTTAATTAACACGCTTTCCCCTATGACACTTCTGTCTGGGTAGCTCAGTTGCTTAGGCTTTGGTCTACTTGGTTTAAAGTCGTTCCAGATCGATGGTTTGTAAGTGTGCTTAAAAGCGACAGCCCCTTTTCAGTAATTTACTGGCATGTGAAACAGCTCCTGTGGGACAATATACTGGTACACTAGCGCCACTTATATGGTCTTGGTAACTGACGTTTAAGTATTTTGATAACTATATTCAAAGTTCAACGCATCAAAACAAACGATCTTGTACTCCATCGAGGCGCGGCTCTGGCTGTACGCTGCCTTAGCGTGCACCATGTTTATTGCACTGCACCGGACCATACGCTGCGAGTACTCGAGGAAGCGTTGCTTTTAACCTGAGGGCTAAAAAAAGCTCGCACTTCTAACTGCTGAGAAACAACGCATTTTAGTAACGGTGTGAATGTAAGAATCAAGAAAACATGTAAGTTCAAAATATATGAGGTTGTTTCAATTCCAATACATGTATATAGCACATTAGGTCTGCATTTCTAAGCTGCTTGTGAAGGAATTAGTTTACAATTACAACCCATATAACAAATTCTGAAATCAAATATTATAGGCTCATCATTTCTTATTATTATTATTTATATCAAATTATGAGTGTGTTTTGCATAAGGTTCTGTTGCGACTGAATTTGGTTTGAAGGCGTTCCATTTTTATCTAGAAAAGAATTATTTCTTTTACTTAAAAGCTGTCAAGCTAAATCTATCAAATTGAAAATTCACGTCAACTGCAAATGTTGAATCTACTGTCCATAACAACACTATATGTTCACTACACGTAAGTAAACTCTTTGTCGCTTGTATGTCACTATTTCGTACACCAAGGCTTTATTCTGGAAGCGTCGATTTTCCGGATGGCTAAGCAGAAAACGAAAAAAAAGGGCAGAATCCTGATGAAGAAACTTTATGAGGGGATTGTAAAGAGATGGGGATTTCTTCTTCTAGTTCTTAGAAACTTTCTCTTGAAGTTCTCTTGGAGGTGTTTGTGAAGTTTGTTCAGGAAATATTAGTGATTCTACCCGAAAGTGAGAAATATTTTTATTCCAAACCTGCATTATTGATACAATGTATCAGAAGCAAAAGGGGTGTTTTTGCATATGTCCGCTCATAGTGGTAAGATAGGTACTATAGCCCAGCGATGTCCAACTTTATCTCTTTAGAGACACGTAATTAGCTTTTGCTTCCCCATCTCCGACCTTCTGTCGAAGGATGAGTTAGCTAACGCCTGTACCGTGTAAAACCACGTGCAGACAGTCAGTATCCAGTGACGGACACAAACAGGCGATTCCATCGCGGTTTATGTAGTCTTCAGAAGACCTCTTCATTCTCGATGATTTATTTGGAATACTTCTTTTTTCTTTTGAGTGAACTATTTCCGAGATATTCTTTATTATTTGTTTGAACTTGCAAATACTCAAATAGGAGTGCGTTATTCATGTGCTTTTTCACCTGGGCTTGTAAAGAGAACGGGATTTCAAAGGCATCGCACAGCAACCAGTTCTTAAGACACTTCACTATCGCTTAAAGCCTACTGTATTCCCATATTCCCCTTGCACCTACAAGAAAATTAGCAATAAGATAATTTCTGAAAATTCTTATATCGATTAAAATGTAGTAGATAGAGAAACACGCATTTGCAAGAATAGTTTGTAGAAGAGTGAGTATAGCTAGCTCATTGCAAACAGTTTCTCCAAATTGAATTACGTATATTAAAAGTCTGTATCGCAATAGATTACGTGACGGTCACTTGGTGTATCTTCTAAGGCTATGCACTTCGACTGTGTCGCCAAATATTGATCGACTTCTTAAACGTAAGCAGTACCAAAGAATTTACCAATGAACACATGTTTATGACAGAATTTGAAAGTGCTTTCGTACATCAAACGCAACATACGTGTAACTAAACCGCCACTGTAGCACAATGCACGTCTATGCGAGTGACACAGTCTACGTATAGTGTAAGGAGGTAAATCCAACCTCGCCTCTTTCACAAACGTTTGGCATTGCTGCTATAGCTTTTGTTAACCAGATATGAGCTTGGGTTACCGTATGGAAGGCTCCGACTAAACGACTGACCGGCCGATTGAAGAATCGAGGAGAAAGGGAGAGGAAGAGCGTTCTTACTGCGGCGCAAATTCTATAAGTTTTTCTGGCATCTTTGTTGTCCCTCTCACGCAGCTTCCAGAAACACTCGCAGTTGCATATGAGAGAGGGCTACGAGATTGTGACGTACAGTGAATGCACTATTGCGTGAGATTGGAGAGGTGTTCGACGCCCCTGGGAAGGAAGAGTGGGAGAGTGAGTGAGTGAGTGGGGTTTAAGGGCCCATTGACAGCAAGGTCGGGAGGAAGATACTGCTGCTTAGGCGAGGAAAGGTGAAGTGACAATGGAAATTGAGGTAAATTCTCTTATTGAAATGACATGAAAACTGAACATAGTTACACTAGCATACGTTAGGTGATAGGTGTGACTATATTAGTGAAACTATTAATCTTTTGATAGAAATAGGGAAATACGTGGAAACAGGAAAGAAGCCTGTTACGGTCAAATACCATCAATAGTGAACTTACATATTGTAGATATGAGATTCAACAATACTAAAAAGGAAAGTGCAGGTTACAAGAAGTTTTCTGACGTTTGTAGCCCACATTATCCAAACTCAAGCGATAGTTATAAGTTGCTACTTCTAAATTTTGGATGTTTTTTTTCCAGTTTCTTACATTTTGGTGTTCCAGATTATTGTACTTTCCAAATAAAACTATACGGAGCTTTAGGTTCTGAAGAACTGTCTAAAGATATTCATCATCATTCTGGTTTTATTAGTCATTGTATTTTGAAATCTGAATTTCAGCTTCGGAAATCCTGAATGGTATTTAATGCAAGAATATTAGTTTTCAACTTTAACAAAGACGCACCAGTAGCATTAAAGTTAACAGCAGTAATACTTCAAGGAACTTGGAGAGTAATAATGGTCCTTTAGAGAGGAAACTCTATGATTTAAAGCAGCTTAAGAGAAATCCCAATTTTGAAAGTTTTATCGCTTAACACTATTGATAATTCCAATTCTTGTTGTAATATGACATCTCAATATATTCTCAGCATATAGTTTTCAACATCGTCAGAGAATAATCAGCTTGTTGCACTTTTAGCTTTGTTGTTAGAATTATACCTAATTGATAGCAACGACGAGCTAACCATCACTTTTTTAAAATAATAAAATACATGCTTCGAGTTACCATAGAAACTCCGAAACATCCTCTCTGAGTTCGGCTAACATTAGCTGTGTGTAATGAGATAATTTAGGGAGTGTCTATTGAAAACGTGCAATTTTGTTTTCTTTTAGCAACATTACACCAACTTGACAAGAGGTCACGTAGATAGCGTAACTTGTTAGGAGGCTGCATTGTCCATTGGTAACTTCCGGTTTAATCTGAACTAACTGAAGTTCTCCATTTAAATAGCTAGGGGATGATATTTTCGATAAAATTACGTTAAACTTGCATATTTTTTCTTCTAAACGACACATTAATATCTCTACAGGCAATATATGACATTTATATTATCAACATGTTTGCTTTTATGGCACAAATTTTTGTAAGGAATAGAATTAGATGAAGATAACATATGAACTCATAATTTCTAATATTTTGGAAAAATCTTCATATAAGCACTCTCAAAAATCTTCACATTTCTTCGTTACTTGTAATATTTAAGCCTTTTAGTTTCTCTATACATAGAGTAAGTAAAGAAAGCGTTGTATTCCACCCAAAAATTCGATATCGAGATTTCACCAGCCCCCTGAATCCAAAAAGTAGGATGTTTAGAAAAGATCCGCGCGCGTGTGTGTGTCTGTCTGTGGCTAGCGTAACTGAAAAACCAAAAGTCGATCAAAACCCAAAGTTTGTATTTAAGTTTAATATCTTTTAAGGATGCGACACGAAGATTTTGAAGAAAATTCCTTCCCCTAAACCACCCTTTACATGGAAAAGATTTCGAAAATTTTTATTTTTTTGATAATGTCTCTAACGATTTTGATTAAAATGCCTTATATTTGAGATATTTTTATGTCAAATGAGATGTATATCTTGAATTTCATGGCTATAGCCCATGTAGTCCTATTTACTTTGGTGACTTTTGCATAACTAGTAGACGGTAAGAGATAGACCAAATCTTACTGCACAAAAAAATGTAGAACTTGCTGAAACACACACAACTTATGTATAAATAACTTTTTTTGTAAAGTGAACCATTTTGAAGGTAGCCTTGTTATTTGTGTGAGTTTTGGAGAACTTATACTTCTATCAAATGAAACATCGCTATTCATTTTTATATGTCAACCATGCAAAGAGAACGGAATTTGAAAGCTTTAAAAGATTTTACTATCGCTCAAAGCCTACTGTATTCCCATATTCTCCTTGTAGCTACCAGAAGATAAACAGTAAGATAATTTCTGAAAATGTTTATCTCAGCTAACACGAAGTTGTAGGAATAAGAGTTTGTAAGAACTGTTAGTACAAGAGCAGAGAAAGTAATGTGAGTGCAACACATATTTTTTACATAATTACAGTTACCGGTGAATTGGGTTTTCTAGATAGTTTATTTGGACAGTTTCTACGGAGCACGTTTAGAAAACTACTCATTCTAGTAAACTCTTTTCGCACGACCCTTTCCAACAAATCAAGTACACTTAAGGAAACGTAGGGCATCCTCTATATCATATCTAAAACTAAACGCCCCCTATTCTTGAAGAGCTTTTATTTGGGCTAACCTGTGCTTTAGGTGGCATCTCGTACTCTAATTAGTATTAAGCAAGGACCAGTAACCTGTAACTTCGTTTTCTTCTTTTTCTTTGTTATAAGTTCAAGGTTTTCACGATGATTAAAATACGAGGCGTGCTTTTAAACTAAGTGCCATTTAAATATTTTGCCGCTGCAGCGCTGCAGTCGAGATTGTGAGCATGTACATCTCTTCCTCCATTCATTAGGAAGCCAGAAGTGGCTGTGAGCTACGTCACTTTGTTTTTTCCTGTTGTTTGAACGTTTCGAAATGTTAAAAACAATCGAACAGCTCCGAATGCAAAGTCAGATCAGTGATTTCGTTTTGTGAATCCAAGAAGTGTTATGTCAGTAAACATTCTTTCTCAACTGTGTGAGGTTTATGGGGAAACAATCAGTGACGATCCAAAGCCACATACAGCCTAAACTCAAGATCTTATCGCATCATTTAGTTGGAAACAATTTAACCATCCGATTTGGCACCAAATGATTTTCTTCTGTTGCTTCATCTGAAGAAATTCCTTGGTGGAAAGCATTTCAACCACGATGATGTTAGAAAGGAAGTACAGGCTTGGCGGCTTTTATCATATGCAGTATCATTCTTTGACAAAGGCTTACAGAAACTTATTTTCTGTTAGGATAACTGGCTAATTAATATTCTGTTACTTTTTAAAAACTTATCGATGCTTACTTTTAAAAATAAACCTATTGTCTCCATGGAATTTGTGTATTTCCCTCGTATTTTGATATGGACAGAAATCTACAAAGGTTTTTTAAGCACATGAAGTGAATCTCCTTTAAAGCTTTAAAGTATAAGCTCTTTCAGCTTATATTTGATAATATTTTGGAATTCCCTTCCTATTTTCATGCTGTTTCTTGTCTGAACAATAAAGGAGAAGGTAACACTGAAGTATCTCCATGAATATCTTCATGCTTTGTTTTTATATTCGCACTCGATTTTGAGATGCATACTTTAGGGACAGCTTGTATAAAATTTGGGCTGAATACATGTAAGCTTTTGAGCTTCCGTTATGACTATGTTTAACACAAACAGAGGTGCCTCTTCTGGTTAAATGTGTTATGTGAGAAACAGCGTACATCACAGGCTGTGCAATTCAACCGGAGAAGCGACATGTGAGCACCAACAGCATGCGGAATTATGAAAGCAGAAATTCGTCTGTGTCGGTGTATCCTTCTCATTAGTCAAACCGAATGAAACCCAGTCATGTTGCACATCAGGCATTTTGCTACAGCTTCAAACAGGGGAGTCGCTAAACTATGACGGATATATCATACTGCAAGTACGACTCAGCTAGTGCTGTTAGATTGCTAATCCATAACAACGTTACGACTTTGATTTGTAGTACACAAATAGTGCTTCACATAAGCATTATAAAGAAACGATGAAACTTTAGCAGAAGTTAAACCTACAGATAAGAACAACCAACGGAATTGACTCAATGGGGAATGTTAAAACTACTTTAAAATTCCTTTGGAAGAAGCTATGTGAAATAAGAACAACTTATCCAAAATTTTATTTGCCTAACATTCACTCTTTTATTACTTATTTTCATGGGTGTTGAAAAATGATCCAGAATAAATCTTATTCCTGATAAGGGAATCAAACTATGAAATTTGAAAATTCTATATTTCTTGCAGCGCATAGTTGTTTGTTCGCAAATCGGCCTCGGCTAGGGCTCTTATCTCGTGGATGGTAGCGGATTGATTCAACAATGAATTTTAAGTTGATATCTTCTGCGAACTTTTATTTCTGCACTACATGTATTCTTGTCAGGTACATATTTTTTACTCTCGCAACCATATACCCTATTCATTCGTGAGTCAGAGAGAGAGACACGTGCAGCTCCTGTTGACGCAGGTGTTTTTTTTTTTAATTTTTTAAACTTATGGAAAACACTTTTTATTTTAGTTCTACATATGTACAAAAGAAGTTTACATTGTTTGGAACACAATTTAATGCTGTTAATATCCTATCTATGCTGCTCTTCAGTTTACACATAATAATTTCTGCATTTTACTAATAAAGTTTCCAGAGTTGATTATGATGATTATTTAACTATTTAATTATTACCAGAAAAGAATTTAGAGAGGAAGTCTGTTGGTTTCGGTTCTATTGTTTCTTTGAAGTAATTCATAACATGACCCTTCTGCTTCCATTGATTGACGGTTTCTCTCAACTCCATCTGCCCCTTGATCACAAGCATATCTATTGCTCTGATGTCCTGAACATGGCGATTCTTTTCAAATTCTTCTCGGAGCCTCACTCGGCACTTCTGTACATTCTTTGGAATATCATAGTCCAGTACTACGTAAGGGATTTGCCTATACCATGCTTTATATAAATTAAACACCCTTTTCCTCGCTTCATTTCTATCTAAAGATAAAATTGGTTTAACTTGTCTAGTAACTCTCTTCACAGCTTCGTAGGTTTGACACAGAAGTTTGTGCACTGCGTGCCTTCCAGTTTTATTACCGACAACGACTAGTTTTCCTGTCCTTTCGGCAGTTTTATATTTCTCATTGTGAACCCTTTATTCTCATTGTTTAACGGTCGTATGTTTATTATTATTAATTATTTATTATTATTATTATTATTATTATTATTATTATTATTATTATTATTATTATTATTATTATTATTATTATTATTATTATTATTATTATTATTATTATTATTATTATTATTATTATTATTATTATTATTATTATTATTATTATTATTATTATTATTATTATTATTACTATTATTATTATTATTATTATTATTATTATTATTATTATTACTATTATTATTATTATTATTACTATTATTATTATTATTATTATTATTATTATTATTATTATTATTATTATTAATATTAATATTATTATTAATATTATTATTATTGTTGTTGTTATTGTTATTACTAGATATAGTTGTCCCGTTACGTAATTAGTTTGAATGTTTTCTTTCTCTATTCTTTACCTATAATAAGCAGGGGAAGTACTGTACATAACCCAAAAAGTCGATACCAAGATTTACTGGAAATACACGTTTTGAGATTCAGCGAATAAAAAAAGGGAAGTTTTACTTTCTCTACTAGGACAGTAAGTGGAGGAAGAGTCAAAAAATTCCATTCACCGGAAAACAATTTTTGAGGCATTCTGAAAACAAAATATCAATTTTTACTTTCTCTACTGCGTATGGTAAAGTATAGTATTGTATTCCAGCCAAAAATTCGATTTTGAAAGTTCACCGGAAATATTTTCCATATAAGGACCTGCATCAGTAACAAATAAAAGTAACCGGTCGTATTTGATTCCAAATAGCCATAGTACTTTCAAAGAGCCCATCACAAACTGGGTCACAGTTACATTGTCAGTGGCCAATTACTCGCGGACATTAAGCAGATAAGGTGTAGTCTTTTGTTCATTATTTAAAGCGCCCACGATTATATTAGCAATAGAACGGCGCTCAGAATCAGGAATTTCATCAACAGACAACCACACAAACTTACCCGCTATTCATTTTGTATATTTGACAATTCGTTATTGTAACAATGTCCTACATAAGTCTTACGCAGTGTACTTTCCTCATTCACATGTTGTCGAGTGTACTTGGCAAGAAAGTTTTTAAATGTCGGATTACTAATGTTGAACAAGGAAATATCAGCAACTAAAAATGCTTGGCACAAGTCAGGAAAATTCAGTAACTCTACTTCCTAAACACTTTACTAGTTGTTTTTGAACAGGTTCTTTGTTTGCGAGTTTTCTGATTAAATTCTCCTTATGTTTTGCTGTTTTTATGTGCTGAACTATTTTAAATATTTTCTCACTCCCTACAGTTTTCTCACATGCTCCACAAAACAGTACCCCATTATCTATAGACATTAAACCACACGAAAACTCTTTCTGTAAATTAATTAATCTAGTACTCGAAGTTGGTTTTATTTTCGGCATTTGAAGAGCTTTTTAACATTTTATACGCTTAATTTAATTTGGTGGGAACCAGTTCACAACACTGTTACGTTTGAAGACCACGACACAACTACTGATGGGTAGGCAAGCGTTGCTATAATCGTGCTGCTCAAACGTTGACCTGCACATTATCTTTCTTAATATAAACCTCTCAGATAGCACACTGATTATTCTCTACGCACATACATATAGTGAAAGGGTGGAAACAGGGGGTTCACTGCATGACAACATGACTCAGCATTAGTTCTTGGCAGCTCGCGAGTTGCATCATCATGTGCAACACTACCAATATGAAAAATATTATCCAGATGGAAAAAAATAATAAAAAATCATAAAAGTCATTAAAATATGCAATATAGGGGCTATAACATTGAAATAGTAAGCATTTATCAAAAACAAGAAAATATGTAGTTATATGCACCATAAAATAATGTCCAAATAACTGAGAATTACATAATTCGTGCACATAATGTACAAGCATACATTTTTAACCACTATGAAAAAACATGCAAATGCATGAACTTCCTAGCTCTAATCATTGTTATTGGTATAATTTTCAAGCAATTGGAAACATTTTCCCCATAATTAGTTAAAATGAACAATCAATAAAGCAATGCAAAAATTAAGGAGAGGGGTGATTTTATATTTCGAAACTGTATCTTGTGTTGACTACCAAATTATAGTTGTATAAGTCTATATTCGTTCCTCTTGAAAGCACAAAAATTGATTACTTCAAAAGGAAAATCTGCATTCCTATCGGCGACTTTGCATAGGTTTGGCCCCTTAATCATAATACATAATCGTGTTAAGTTTTTTTTTTTTTTTTTTTCTCTGTAGACTTTAAGACAAATCAGATAGAAAATGCTGAAAGATAGCCAACCCCTTAATAGGCAGCTTGATAAATGCTACATTACATGCACTATGGTGAGCTCATTAGAAAGGCAAGTGCGGATATTTGTCAGTTCGAGTCGTATTGTTTCACAACTGCATATTTCAAGCTAGGTTAAGTTAAAGTCAATGTTAAGGTTAGGTTAGCTTTGCTCATGTTAGCTTAGCTTAGGTCAGCTTAGGTTAGGTTAGGTTGGGTTAGCTTAGGCTAGTTTAGGTCAGCTTAGCTTAGTTTAGTATAGCTTAGGTTAGCTTAGGTCAGCTTAGGTTAGGTTAGCTTAGGTCAGCTTAGCTTAGATTAGCTAAGCTTAGATTAGGTTAGCTTAGCTCATGTTAGCTTACTTTAGCTTAGGTCAGGTTAGCTTAGTTTAGCTTAGGTCAGCTTAGCTTGGGTTAACTTGGCTTGTCGCTCTGGGTGGCTCTGTAGGTTACACGCTGGCCAACTGATCCCAAGGTCGCGGGTTTAAACCTGGCCCAGAGCAGTGGGTTTTAATTGTGCTTAAAAACGACAGCTCCATGTCAGTAGATTTACTGGCATTTAAAGAACTCTTGAGGGATAAAATTCCGGCACAGTGGTGACGCTGGTGTAATACTGGCAATTGACGGCGTCGTTAAAGAACAAAATAATTTAATTTAGCTTAGCTTAGGTTAGCTTAGGTCAGATTAGCTTAGGTTAGCCTAGGTTAGCTTAGTGTGTAACGCCCGCTTTTACTACAAACGGCACCGCAGGCAGCGACACCGATGATAACATGGAGTGAAGATGGAGCACCGGTGGAAAGATATGGCGGGGAAACTGGAGAACCCAGAGGAAACCCGCCCCAGCGCCGTTTCGTTCATCACAAATCGCACATGCTGTTGCCTGGTATCGAACGGGGCCGCTTTGGTGAGAAGCGAATGGTCCAACCACTCGACTATGGCGCGGCCTAAGTTAGCCTAGCTTAGATTAGCTTAGGTTAACCTAGGTTAGCTTAGGTTACCTTAGGTTAGTTTAAGCGTGCGGGGTCAGACTAGGCAGGGCCATGAAATGAAACGGAGGGGGCAGCTCGCGCCCAGTGATTAAGATAAATCTGGTGCAGCTACCAATCCCCAAGAGGAAAGATGTAAAAGAACCACAGATATCAAGCAGAAAGGCCACAGAGACTACCGAAAGTTCGTAACAGTTCCAGGCTCAAAGACTCGTCCCACTGCTAGAACTGGACAATAAACGACTCCTCTACCCAGCAGTCCGTAGGGTCCACGAGAGCACACTTTGTTTTGAGCAAGCATTCACGCCATCTGTCCTGCATCATCATCGCCAGGAAACCTAGAGGCGCACCTAACAGAAAGAAAGAAATGTAATAAAAAGGAAATAATGTAAAGGAAATTAAATCGCCATAGATGAGAAACCGCCCCAGCATTAGCTTACCATTCAGGAAAACGACGAAAAACCCAGGATGAAAGTCTGTGGTCGACAGGAATCGAACCCGAGATTTCACGTGTGGAGTTATAATTTTACAACGGAGCCATTTTGCTCGGTATTTCAAGTTATGATAATTTTTTTTAAACTAGTATATATGGTGTATTTTAACGAGTTACTTTCTTTCCATAGCAATTTTTGTATTTTTCCATACTTTTCCAGTTATAAAAAATTCTATGATATCCGTGGTTCTAGTTCGTGTTAAAGTATAATAAGGCCCAATCTTCATTCTTCTTAATTCATGTTGTAATTCCTCCTCATTAAAACGTCCTGTGACGTTCCACGTTACGAATTTTAACTGCATCATCTTTGTGGGTTTCCTACTCCTATTTATTGCTAAGATTTGCGAGTCAATCCATCTTTTCTGTTACTTTAGCCAGTAATAAAATGTGCTCCTGACATTTTATGAGCGTTGCAGAGGATAAGTCCATTGGTGGGACTTCCACCTTAGAGCCTCTGGACATAGCTCCTCCGGCTTTAAACCTCCGGACACTGCCATGCCCGTTGTCTAAACCAAGGAAATATGTAATGGTGGACTTAACTCTTTATTATGAGCATGGGCTTTTTTTCAGTTCTTCTAGCTAGGTGGTAAGTTACCGTTCCTTAACTGTCACACTGCCAGACACGGGGAACTGGTTATCCTGAGTTTTTCACGGGTTGGTTACGACTAAGGCCGGGGAAGAGTTGTCACATTCCCTTGTCTGTCTTGTCTGCCAGATTAGGAATTTCGTCGCGTCAGTCGATGGCCTATTGTGTGTCAGATCCCTGGAGAAAGGGTAATATGAGAGTACCCTACAGATGGTCAGAACACATCACAGACAGAACTACGATGGTGGGTCACTAATAGGTGCAGGAGTACTTCAGCCCGACTGAGTTCCAGGTATCCACAGAGAGCACGCCACCAGCCATTTCCGGCTGTTCAATCATTCCCTTGGCAGGCGGCTAGTCGACCACAGCGCCTCCCCTCAGTCAAACACCATGTTTGCAGAGCGCAAGCTCCACCGCAGTGCATCCTACCGGCGACCCTGCTGACTCTTACAACCTGGAGAGCATGAAATGAAAGGGAGTGATTTTGCTGCATTAGCCTGAGTGACGCGGGAAAACCCTGGATAAAACCCAAGTTGATACATTCCCTACTGAGTATTAAAAATAAAGTAAACTTCTGACTAATATGCAAGTAAAATAATAGGAACTGAAGAACGTAGCTTTCGTTTAATACCGCAAGATGCACTTCGCACTCTACTGCAGTTATTCTGAGCAGTCATAAAGGAATAAACATGGCTGTTCCTACAATTCAAATGTCTTGTTTACATCAATTCCCAGTGGTAAGACTGGATAAATAACGATGCATAATTTTATTCCCTTATAACTTTATAGTCCCAAACCCACTGTTGTATGGCTCTATGTCGGAAATGGTAGGCATAGTTTAAGGCGTAGTTTGCAAGCAAATGCTTTCTATGCTCTCTTGTTGATATTACCTCAGAATTCATATTACCTTAGAATTCTGCGCTGTTCCCTTGCGAAGAGATGTTGTACGATGCCTTAATGTGCCATGTGTTATTTTATGCATGACAGCACTTTGACATTCTGGTGTTAATGTTCCACACGAGCAGCAAGCTTTCGCGCGAGATTTATAAAGCTATAGTCACAAAGACTCAGATAAAGAGGAAAACCATTTCATCTCCCGTCTTCTGCCTTATCTAACTTCATTTCTTTCTCACAGTTTGGTTCCTTTCTCTTTAGAAGCTCGACGCAATTTCTGGGCTTTCGCACAGAAACAGTAATGCAAAGTATTTTAAAAACGAACTTCTTAAGTATTAAATCTTAAATGAGATTCCTGCAATCACTTTCATCATAATTACATACATCATTTAATGTTCAAAGAATGACTTGAGCATATTCACACAGATAACATCGTAAACCTCTAATAACAATATACTACAACGAGTATTAACTTGCAGAGCACGACTTAGCACCTCGACCGAAAGGCGATCTTTTGTGTCTGTGCCTCTAACTGGGTACCTCCCGGGAGGGTGGATGAGCCGAATGGATCCGAAGGGCGTCCGGAACCTTGCAACGTCAGAGTCCCTACATTTTCCCAGATACAAGCACCTTGGCGGAGGCTGGCTCAGCCTGGTACTTCTTCCACCCCTTCAGGTTCGTACTCCCAAGGGGGACGCGAATTTGGAAACCAGCTTCCCTCCTCCTGGGCTTACACCATGCCATGGTGCCCGGAAATCAGTAGGCCCGCCTTCCAAATTGGAGAACGTGATTTCCAGAGAGAATTTGTTTCCCCTAACGTGCTGCTACTGCCACACTCGCCGACGCTTCCAACCGTGAAAGAAACCTAATGCGAGGATGAGTGAAATAACATGTCTAATGTAACGAAATGGAAGGACAGGATATTCGGAGGATATGGAAATCCTTTCCAATCTGGCTACCGGAGAAACCCCCGAAAAAAACCTATGGTTCAGGAAGGTCAACCACGGGGATCGAACCCGCGACAGATGTTACCTCCTGAGCCATCCCACTCGGTTATTGAAGTAACTAATGGTGCTTTTCATTTTAAAGTGCGAAGATTTAGCTTTCTTCTATAGTAGTGAGACTCCATTAAAAGCTCTCTAAGTAGTCCACACAGCAGTAGTTCACATGAACTACACTTTCAAATGCGATTTTCATACGCTATGATGATATTATTATAAAACATCTAGAATACAGTCAAAGTGCAGAATTATACACACGCGGGCTACAGAACAAAGCATGAAGTAACAAAAGACCAAAGGAAACAAGCTTGGCTTTAATTTACGCGAGGCAACCAAAACAGAAAGCTCCCTTAGGTAATAAGCTTGAAGACAAAATAGGAACTAGTTACAATAAAACAAAGAAAACATTTTATACATCAGAATTATTAATGTATGTGCAAAGGGGACGTACACAGCATCCATCATCGGATATTTAAATTTATTTGAAAGGTGCTTCAGGTTTACAGGGGTTAAAGGGGTTAAAGGGTTAGATTATAATAAAACAGGGGTTAAACTTGCAAAATCATCTAAAACACAGGGTTAATATTTTTGTTC
The DNA here is from genome assembly GCA_030765045.1 of Tenodera sinensis. Taxonomy (NCBI): domain Eukaryota; kingdom Metazoa; phylum Arthropoda; class Insecta; order Mantodea; family Mantidae; genus Tenodera; species Tenodera sinensis. The sequence continues at coordinate 138,875,799 of CM060961.1, read as the reverse complement.
ATACCAGCTTACCACCTGCCCTTAAAATGTGAGCTGAAATCTACTTTACTACTCCAAGGAATATAGGAATTATAATTTTTTCTCTGTGAACGTAGAGAGAATTCAAGGTACATACAAAATAACAGTTGTAGTGCAACACTAAATATGCAATAACTTCAAAAGTAACTGAAGTTAAAATTCCCTTGCAAAGTTGAAGCGAATATGGAGTCAGCCTTCCAATGGATACCCTCCCATATTGGGATAAGAAGCAGATTACCTGGTAAAAGGGGTTCCAAAATAATCAATTGTAAGTCAACGCCCTTAACTTTCAATTCGGCTAAATTCAAAATTAAGTCTTCTTTCAAAGCGGAAAGATCAGAAACAATAAAAGTACTGTGGATGAAAATCAGTGGATGGATCTGCTTCCAAATAAAAGAGCAATACCAGAGCTACCACGGAGTGCAACTGTGGCCGCATTTCGGAGGGTAACGTGTTGTTCTTGTAGTGTTTAACGCCCGCTTTTACTACTACGGCACCGCAGGCGGTGACACTGATGATATATGAAGATGGAGCACCGGTGGAATGAGATGGCGGGGGAAACCGGAGTACCCGGAGAAAACCCCGCCCTGACGCCACTTCGTCCACCACGAATACCACATGCGGGTCCCTGGGATCGAACCCGGGCCGCCTAGGTGGTAGGCGAGCGCGCTAACCGCTCGGCCACGGCGCCGCCTCGGAGGGTAACGCGACATCACTGTCTGGCAGAGCATCTGCATCGGATGAAGAGTTTTACTTCACTAATGCTTGCTCTGTAATGAGAATATGCTCGGACTGTGAGCACATCAGGACATGTACTGCACTTAAAAACTACTGGAATAAATCGAATGGACAATTATATTGGGAGGCTAGAAGACGAGTGTATATGTTTCCAAGTGTATCGAGCATTAGAATAAATAAATAAATAAATAAATAAATAAATAAATAAATAAATAAATAAATAAATAAATAAATAAATAAATAAATAAATAAATAAATAAATAAATAAATAAATAAATACATAAATAGATAAATAGATAAATAGATAAATAGATAAATAGATAAATAGATAAATAGATAAATAGATAAATAGATAAATAGATAAATAGATAAATAGATAAATAGATAAATAGATAAATAGATAAATAAGTGAATAAATAAATATATTGTTATTATTTTTGTTATTATTTTATTATTATGTTATTATTGTTATTTATTATTATTATTATTATTATTATTATTATTATTATTATTATTATTATTATTATTATTATTATTATTATTATTATTATTATTATTATTATTATTATTATTATTATCATCATCATCATCATCATCATTATTATTATTATTTATTATCTTATTATTATTGTTGTTATGATTTATTATTATTATTATTATTATTATTATTATTATTATTATTATTATTATTATTATTATTATTATTATTATTATTATTATTATTATTATTATTATTATTATTATTATTATTATTATTTGTTGTTGTTATTATCATCATGCTGCTATTTGTTATTGAACTCCCAAGGGGTATTAATAAACAAAAAGAGAAAATTAATTTCTCTAAGCTAATGGTTAAACCATAGTTCTAATTGAGTTACATAGATTTTCAAGTTCTTTCTGTGCTTTCCAGAAATCGTTAAGTCATCCAAATAGGCGAACGTTCCTTTTAATGACGTTACTCAAATAATATTATTATTGAAAACATCAGTGTCATTTGTGTTACCGAATGGTATTCTGCAGAATTGATACAGGCATCCACAGGCTTCAAAACTGTACATACTTTTTGACTTTGGAGGACTGCAATTTGGTGGTATGCTGTCCTGCAATAAAGACGTGACTTACATATTGAAACTTGCCGAACTACAATTTCCATTTCAGGCAAAGTGCATGCATTCCTATTTGTAAGACAATAATGTATTACCATTTCATTAGTAGTTACAAACACTTGCGCTCTTCAGGAGATATGCTTTCCTCTATAGTCGCATCTGAAAGCACAGCTGTTATTTCCTTATCAATAGAAGCTGTATCTTTTTACCCTAGAGACTGGACTTGGCATCTATTTGCTTACAGGTTGGTGATACATTTTCAAACAATGCTTGAATATATATAACATGAGCATTGGTAAATGCTGCCATCTTATTAAGAATGACATAGCGTAGGTTTATCCTTCATTTAGTAGAAGCTATATGAAACACAATCTCTACAACAGAAACTTTACAAAAATAAAAATAGAAGCTCGAAGTTTAATAAAACTTCTTTGCTGTGCAAGTCATATAACTCAGATAGGTAAAGGATATACAAGGAGGACCGTATGTCACAATTCTCTTGTTGCAGTAAAAAAGAAATGAAATTCGCATATAGAAGATTTGTGTCACAGAGAACGTCCCTGTGCTGCTGAGAAAGTAATCTAGAAACTAGGGCGTGTCCCGTGACTAAATTACATTTTGTCTTACGTCCTCTATTGACACAATTTCTATAAATTACCTGCTCCTTGCACTCAATGTGAAGATGTCTAACCATCTTCAGGAACTAAATGGTCACCTATGAGGTTCTGTGATTTATCAGTTGTATGACCCTTCTTTTGAGTTCCACAAATATCCCAGTCCAAGGAATCCAATTCATCCGCATTTTAATCCTCGCTTCAGTTTTAGCTCATATTACTGATTCTTTTCAACAGATTTTCTTAAAAATGTGTTCGCAAAACTGTCAAGTTGTTTATTATTATTATTATTATTATTATTATTATTATTATTATTATTATTATTATTATTATTATTATTATTATTATTATTATTATTATTATTATTATTATTATTATTATTATTATTATTATTATTATTATTATTATTATTATTATTATTATTATTATTATTATTATTATTATTATTATTATTATTATTATTATTATTATTATTATTATTATTATTATTATTATTATTATTATTATTATTATTATTATTATTATTATTATTATTATTATTATTATTATTATTATTATTATTATTATTATTATTATTATTATTATTATTATTATTATTATTATTATTATTATTATTATTATTATTATTATTATTATTATTATTATTATTATTATTATTATTATTATTATTATTATTATTATTATTATTATTATTATTATTATTATTATTATTATTATTATTATTATTATTATTATTATTATTATTATTATTATTATTATTATTATTATTATTATTATTATTATTATTATTATTACTGGCTTAAATATGGCTATCTGTAAAACATGTGTGAAATTTTAACTTGACAATCAGGGTGCAGAAAATATTATGGAGGCTGTAAAATTATGTACATAGATGTTAATATTTGTTTCATTTTTATTGTTTTGAAAAGTACCCTACAGGAACTATGGTGCTATTTATTTTGAAAAATAAATGAATAGTATATATATATACAAGGTGAGTCAGCCGCTCCTTATTTTTTTGGCATGTGCGCCTTAGTCCAGTTTTGCGCTTACTAAAATGTATTGCTTGACGTTCTTAAAGAGAGGAATGCGCAAAATTTAGAGCAACAGCGGTTTAAGGGACATAACGTACTCCTCGCTAAAGTACACCTCAAAAACATACGACTCGTTTACTGAGAGCGAATTCCGGTTTCCGGCCGATTTTACAAACTTTTTAATTGAGTATACATAGCAACGTAATTCAGTAAACGCCTCGGAAGAAATGGACCTATCGTATGGGTACACTAACAACGTCAGCTAAAAAGAAAATGGTGGATTCTTGTACTTAGAGCAGGGGTTGGTTGCCAAAAATTACGAAAAATTTAGAGACACGCCCCATCCATCATGGACCCGTACAGTCAAAACGGACATATTATTAAACAACAGTTTATTTACATTTTTGCATGAGCTACGCCTCATGTATCTCAATTAATATGCATAACAGCTTTTGCCATTTAAGTAATAATATTAAAACGCCTAGCAAATGATTAAAACTGTCTTAAAAGGCTAACCCAAGCCCGAAAACTCGCGAGGTTGCAATAGCATAGCCCCAGGCATGCAAGTCCTACTATTGCACGCGGTACGTGCTTTCAGTCAAGTCTCGAAACAGCTGAATGGGATTGTGACGTGTCCTCTGCGCTTAACCCCCAGTGACACAGGTTCAGTGATGCTCTCTATTTTCAGCACTGTATGGTAAGTAATTATAAGTTGACATCTTAATTATTCTATATTTAATAATGTGCCAAATGTTTCGCATTTTGTTTCTCAGCTAAAAGAATATCACAAATGTGTCAGTTTCTCTCTATAAGTTAGTTCAACTGCAAATTCTTCAATATTCTCCCTCATATTATGTTGTTTGCGTTCCTTTCTACGGTAACTATTTAGTACATATAAAGTGGCGCGTAGTTTCAATTCCATGTCTTGAGAACATTTGAAGCTATACAATTGGTAATACCATTGCAATGAAGGATGGGAACTATGCAGGTTTGTTTTGTTTACTTCGGAATTAGTAGCTATGGACGTTGATCACTGGGACATCGTGCGTTTCTTTCACGAGAGTCTGTTGCGACAACGCAGAGATTATTTCGCGTTCATTTCAATGTGTCAAGGCAGGGTCCAATTCCTTCACGGAAAACAATTGTGCAATGGGTGAATAAGTTTCCAACATGTGCCAGTGTCCTAGACATGAAACACGGTCCACCGAAGACAGTGCGTACACCAGAAAATGCTGCTCGAGTGAGACAAGCTTTTGAACGCAGTCCGCGTCGTTCAGCTAGTAAACAATAAAGTGTATTGAGCATTTCTCGAAGACTTTTTGGACGCCTGTTGTGTGAACTCAGAAGGATTGGAATGGATCCAAAGAATGTTGTTGTTGTTGTTGTTTTCTAGTGCCTTGCATCTGGCAATGAAGCCATTAGCATTCGTGCTTTCCAATACTTTTGAACTGTAGTTTCTTCTGATCTTAATGCTTCACAGGTCTTCAAGTGGTCTTCGTTCATTTCTGCTGGATCGTTACACAGGACACATATTGGTGAGGCTGAGATACCTATTCTGTAGAGATGACTTGCTAAGCAGTCGTGATTTGTCAGTAGCCGGAAGGCTGCAACAGCTGTTTTCCTTGGTCTCTGGGGGATTATATCTGGATTGGAAAGTAGTGTAATCCATTTTTTATCTTTGGCATTTGTTTCTATTTCTTGTAGGTATGAATGACAAACATTTTTTATGATCAAGCGTTTTATTGAGGTAGGTCCGATGGACCCGTTGACCAACGATAGGTGTGGTCCCCCTTGCAAAATGGGGGTTTAAGTCGGGTGATGTAACATTGTAAAACTGGTGCCCGTTAAGAAAACAGTTACATGAAAGCCACATACATGGATCCAAAGAATGTTTACTTCTAACAAGTCGGGTGGAACGCACGGCGTTCCTCAAAAATGAATGTAAGTCCATCATCTCAAGGTTTAAGACATTGCATGGCCTGTCTGCTCGCCCGATCTTACAGTTCCCGATTTCTTCTTGTGAGGATTTTTGAAAGGGAAGGTCTTTGCTAGACGTCTTGCAACTCTACCAGCACTGAAAGAAGCCATTACTGAAGAAATTGCGGCCGTAGATGGAGACCTGTTGCATCGTGTGTTTTCCACTTTCATTACACTCTTGCAGGAATGCCTGGACTGTAATGGAGCCCATCTTAAACATATAATATTGAAACAATAATTCCATAACATGAGGCAAATAATTGGCATGTTCTATGCTTCTCTCCTGTCTGAGTAATTAGGTGTAACCCTCCAGAACTAGGGCGCCACCCTATATAAGTTCATTTTTTTTGTGTCCATTTCTGAAATAATTGTCAAATATCAGATATCTCTAATGAACTTATATTTCGACTGCAACCCTAACATACATTTTACATCTGTAATATATATATATATATATATATTTAACAAATAATAAATTTATAAACTCAGAATACATGCGCAATGAGGTTCTATTTAAATTCAAGAGTAATGAAATGCTTTTTGTTTTTCCAGTTTACAATAGAAGGCCTCCGTTCCGGTCGTTTGTTCTGTACAAATAAGCCCTAATATGCTAATCTACATCAAAGATCGAATGAAATACTCGCTTCCATAGCCTATAACACCTTGATACTCAACCATAAAGATTGCTTGTTCATTTGTCATCCTTGCCTGTTTTACTGCTTGCTTAATTGCCTTATACACCATTAAAATGCTTCCAACGTGAACATAAGAGTACGTATTTGCTGAAGAGGCCAAAGCAAATCCTGGAGAGAAGCGACCTGTTTGTTTTGTTGTGGGTAGAAGCAGTTCTTATTTTACCAGCTATCCTTGCGGTTCGGAGCCACCCACTAAGCTGCATCGGATAGCTCGTAAATCGGGTGCGCCATTAACCAGATTACGATCCTTAGGGGATTATTTTCATTAGCTTCAAGGGAAAATGGCAAACAAAGATAAATGACTATCTCTTCTCAACACACGATGCAGCAATGAAAAGCCATAGCATGTGCTATATTTCTGGAGGATATTGGTGTTAATTTACAATAATGTGTACATTGTGTGTGTGTGTGTGTGTGTGTGTGTGTGTGTGTGTGTGTGTGTGTGTGTGTGTATGTGTGTGAAATAGCTTGGACAACAAAGAAAGGTATGGGGATTGTAAACCCAAATTCATGTATTAGAATAAGGTTTTCTAATTCTTGAATGGTCGTAGTGACAGACGAATGATATTTATTGTGTAATTTTGTGGGCTTTTTATTTCTCCGTTTATAGTTCGTGTTGCATATCCAAGATCATATCGGCGACTTTTTAATATTTTGGAACAACTACTCAACAGCAATGGTGTTCACTTGCTTAACGGTGGTTTGATCATTCGATTTCTGTTACTTTGAGCTAGCTTATATTACATTCACACTCGCATTCATATTTTCAGACTCTAGGGAGGATGAGAAATAATCCTAGTTAAAGAAAACTTCCCACCTGCGACCCCTTGCACAGTAGGCAGATGCTCTACTGACTGAGCTGCAGGGTCAGCTTGTAATTTTGTTGTTGTACACATTATCTGTAATAATCCTACTAAACGCTTCGATTTCATAATTGAATTTACGAATGGCAAACTCGCAAGTAAATTTATGCCGAAAAAAATAAAACCTTAGTAGAATTTAATGAGATTAAATTATGAGTGAATTGAAGTACATGAAGGTTGTATAGAATAAACTATTACATAAAATGTATGTGCCTACACTTAAGAGCGAATATATTCAAGATGCTCTCGAGTTCGAATATCGGTTAGGTGAGTTACCCGGTTAAAGCCCTTTCCTGGGTTTTTCTTTTGCCTGAGAAGATTAATGTTGAGTAACTCTAAACTGTAAGGACCTTGAGCTCGTTTGAGTATCATTTCACCTTTCATTTATCGTCCGATATGGTCTACCATCTTAAAGGACGTTAAACTCCGAGCCATAAATAAGGGTTATACTGTCCTTTAGTAATATCTTTAAGGCATGAACATCTCGGGAGAAGGATGTCAACAGTTTTACTGCTATTAATAAAAATTATATAGATCAAAGGATTGGAAATTAACATGCTTTGCGTGTCAGGCCTGAGGTTTTCAAAACAATTCCCCGCCTTAAAGTACCCTCACAAAACTTATTGACTTTTCATTTTCCTAAGTTTTGTTTTTTACATAACAAGAAGTGAGTACTATTTCAAAGCTGGCAACATGCTGTACTTCCTGTGTTCTATAAGTGGAAGCTGCTCAGGCTGGGCGATATTTTTAGCCATTTTTCCGAATATGTTTAGTAACCATACTACTGGTTCTAGTTTTCTCTTAGCATTGCTTACAAAGTTGATTTGAAATATAGAATTTCTGATGTTCAATTTTCTGTTTATCTGTTTCCCTTAGGAATCACTGCCACTGTCATAAAGTAGATGTGGTTTGGAAACATTATGTAATCTTCCAATTGTTTGGCTATTCGTTGTTTTCCAGAAATATCTTCTTGTGCAACTCTTTATTCGTTAACCATCATTCAAAATTAAACAATTTTATGCGTCATCATGCCATAAAGTAACTCTTATACTCCACTGAAGTGAACCTCATATCCACTTCATAATGATACTACTATGGGCCAATCAAAGGTGCACAAGTTCATAACAACAATGCTATGCACCAATCAAAGGTGCACAAGCTCATAACGATACTACTGATCCACCAATCAAAGGTGCACCAGTTCATAATAACACTGCTAATCGACCAATCAAAGGTGCACCTGTTCATCACGAAACTGCTAGCCGCCAATCAAAAGATTCGCATGTAGCAATCAATACTTCGGCGTCTGCGCACATTCCCACGTCGCTGAAGCTTATACGAAATAAAGTTACTTTGTTTATTTAATAATTGGTGTTAATATTGTAAATAGTATGTAATACATTACATTTGTCTTGTCGGTGTCTTAATGTTAAAGGTTACAGCATATATACTCTCTGTATCGTTGTGTCAAGAGCAACATAATAAAATTTGAGGGCGCTACTATCGATTCTCATATGTATAATTGAATCTAGTAAATAGCTCAAATATCGGACATCAGTGACAGTAACATGCATCGTAGAATATTAAACAGTTTTATAAATGTTTTAAGCTTAAACACGTGGTCGAGTATAAATAGTATGATACTCGAGTATAATGACAAGATGTGGGTATATTATATGAAACGAGCGGTAGCGGGTGTTAATATGAAAAAGTAAGCGGATATCTTGAGTGTTATGTGAATAACCTTGCAATCTTTTCCATAGTGATGGAGTGCTCTCTAAATGGGTACTCATATAAGACAGAGAAACACTTATTCCATTAATGTGAAGCTCAACTACAGGGTCGGTCTAGGTGGCTTCGTTAGACGCTGCCTTACTGATTCCAAGGTTGTGAATTCAAACCTGCTCCAGACCGATGGTTTTGAAGTGTGCTTTAAAGCAAAATTCTGGCACACTGGAACTGCTGGTATCTTAACAATCGACAGCTTCATTTATTTATTATTAAAATACAGAGTTTATGCTCCAACTTTTTTAAGTGTAAAAGCGTATTTTGATGGGCAGGCTTGAAAGTTAGCAATTTCTTTCTTTTTCCAACGCAAGAGATCAATACCATGGCTGAATGCCTGAATGTTGTATCTAAGCATTTATTCCTTAATTTCAAATTATTACTAATTCTGAATAAAATATGATTTGAAGCTTTCCTGGCGACGAACATATTCAAGATGCTCTCGGGCTTCTAGCCAGGTGTAGTGATGAAAAGACATCATGTTTCGGGAGTGTACATCTGGCTCGAAGCCCAAGAGCATCTTGAATATAATTCTGAATAGCCTCGCCTGGGTAGAGGAATCAGCTTTTATATGACTCCTAGGGTGTATATGAATTTTATTAAACACACCTGAAGCTATTAACAGTGAAGTAATATAATTCACCAATATCACAAAGTATGTAGAGACCAACAGCTTCATTTAACTAAAATTGAGCTGTACTCATTACACAAGCAACATGATTCAGCAGTCTTTCTGCCATTTCCAAGGTAAACTAGTTGGTTGAGTAATGTGTACAACTCAATTTTAGTGAAGTGAAGCTGTTGGTCTCTACATACTTTGTGATATTGGTGAAATTTGCCACAGTGTGAGTTTTTCGTAGATATCTTCAACGCTTGCGTAATTGTTACTTTCAGAGGAAGCGTTCTAGATCACGTAAAAGGTTGGAAGACTGCATTGAGCACTTTAACTTGAATCTAGAGTGTGTAATCGTGTTGGAATCTATCGCAAAACGGTTGTGGTACGAACAAATAACTGTTTGGGGAAATCAAGTACCGGAGCTGCGTTGCAATCGAACATCTCTCGAGGACGATCTGTAAGACTGTTACGTGAAATGCAATTGGTGTTCGTGTACGAGTTTGTTAAGCTACGGAAATATTCAGATATTATAAGAGCATATGTAATACTGCTAGGTTCCAATGAAGTGAATGGAAATAAGATCTTTGATGAGCAAATCTATTTAAGCTCGTTAGCTCAAAGTCCACAACAATCATACAGTTTATCTACTTATAGCCAATTCACGGATATCCCGTATTTGTGTGGTATGTTAACAGGGATAAATTAACTTGGTTTGGAAGTGCTTTCAAAATGAGACAGTGTGATCCAAAAAGTACGAGCAACGTTCAACCGTTTGTAACCACCAGACGTTGGTAAATGTTAGGAGTTTAGCCAGGGGGGGGGGGGATTTTTTAACCTGATTTTTATGTAAGAAGTGTAAGTACACAAAATTAATTCAGAATGATAAGATATACATTTTATTTGTCACATAACTATCTTAAATGTAGGTTATATTAATTAAAATATCGCAATCTATATTTGAGAAAATTGAAAGTGTTAAACGGTATTTTGGAGTTCAGGGATTTTCTTGTTGCAGCCTTGGAAGATGATGAACTTAAATACCTAAAGACGGCGGAAGTCACGTGTACACTTGACAAGTACTGTCTGAGCAACAGAAGAAGGCGAGAGGGGTCTGAGGTGTGAGAGGGGGCAGGAACTGTTAATCTGCTTACGTATTCAATTTGTTTACTACGAAATGAGTGTATGTGAATCAGCACATCTAATACTGTACGTATCCCTGTAGTATGTATTGCGCATTTATCTGACAACACTGTTTCTAAAGTTTTGTCTTAGAAAGGGGACTTTTTCTGTTGAGCATCTTTCCAGTTATCTATGCTCCTTAAAACTGCCAAGCGCTTCTATGTGGAATGCATAAACCTCTTTGCACTTTTCTTAAGCATTTCGGGACACACTAAATATGGCATGTTGCTGTTTAAATAGTTTAAACCTTCATGTAGCATTAACGTAATTAAGGCGTCCATTCAGCATATTTAAAGAATTACTGTGATTCTGCTTTTTATTTAAATTTCCTGTTTCGACTGCTTTGAATTGAAACGTTAGATTTTATTTTGGAACTCTGTCGTTGGAAGCTTTTACCAGTTTACTGTGTTTTACTTTCGCTCTTTAAACACATTCAACTTTGCGTCCCTCACACAAGCAGCGTTTTGGAGGAAATTGAAAAACGGAGAGCAGTAAAACGACGAAATGAAAGAGTGTAAGTATGTATGTGTATGTTCAGCATTTCTATTTGCGTGCTTAGATCTTTGAAGCACTATTGACGTAGCTTTGTGTTAATACCATAAACTCTCTGTGATTAAGCAAAAAATCAGACTGTTTAGTGTCTTTGTTTCTTAGTAGTCGACGTAAGCATTTTGTACCAAAATAGCAACGAGAGACACCAATAAAAATCTTTCTTGACATTGCAGTGCTGCTTTAAAGGTTTGATTGTTAAAGTTACGTAGGTAACACACGTAGGTTGCCTTATATGTATAGACATCAACTGAAACTAACGATGTCAGATGCACCGCCAGTCCTGTCCGAGATCTACGAATGCATCCTTACATCCTTGTTCATGTCATTTCAAAGGGAGCAAACTTATTTGACACGAGTAATCGTGGCTTAGACTAATGAAAATAATACGAGAATTTGTCCCGTTAGCTATGAGTGCCCAAGCTGTGGGAATGCAGAGAGATAGGGAGAACCTTTCACAGCCTCGAAAGGAGGATTAAGGGCATGTTGGAAGCTCCTGGCAGGCAGGGAAGACTTGGAGAAGTATGCGGGTAGCTGAAATCCGAGAACGCTAATAGGGGAGGAGGGTTTGTAAGTAGAGCTAAACTATCCTGCTGATTGTTAGTGCTTTATTTTTATGTTGTATGTCTTTTATCAAGGTATTGCTTGTGTGCTATATTTATTTATTTAGCGTTCTTTGGACGATGTAATAGGGCTTAGCACTGTTTTTAATATGGTTAACCGTTTTGTGCCTTGGTTTTATTTAAGCTGCTATTTTTGAATAAGTTTATCTTGCTTTTGTTTCTTGCAGAGGTATTTTCTTCTCGCGAGTTTTTTTCGTTCCGCTTTTGTCTCTCAGAACGATTTTCAGTTCCATATTTACTGGATTAAGAGATCACTTTGCTTGTTGATTCTCTATAATATTCTATGATATATGGCATTTTGTATACCGATAATGATCTGACAGGTTTTTAGGAAAATGATAGTGGTTTATATCGTTTTAAGGCAATTTTATACTGAATGATACTTGCCAACTGTGAATTCAGGAATGGATGAAGATGCATGTCACACTAAATTGCATCGGGGGAAATGTCAGCTCTACGATGGCACATATAAGATGACATATTGATTTCCCCGAAGTACTCAGACGTTCGGTTCGGCCATCCATGGGAAAACGTTTTAGGTCCCTACCTTGTCACTCCTGAACAACGAAGATGAAAACCTACACTATAGAATGGAAGACTTATATTCGCCTTTTATACCTTGTTCTTGTACGTATGTGTAACATCACCGTCTCTATTGTTCTTTTGTAAACAATTAAACTCAAAACTTTTAACACAGTCAAAATGTACTTTGAAAACTACTATTACTTTTGATCTGCTATACTGAGAATAACGGGTTATGTAATAATGGTTGACACGCATACTGAATAGTCTTTGAAATCATTTTGGTTGTTGAGGCCATTGCTAAACAGGAATATATTGGGCCGCAACTTAAATTCCATATGATGATTTGAGATATGCTGTAATATTTTGTTAGTATTGGATGGACGTGTTCGTATGTAAACATCTGTGTAAAAATACCCTATGCTTTCTGTTGGGGCCCTCTTTTGTAAGTCTTTCGTAACCAGTTGTGGCTCTGTTGCTGGACTTCCCTCAGTTTTGAGTTCACACAGACTCAGTTAGAAACACACATGTTCCCAAGTTTTTTATGGATTCACTGGTAATGCCGTTATAAAGCATATAGCTTTCTTTAATTCTTTGAGCTAACACCACAGATCACATTGTACATTGTAACAGTGTAATAGGTCAAAATTGATCTCTGATATTGAAAAGAAACACTCGAAAAGGTCTGAATGCCATCCGAAAAAGTTAAAGAAGCAACAAAAAGGTATAAAAACATGATCTGGTTCACTCATACACACAATACTACACAGCTTCTAACTTTTAAGTACGGTGCTGACCCAGCACTATTAATGTTGCATAGTGTTTTGATTACATTTCAAAAATGCTATTATTTCTCACCGACCTTCTAACGGATACTTATTAGAGGTGGAATAACAACTCATTGTACTATGTTATCTTTTGAAAAATATTGTGACACCAGCAACACAGCAAAAAGTACGGGGCCGGGCTGCCTCCCACCACAGGTGTACCGCGTACCGCAACAAAGACGTTTAAGGTCACGCTGCTCATGCGAATGCTTGTGAACACGTGACAAGAGAGTGGCAACACAAAGGGTTTTTGAGACTAATCGCGAAGTATCCGGCGACCGGCATGTTTGTTGAGATCCCAGAGAAGGTGAAGTTCGAGAAAGGTCTGTGTTACGTCATCCTTGTTATATAAGAAGGCGAGGTGACAAGAGTAGTTCTTAGTAGTAGAATAGTATTTACAGACATGCAGGAGTGTGTGTATGTGTGTGTGTGAGAGAGAGAGAGAGAGAGAGAGAGAGAGAGAGGAAGAGATACGTGACGTCGATGTAAAGCCAGCGAAGGAGTCTAATGAGTAGGGCTGCAGCACGAAAATCGAAATATTCAAGTATTGCTGTAATTGAACAAGAATTTGAGGGTGAATATTCTGCTGCAAGTGGTGACAGCATTGAACATAAGTTAATCATAAGGTTTATCTACAACTTCGACTGTAGCTTGCCTGTTCTGTGTTGTGATCATGTGACACACTGACCCCTCCCACTTCCTATAGTCGAAACCCCGCAACTGTTTGTTTCCTGTATGAATGTTCGGACTCCACTTATGAGTGTCGAGTGATCGTGTCATCAGAGTTAGTTTTGAGAGACAGAGAAAGTGAAGAAAGACAGAAAGGAGTGAGTCAAGGTTACGAGAAGAAAACAGTTGTGAATTATATCACTAAAGACTGTAGACTGTATTAACGTTCGGTAAAAGAGAAATGTGTGTTTCTGCAAAAGTTTTTAAAGGGAAATAAAGTGACAGGAAAGGTGCTACGAGTGGATTTTGTCGATTTTGTTACAATATTTATGACAATAAGCTATATGTCTGGCACGAAGTTAAAATATGTATTGCGCTGAAGCTCACAAGATGGATGTTAAGAGTGCTGAACAAAAGATTCGAACACAGTGACACGTTTCACTTGCTTATACACGGCTATGCACCCGGCTCTATGCTTCAGATGCCACTAAATGAGTAGTTCATGGGCAGTTTAGGTTAACCCCGTATACACACATCGATTTGGTGTTTGTCTCTCTCTGTCTAATTCTCTCTTACTCTCCCTTACTTCTCTCTTGTTTTATCCACTTTCATGAAGATTTTCGTATAAATTATTTCTAAATATTTATGCTCAGATGAGAGAGAGAGAGAGAGAGAGAGAGAGAGAGAGAGAGAGCGGTAAGTGCTTGGACTTAACTTTCTCACAAAAGATTCGGCGTCGATCTGTTCAGAGAATACAAGCCAGCGAGTTCATGGATTCCAAAAATGGGATTTGGCGTATTAGATATAATAGTGAATTATATAATTTGTAGACATAAAGAGTCAAATCTAATTAAAGTAATTACGACCAATAGAGTGAGATGGCTAGGGCATCTGTATAGGATGGAGGATAATCCATGTAAAAAGGTCACTCTCACCGATCCAGTATATGCAACCAGAAATGTTGGAAGTAGGCGCGATGATGTGGAAAAATATTTGAAGGCACTCAAGTAAGCCATTGGAAAAGAGTAGCACTGGATGGAGTAGATGGAGGCGGATCAGTGGAGCCTGTCTTGCCCTAATAAGGCTGTTGAACCAAAGAAGACTTCTTGGATTCATTTCCCTGATAGCCTAACTTCAAGTGATGGCATGAGACTATAAAATGACAGCTAACTATCCAGTTATCCATAGTGCAATCCATTCCGGGTAGGTCTCAACACAAGAGTCTCTATCGGAAATGCTTCACAGAGATAAACACTTGCACATGTCTGTGAATCCTGCCCTCATTGATACGAGTAGGTACTACGCAACACTCGTCTTGACAAAATTCGCTCTATAATAGCCGGTGAGCCGCGAACGATTACTACCAAGTCTTCGAGAACTTCCACAATCTGGAAAGTAACGCAGACAAGTCAAATTGGCGTGAGTGCAATTCTAGTGGGCAATTAAATCGGATTTATCGAGGTACCATTAGATTTGAAAACCTAAGGGACACTGGGAGTGAAATTTGAAAGTTCCACGTTTCTTCATAGATTTTTTCTGAAAGTTTTACTGTGTTTGTATTTATATGAGAATAGCAGGCACACCAAATTTCATTAACATTGGATAATTCGTTTATGATATATAACTTATTTTATGAATTTAATAGGCACATTTTCAAAATGTAGCTCGCGCCTATTGACTTTTCAAAATTCATTTATATTGGCAGAACTGGCACTCTAAAACATGGGTAACAATTATATGAAGAGATATTTCAAATATGTTTGCTGATTATGCTGTACATATTTTTTTAATAACAAAGAAAATTTAATCTTAAAAATTATTGAGTTTTTTCATACAAAAAAAAATGTTTTTGGAATTCATGTTAATGATAACATCAATATTGAAACATAGTTATGTTTAGCTGCTATTTGTGAATACTTTTGGAAATTTTCATCGAATTTGAAGCAAAACTCAGGCGCGACCTTCTTTTGGAATATGCAGAAATGTAGTTTTGAGAAAAACAGGCTTTTATATAGGAACATACTGTGTACGTTAAGGGAAGAGCACTATTTGACAGGGCTGTAATGACCACATGGAGTGGGGGATATGAAAAATGTTAGCTGATCCAAATGCACAGGTGTCCCAGGAGCATTTAAGGTAAAAAAACAATTTTCGACTTTTTGACAACTTTGACCAAAATTTCACTCCCAGTGTCCCTTTTAAAGACAACCAAAACAAGCCGACAAAGAGAAGTGGGATATTTGCACTCCAAAGTCTTAAAAGCCAGTAAGGTGCATTATACTACAGTACCTGGACGACCGAGCTTTGCTCGGCGTTTTTCGCCTCTCTTTTTGTGATTTTTTTTTTTGTGGGAGAAGAAACTTAGATAAACCTGAAAGGCAAAACGTTAAGTAAATAATCTCTTTTGTCGCAATTGTTAAGAGTTATTTCCGAGATACAAGATATTTAGAAATACATACAAATACTTCATAAACACCATTGTTGTATGACTCATTTGCAGAAGAGTGAGTAGAAAGAAATGTGAATGTGTTACCTAAAAGTGAGTAGAGAAAACACTGTGAATGTAGTATGCAGCATTTCTTATTTCAAACATACAGAACATTATATGACTTATTTCTAGAACAGTGAGTAGAGAAACAATTATGAATGTGTTGCCCAAAGGTAAGTAGAGAAAACAGTGTGAATGTAATACGTAGCATTTCTATTTCAAACATCAAGAAATTGTATGACTTCTTTGTAGAAGAGTGAGTAGAGAAACAGATGTGAATGTGTTACCTAAAAGTGAGAGGAGAAAACTGTGAATGTAATAGCATTTCTATTTCAAACTACTGAACATGGTATGACTTATTTTAAAACTGGGGATAAAAATGATTTTTGTTGTTATTGTTTATAGAAGAGTGAGTAGAGAAAGAGATGTGAATGTGTTACCTAAAAGTACTTAAGTAGAGAAACCAATGTGAATGTAATACGCAGCATTTCTATTTCAAACATGCTGAAAATGTTACGACTTGTAGAAGAGTGAGCAGAGAAAGAGATGTGAATGTGTTACCTAAAAGTGTGTAGAGAAAACACTGTGAGTGTAGTTTGCAGCATTTCTATTTCAAACATATAGAAAATTGTATGACTTATTTCTAGAAGAGTGAGTAGAGAAACAGTTATGAATGCGTTACCCAAAAGTAAATATAGAAAACAGTGTGAATGTAATACGTAGCATTTCTATTTCAAACATGCCCAAAATTGTATGACTTATTTGTAGAAGAGTACGTAGAGAAAGAGATGTGAATTGTTGCCTTAAAGTGCGAGGAGAAAACAGTGTGAATGCAAATAGCATTTATATTTCAAACATATAGAACATTGTATGACATTTTAAAATGGGGATAATTTTGTGTGTGTGTGTGTGTGTGTGTGTGTGTGTGTGTGTGTGTGTGTGTGTGTGTGTGTGTGTGTGTGTGTGTGTGTGTTTTAAGGAAAGTTGTTTATAGAAGAGTGTGTAGAGAAAGAGATGTGAATGTGTTACCTAAAAGTGAGTATAGAAAACACTGTGAATATAATATGTATGTATACAAAAATTTAACCAAATCTTTAGAGCCGTTTCTGAAATACCGAAAATATGTGTACAAGAATTGCACTGTAGAAGCGAGAATAAAAAATGTTATTTTTTATGTAAAATTGCGTTTTTTCGGGAATTTCACCTATATAGCTGAACTTAAAAAGCAAAACTCTATCTGAATACAGAATTTGATGGAAATTGTTAGAGCCGTTTCCAAGTTACGTGGAATATATTTATGTACAAGAATTGCTTGTTTAAATATATAAGATTTTTGTAGCATTTGGAGAAAGTTATAATACCAGGAAATGTTAAAAGAAATTGTTACAGTACGGGGATTATTGCCTTCTCCGTAATATTTGGTATAATATTCTTTTCAAAAATATTACGGTATATTTATTACAGGATGTCCCTTAAGTATCCCGCACTTTGTTTCTTTTTTATTCAAACACTACTTAATATTACGCAAAGCTTGTTGGTTTATTTGAATCACAAGATTCCCCGGTTTTATTGTTTCATTACATGAGCGGCATATTCGGCGCGACAAATTTTAATGCGTTAACTCCTGCCAGACTCTGAAAAATATTTGTAATGCTTCACCCAGGTTCACGAACACCTTCCACACCGTCTGGCGCAGGATTCCTAGCTAACGAGAGGCTTCTGCATGGACTTCTGAGGGCACTCAACACATTCATTAGTAGGCCTAGTAGGTCAGCTACCGAAAGCATGAAGTTTTGCACGGTCTGCCTGTAGAGCAGACGGGCAGAACCAGTTCCCCACACTGTGCCGTCGCATGCACTACGCACGCGCATAACCTAAATATTCTTTCATGTAGCTGACCTAAGCCTATTCATTAGTAATTCCTGGACGTCCGGTATTTTTCTGTGGGTACAAATATTCATTCGTTAAAAATTGAAAACACCTACCGCTTCTTTATCACCTTCCTGCTGAGTTCTGGTTTATCAAGTGTCATTCGAAAAGAGCGATGCACTTGTGTACCACAGTCCTTTCTATCAAATTGCAAGATTCAATGAGATTTTTTAGCCCACTAAACTTCATTGTTGGGTTGTTGCCAAAGCCCCACTTGTGGCCTGCCAGGGAACTATATAATCAAACAACAATAAACCTTACGGATTTCTCTTGCATGTGTCACTTTATCACTAGAGTCACAATTCTTATTCACCTTACGTGTACATGGGGCTGTTTCGCTCAGTGCTGATGGCTGGCCTTTCGGTCTGGGCGAACACACTCACGGCATAACCAACATTCCTACACACGATGCGGTACTAAAATTGTGGCTTTAATTATTACACATTGTTAGGTTATACGGTATAAATTACTTAAAATGGGACTTGGGACACCTTCTATGAAATGTTTATATATAAATATTTATTATCACGTTAAATTGTTCTTTTATAGCGTTTAGCATTTTAACTGATTTTTTTTTCGCCTGACATGTTACGTGAAAAGTTTTGAACTCTCTGCAATACCTTGTTATATTTTAAGACATAGTAATGTTGAAATGTAATTAATATTTTTCTTGTACAGAAATCGTTTATAATTTGTATGTCCTCAATGGTAGCCCGCAAATACGGGAAATCAGTTATTTCAATAAATAAACCAAGAACTTTACCCTTTAGTGTGCCTAATAAGTTATATTAATTACGGGGTAAGAGAGCAGTGAACTAAACTTACAACACAAAATAATATATTAACGTACAACACATAAAACGTGTCGCTTGCACGTCAATTAAAAACAATAATTTGGGCGCTTTTACTGGCGTTCTTCAGCTGCGGACGGCTAGCTGATAATAATTTCAAGGACAATTGTGCAATTGTTAAATAATAAGATCTTTGCGAAGTGATATATATGAATTTGATAATTATTTCTAAGCAACAAATCTTATTTTTGGCTTTGGAGAGTTTGGCCAGTGTTACACTCTGCAGTTACCATCAGAGTTTTAGTTACGTGAATAACAAAAGTAGTAATTTAATTCCTGCTGTGTATGTTTACTCTTACAGAACAAATTGTATAAACCAAACAGGTTAAATTATATCCACGAGTTGTAAAAAGATTAGAGCTATAGTCCAGCAAGCATCAGGTTTTGAAATAGACACCAACATACATAATACGCAGACTCTATCCAGTTGCAGCACAAAGCATGTGAGGAATGGACGGTGTTTGATGTCAAACGTTTACTGGATTTAATCAAAATCTCAGGTTCCTCTCTCACTGGATAGCTTCACTCACGTGTCGAGTCTGCGGTTTCTACCTACAGGTGAAGTAACACAAGTTCCTTACACGCAGTATAATGTTACTAGTCTTTGTTTAACAATGCTAGTGCCACCTATAGTAAGTAGGGTAAGTATTGTATTCATCACAAAATTTTGATATCGAGCATTCACCGGAAATATGTTTTGAGAGCCCCTAAACCCCAAAAACAATTTTAGAAAAATGTCCTTGTGTATGTGTGTGTGTGTGGGTGTGGGGGTGTCCGTGTGACCGTTAGTGAAAAGCATAACTCAAAAACGAAAAGTCGGTTAAAACCAAAATTGGTATTTAAGTTTAATATTATTTAAGGATGCGACACAAAGATTTTGAAGAAAATTACTCCACCCTTAAATACCCTTTAGATGCAAAATTTTTCGAAAATTTTTATTTTCTCGAAAATGACTAACGATTTTGATTAGAATACCATGTACTTAAGACATTTTTATGGCAAACGAAATATATATTTTGAATTTTCTGGTTAGTGCCCATATAGTCCTGTTTACTCGATGAGTTTTGCATAATTGATAAACCGTAAGATATACACCAAATCTTACTGTACAAAAATGTAAGCACACAGTTTATGCCCAAATGTATTCTTATCCAGGAAACCATTACGTAGATATTGCCTGTCATTTATGTGAGTTTTACGATACTTATACTTTTCTCAAATGGAAACTCGTTGTTCACTGCTTATCTCTTGACCGTGCAAAGAGAACGGAATTTCAGAGCTTTAAAGGATTTGACTATGGCTCAAAGCCTACTGAATACCCATATTTCCCTTAAACCTACAAGAACATTAGCAATACGATAATTTCTGCAAATATTTATCTCGAGTAAAATGGAGAAGATAGAGGATTAAGAGTTTGTAAGAATAGTTAGTAGACGAGTAGAGAAAATCATGTGAGTGTAACACAGACCTTTTTTTCTTCGTTAGAATTAAATATTTATACTCCTACACTTGCTGATGTTTTATATCTTTTACAAGCAGGACTGTTCATAGGTTATACTCCCGGTTTGCTACTGGTATTCATAGAATGTGTTGGATTAAAAGAGATTCTATGGAGCATCACTATAGAAAAAATTATAAAGAATATTTGTCGGAATACATTACAACGATTAATATTAAAAGTTAAAAAAAGACTCCTGTGAAAGGGAATTTCAGGGGAATAGTTGATCTCCTGATGGTGGTTATTTATTATTATTATTATTATTATTATTATTATTATTATTATTATTATTACACGCCGCTTCTTCCACTACGATACCACATGCGGGTACCTGGGATCGAACCCGAGCTGCCTAGGTGGTAGGCGAACGGTGCAAGCATTCGACCACGGCGCCGCAAAGCTTACTAAATAAAAATGTGCATCTCGTTAAAACACACAATTTATGTGAATACTTCTGGGTGAACCATTTCCGAAATATTCTTTATTATTTGTTTGAATTTGTCAATACTTATACTTTTTTTTTTTTTTTTTTTTTTTTTTTTTTTTTTTTTTTTTTTTTTTTGCAAAATAGGAATACGCTATTCATCTTTTTTCTCTTGGCCTTGCAAAGCGAACGAAATTTCAAGGGCATCGCATATCAACCAGCGCTTAAACCATTTTACTATCGCTTAAAGCCTGCGGTATTCTTCCTATTCCCTCTGCATCTATAGGAGAATTCGCATAAGGTAATTTGTGGATTAAATTGTAGTATATAGAGAAATAAGCATTTGCAGCAATAGTGTGTAATAAGAGTGAGTATAGGTCTACATAGATTTACGAACAGTTTCTCAAAATTGAACCATACAAAAGGTCTGTATCGCAAAAGGTTACGCGATGATCACTTGGTGTATCTTCTAAGGCCATGCACTTCGACTTTGTCGTCAAATATTGATTGAGATCTTTAACGTACCAAAGAAGCAAATGTTTATCGCATAACATTTGAAAGCTTTTTCGTAACCCAAACGCAAAGTCATGTAACCAACCCGCTACTGCAGCACAATACACGACTGGGAGTTAAGAAGGGCAAAGTCCGCGTATAGTGGGAACAGATAAACCCAACCTCCTCTGTTTTGTAAGCGTTAAACGCCGCTGGTATCATTTGTTAAATATCAAAGCTTTTAACTCAATACTTAAACTCGAGTATAAAAGCTCTTTAAAAGACACCCCCCCTCCCCACCCTTCGCTTCACTTGCGTTTTGAAAATCAGTATTAAGAAGTGTTTTTCGGTATCTGTCAGGACTCTCCTTGAAAGTAAGCACAAATATTTTCTCTATTGTTAGTGTTGGCATAGGAAATGTTATTATTGTGTGTACTTAGTACGAAAAATGGTACTCACCAAAGTAATATTACTTTATTAATTTCAAGGCTATACAGTGAGGTATATAAGATAATTCAGAATTCCAACTATAACGAATTAACATTAAAATTACCAGTTTTACGAAAATCTGATATACAAAGTACATTTACCTTCCACTTGCCTTGGCGAGCACACCATAGTTGCCAGCATCCATATCTTTTATTGATGTTTTATACAAGCAGTTTTCTAATACCATAAAGCGTTTCCCAACCATTACAACGTCCGTTAATGCACGTTTATCCCGTGATTGGACCATGCAACAGAATCCTGTGTGCCAATAACGCCAATCTCACTTAGGGAATACACAAATGACATTTAGTAGCAATCTTGCAAAAGTTAACTTTTGTAAACCATCACTTTAAAACAGCTGGGGGCCATAAACTAAAAATGTATTTTGACTTTTTATGTAACAACTACGTATATTTATATAATGCAGGTTAAAATACTGAATAAAGTGTTAATTTTTTAAATATAACCTTTTTCAAAATTATTTTACACTGTATTCACTTTTTGAAAATGTTCCACACGATGCAGTTTTCGTCCAATTTGTCTGGAATTTGTTATGTAGATTTCGAAAATCCAAGCAGTTAAATCTGCCGTATAGCTTTTGTTCTTTTGAACGGTTTTTGAGGTCTTAATTTTTGCTGCATAAAACTTAAAACTAGAAATTACAAATGATAGAATTTAAACATTATTTTCTTTTGAATTAAGGGTGGCCAAACAAACTTACATGCCAGATTTGTACATTATAATCATGTAAATATAACAGAGATTAAATAAAAAGATTGTAATTTTTACTTTCTCCACCACGTATAATAAGTAGAGGAAATAATGTTTTCGACCCAACATTTCGATTTGCAAATTTGAGCGGAACCATATGTTTTGAGGCCCCCTGAATCCAAAAAAATGCATTTTTAGAAAAAGGACCGTGTGTGTGTGTGGGGTGTGTGTGTGGGGTGTGTGTGTGTGTGTGTGTGTGTGTGTGTGTGTGTGTGTGTGTGTGTGTGTGTGTGTGTGTGTGTGTGTGTGTGTGAACGGTATTACTCAAAAAAGAAAAAAGTTGGTGTTTAAGTTTCATACTTTAACGGATGCGACACACACATTTTGAACAAAATTTCTGCACGCTAATTTACCATTTGCATGGAAAATGTTTCCAAAATTGTGATTTTCTCAAAAATTACTAACGATTTTGGCAAAATTGGCATGTGTTTAAGATATTTTTAAGGCAAATGACATGTATATTCTAAATTTTCTACCTATAGCCTATGTAGTCCCCTTCACTCTTGGTCACTTTTGCATAACTGGTAAACCGTAAGAGATACACCAAATCTTACTGCACGAAAGATGTAGATCCCATTAAAATACACAACTGAAGTGACGCATTTCGGATATATTTCTTGTTATTTGTGTGATTCTTGGAATACTTATACTTTCTCAAATGGAAGGTCGTTATTCAATTTTTTATTTCTTGCCAGTATAAAGGGAACAGAGTTTCAGAGCCTTCATATAGCGACCAAGATTTGACTATCGCTCAAAACCTATTGTATTTCCCTTGCACCTACAAGGAAATAAGCAATAAGATAATTTCTGGAAATGTTTATCTTGACTAACATGAAGAAGATAAAGGAATAAAAGCTTGTAATAATACTACAAGAGTAGAGAAAGTCGTGTAAGCGCAGCACATTAGACTTTTTAAAATTATATTGTTGGCCTAAGATAATGCATGTAGAATACAGATTTAACGTTCATAACTCAAAAGCTAATTTAGATACCGCACTGAAATTAAACCCCTCTGATGTAACACAACATTAAAAATAAAATTTCAGCTAAATTGATTGAAAAATTTAGAAAATCACATTTTTAGTTGTGCATTCGCTTAAGCTATCTTCAAAGTGCTCAATTTTACTAATCCCATTTAGGTTGGATTTTTCTTCCTATCTTACTTCTCTCACTTTTTTTTTCTGTGTTCATGACAACCTAATAGCTTAGAAACTTCTGACCATATCCTTAGATTTTGTATCATTCATTTAAATGCATAAAGTTGAGATCATAACCTAAATGTGTAATGAATTCTAGAATTAACAGAAATAAAATCAGACTCTTCATTGTCTGTACATTGAATGAGAGGACCTTATAGCATGCAAATCTAAACTTAGCAGTGGTAAGCTTAAATTGAGATTTCCAATTATATAAGGTCTGAGTTTATAGCCCTGGGATTTCTAATCTGCATCTCATTTCCATAACGCCGTTTGTTTATAGCGCTGTGCTCGTTATTTCCACTGAATAGTCGCATTTTGTAGGACCTTGTTCATAGAACTTCAAGCCTAGATATTCCTTCACATTTAAGAAGACAGATTGCTCGCATAAAGAACAGCTCCAACAGGAGAAATTGAATTTTACACCTGTGGCATTCTGAAAGAACCTTTGTCACGAACTGTCGATACGTAGATTCCAGCTCTTCAATCAAACTGACAGTGTCCCTGTCCCTCTGGATAGGTCTTTCATGTCTGTGCTGACATGTAAATCCGTTTCTCGCATATTCCAACAGGTATTGTAGAGCAAGCAAACTTTGTCAATATTTAATTACAGAGTTGCACATCCTGTCTAGTTTTTACTTTCTCTATTACGTGTAGTAAAGTAGAGCAAGTATTGTATTCCACCCAAAAATTAGATGTTGAGATTTCACCGGAAATACGTTTTGAGGTCCCCTGAATAAAAAAAACATTTTTCGAAAAAGGTCCGTGTGTGTGTGTGTGTGTGTGTGTGTGTGTGTGTGTGTGTGTGTGTGTGTGTGTGTGTGCATCAGTCTGTGGAAGCATAACAAAAACTAAAAGTCGATAAAAACCAAAGTTGGTATTTAAATTTAATGCCTTTCAAGTACGCGACACGAAGATTTTGAAGCAACTTGCTCCACCTTAAACTACACTTTCCATGGAAAATATTTCGAATATTTTGATTTTCTTGAAAATGGCTCTAACGATTTTGATTAAAATGACATGTTTAAGATACTTTTATCACAAATTAACTGTATATTTTGAATTTTCTGGCTATAACCTTGTAGTCCTGTTTACTCTGGATGACTTGAATAACTCGTAAACCGTAAGGGATAGACAAAATCTTAGCATACAAAATGTAGATCTCACTAAAACACATAATGTATGTCCAAATATCCAAATATGTTTTTATGTAGAGTGAACTATTTTGGAGATATTCCTTGTTACTTGTGTCGGTTTCGGAAAGCTAACTTTCGTCAAATGCAACATCGTTGTTCATTTTTTGTATGTGAACCGTGCAAAGAGAACGTAAGCTCAAAGGTTTAAAAGATTTGACTATCGCTCAAAGCCTACTGTGTTCCCATATTCCCTTGCACCTACAAGGGAATAAACAAGATAATTTCTGCAAACCTTTATCTCAACTAAGACGAAGAAGATATAGAAGAATGGTTTATATAAGAGTAGAGAAAGTCATGTGAGTGCAACACATCAGATTTTTATTATTTTATACCTCATAAGTAGGGCTAGGAAGTTTATGCATTTGCATGTTTTTTCATAGTGGTTAAAAATGTATGCTTTTACATTATTTGCACGAATTATGGAATTTTCAGTTCTTTGGACATGATTTTATGGTGCATATAATTGGATATTTTCTCGATTCAGCACATAAAAACAGCAAAACACAAGGAGAGTTTAATAAAAAAACTCGCAAACAAAGAACCTGTTCAAAAACAGCTATTAGAGTGTTTAGGAAGTAGGGATACTGAATTTTTCTATGACTTGTGCCGAGCATTTCTAGCTGCTGATATTTCCTTGCTCAACATTAGTAATCCGAAATTTAAAAACTTTCTTCCAAGTACACTCGACAACATGCGCCTGAAGAAAGTACACTGCGTAACACTTACGTAGGACATTGTTACAATAACGTATTGTCAAATATACGAAATGAATAGCGTATCAGTTTGTGTGGTTGTTTGTTGATGAAACCCCTGATTCTGAGCGCCGTTCTATTGCTAATATAATCGTGGGTGCTTTAAATAATGAACAAAAGACCACACCTTATCTTCTTCATGTGTGCGAATTTTCGGCCAACGACAATGTAACTGTGACCCAGTTTGTGATGGGCTCTTTAAAATTACTATGGCCATTTGGAATCAAATACTACCGGTTACTTTTATTTGTTACTGATGTAGGTCCTTATATGGTAAAATCAGGACAAACTCTGCAAGGTATTTTTTCTAACTTAATTCCTATAACTTGTTTGGCACACGCTGTTCATCGCATTTCTGAGACATTGCGTGATTCTTTTCCATTGGTAGATAGATTTATGTTCAGTACAAAGATAATTTTTTTTAAATCTCCTAAAAGAGTTAAGTTGTTTATATCAAGAGGCACCTAATATCTGCTTCCTCGTGCACCAGTGTTAACTTGATGGAAAACATGGGTCGATGCAGTTTTATATTATAGTGAACACTTACAAATAGTCGAAGAGGTTGTTAATTCATTGGACTCGAAAGATGCTTCATCAATAGAAACTGTGCAAAATATTGTGTCAGGTGCTGGTTTAAAAGAGGATCTTAGTTTCATATCTGCCCATTTTTCTTTCTTGCCAACTGCCATAACGACATTGGAAGCTGCAGGATCTCCTTTGCATGAATCACTTACTGTCTTTGTAAAAACAATATGCGATCTAAGTTCTGCTCCTGGTAGCATAGGACAAAAGTGAAAGAGAAAGTGAAGTATGTAATTTCAGAACATTCTAGTTATAAACGGATGTGCGATATTCGAGGCATCCTCAAAAGAAAACCATCTGTCACACCAAGAGACTTGACTCTCTCTATGAAGCAGTTAACATCATTTAAATATGCCCCGATAACATGTTGTGACGTGGAGAGAAGTTTTTCACGTTACAAAAGTGTTTTGGGAGACAACAGATGATGTTTTGCAGTTGAAATTTTGTGCAAAGTGTTGGCTGTGAACTGCAGTTTAGCAGTTAATACTGCTTCGACCTCTAAGGAATAAGGTAACTATATTTGTTATACTAACTCTCCTTGTCTACTGCAAAGGGACATTAATTGTTTTAATTCAATAGTGCATATTTCTTGGCATATTTTCAAGTTTTTAAGAGCATATTTGCATGCATATTTCAGTATTTTTAGGGCATGAACTTCCGAGCCCTATTCATAAGATTAACACCCATTGAAGAAAGAGATTGGAAATGTGTTCTAATGACATGAAATAGAAAACTTTAAAGCATAAAACAAGAAAATAATGATTTAAATGTTACAGCCAAAGGCAAAACTAGTGTTGGTAGGTAAATACCGAGTACAACAAATCCAGGTAATTTTCTAAAATCAACTGCAAAGCAAAAATTTGTCGCAAAGTAAGCAGTGGTAATAAAAGTATCAGAACTTTGATTTAAAAAACTTCCAGGTCTGAATAAATAGTTATTGAATTTTAATTTAGCTAAACAAAAAGCGTTATATAGTGAGGATTAGTCTTGCAGGTGTTTGTTAAGGGAGTATTCTATAATTATACTTATAAGTAGATTAATGTGTGTTATTTTTGTACTTATTTACTATTTTATACTTTATTGCTTCTTTAGCATTATTATAGGGATTGTGTATCTTTATAACGCTAAAGCTTAAAACCGGTTTATTATAGCAACCAGCTATTTGGGAGTCGTCTTCCATGGTCTAGGGCTAACGCGCTAGTCTCTGGTTTCCGAGGGCGCTGGTTCAAACTCACGGAGGGTAATGGATCTTTTTCGGGCGTTAAGGGGACTTAGGGGTGAGATTTGGCCCATTTGGTAAAGAAAGCTCGTTTTTAGATTTTTATGTTCAAAAATTGTTCAATGTTCTGTCTATTAAAAAGTGCAATGTCTTTCATGACAGCGCCATTTTTAAAGCTCTGGCGGCCATTTTTAAATAGTGGTGCATAGTGATTTAATGGCGGTGGTTAGGCGTACGCACCCACCGAGACTGCATATCGACGGATCAGAAACTCAATCATGTAAATTATCCTCAATCTGCATCCACAAAATCACAAGAAAATGTCCTGCAAGTTGTTTCCAGAAGTGGTAACTGAAATTCAACCTCCGGATCAGCGACTTGGTTCTGATCAGCTGCTAGAACGCTATGCCAAGGGTAGACACAGAACTCGAATGAATCTCTTCACAATGTTGCGTGTTCAAAATAGGTGTGTGTCTAGCAACAAACTTGAACTTGCAGTACTGAAAACTGTAATGGAGTTTAATATGGGGTGTGTGAAGTCAATTCAGGTGTTGAATAAATTTAGGAATTCAGTCGTTCAATATGCATTTGTCAAAAGTGCAATGCTGGAAGATGTATTCAGAGTAGAAAATGCAGTGCTAGGAAACAAATACACACAAGGAGAGCCCATAAACTGCAGAAATGTTCAGCACAGAAGAGGATACGAGGTCAGAAAGTGAAACAATGCTGGAACACACTTCTGATGAGGTTAGAACGTTTTAAAAGTTTAATGCTGTTTTTAAGGGAGTTCTTAAGGGATTCTTTTGAAAATTTCAGGATATGTTCTTATTCATATAAGGCTCCAAAATTGCTCTGGGTTTTGAGATCAGCCAAGTAATATTGAACATATTCACATTCAAATGCCGATGGGAAGTTAAAAAAAAAAACTTGAAATCTGTAAATAGACATATTTAAAAATTTATAGATACTAAAGTACTGGTGTAAAATGAAAATCCAGAGCAATTATGACTTTCAGATACATGAAGTATCAAATCACCAAGTTTCATGCCAAAAATTCAAAAATTATTACGCAAGGAGCATTTTCAATCAGAGTATCTTTATAATCAATTAAGCGTTTTTAATTAAAAAATTATTTGACTTACATACTTCAAATTTTGTACGTGGTTAAAATTTGGTACTGTTAGCATAAAAATTGTAGAATTTCCTAAACTCACCCCTAACTCCCCTTAAAATCTTCAGCATGGTTTCCTTCAGAAGGAAAGTAGAGCTGGTGGTTCTGTGTCATAGATTTTCGACGCGTAAAAGAACCTTAAGCCTGATAAATAGATCTCTGACCAAAATTAAGCGGTGTTTCACGCCCAATACAGAATAGCACGCTAAATACCATAGGAGTTGCAGAGCATTCATGAAAAAAAAAAAAAAAAAAAAAAAAAAAAAAACCAATTAATTATTTGAAATTTTAGACTGTGCCTTTATTACTCTGATATATTTCCTTTCTCTATTGCTTAGAGTTTACTAAGCAGAGAAAATGTTTGTTCCACCTAAACTATTTTATATCTAGCCTTAACCAGAAATTCGAATTTAGTGTCCCCTTTGTGATAGGGGTGCATGTTAAGAGTACAAGGACAGAATGGCCACCAGTAACTGGAGCACAACGTTATACATAGGCCTTAGTGGGCCCCTAGTACCTCAAAATGACTCCTGAGTAGAAAGGATGCGAAAGAATCCGATGGGCGTTCATATTAGACGACGATGTACGCTTAGGGATCCCTAACGATTCCAAAGGCACCAAACCTGATGTCGGCTTGGCCCGCCTTAGCAACTCGCACCATTGTAGTTCCAGGTGTAGACGATTCACTTCCAGGAAGAAAACCGGGAAAGCAAAGCGCCAGGAAGAAATTTCATAACGAAATTCCACCATCGTTTCGCAGCATACCAACCGCTCCAACTTCAGGGCGTATAATCCTGAGATAGACAAGGTCAAATAAATGAAAGGAATCGATGTAGAATAGAAATAGTGAGTAGGAAATTCTAGCTCATAGGTACTCCTAATTGCAGAATGCAGGTTTATTTGTACTCGTAATACACCTACGCTTTCTTCTTGGTTGTACAGGTTCTCCTTGAAAAAAGTAGCTGATCTTAGAGGAGCACTTCCTCGATCAGCTGATCTGACGCAGAGGAGTGGCGTCTTTTGGGATCCTAGTTATCATTTCACATCCAGACTTTGAACGTGAATTCGGCGATTCTAAGCCCCTGACAAGACTTTTTTCCCCTGATTTTTCTCACGATGGCCAAATTCTGGGGAAGTAACCTAAACATAGGCGGGGAACGTTGCCTTCGCACATTTCTTTTCCTAATTATAATTTTATTTCATACATCATCAGTGTACACTATCTTCATTACGCATATAGTAAGAACGGACGTTGATCATATTTAAAGCAAAACCAAAGAGTGCTCTCCTAAGCCAATAAGCGAATTCAAATTAGGTGAGCACATACTCGTCTGCTTTACGAACTATTGTGTGAACTTGAGGTTTTACTATTTACTACTGTGGTACGTGTTCACTAGATCATTTTTACTTTCCAAAATTTGCTTAAGGTAAATGTGATATATTAACACTCCAGTTTGTTTTACTTTTTATCGAAACCCCAGAAGAATAATTCCATTTCCGATTTTCAAAACCTTACATATATGATGTGCAGTAAAGGAAAGAGAGAAGGGAGCGGTAGGGCGAATAACTGGAATAGCAAGCAGAAGAAGGGAAGACAGAATGGAGGTGAGTGACAGGGAAGAGGCGGACGGTAAAAAGTAAAGACAAAGAGAGAAGGTTGAGATTTAGGTTTTACTAGTAATAGCCTT
Source organism: Tenodera sinensis (assembly GCA_030765045.1). Classification (NCBI taxonomy): domain Eukaryota; kingdom Metazoa; phylum Arthropoda; class Insecta; order Mantodea; family Mantidae; genus Tenodera; species Tenodera sinensis. The sequence continues at coordinate 138,845,238 of CM060961.1, read as the reverse complement.
AAGCTAAGAAAAGCAAATACGTCAAAACAGCTCTAAAGATATATTTTTGGATAATAGTGTTTTCATCCACTTTCTCCTCACGCTATCATGCATGGGAAGTTAAAACTCCTATACTCGTGCTTCTCTCATTGTTGTCACAGCTGTTAACATATATTTAATTCTCTATTGATGTGTATATTTAATATAACAGACAGTATAACCATATTTGATGGTTGAATTTTACCATTTAAATCTTACCTCAGTATTTCTCTTTGTTAATATTTATGACAAAATGACAAAATCAGACCGGTTACTTTTCTATGCTTTACTGTCTTCTAAAATTTTACAGTTACACAGTTTTCTTCTCGTTGTTAACACCGTGTAGTCTTTCGGGCTGTTACAACTCAAAACTATTCTCATAACCTTACTCAGTTCTTTCGGTGTCTTAGACCATTCGCTTCTCACTAAAGCCACCCGGCTCCGATCCTAGACAGCCGCATGTGGGATTTGTAGTGGACGAAGCGGAGCTGGAGCGGGTTTCCTCCGGGTTCTCCGGTTTCCCCGCCATCTCATTCCACCGGTGCTCCATGTATTACCAGTGTCACCGCTTGGGCTGCCGTATATAGTAAAAGCGGACGTTAAACACTATATTAAAAAAACAACGACACACACCCACACTGACGATTCTCACATGCACAGCTGTCTCACGCACACTGATACACTCACCTACTCATGTCCGTAACTCAGCTCTAAAACTCTCTCAACTGTTCTTCTCAGGCCTCCTTATATACTGGGGTTGACGTCACACGGACCTTTCTCGACTTCTATACACACGTACTGGAAATGATTCAGCTACAAATCTCGAGAACGTTCTCGACACTCATTTTGTTTCTGCCACCTCCATTGTGAACAGTCAACTACACACAGCTCGTCGGCATGGCAGGTGATATAGGTCATATAGGCAGCTTGCGATCTTTTGAACAGCTGACAGATATTAATTTTATGTTCGGTAGTGTTATATACTTGTATAATATTTAATTTCTCATTTCACCTATTTTCTCATTTTCTTTTTACTAGAATTAAAAAAAAAAAAAAACAGTTTGTAATAGACAGGAGTTGAGTCATTTGAGAAACTTGGAAGTGAAAATGGCGGACTTCATCTCGTATTTTCAAACCCTTCTGCAAACATACAGTTGCTGCATTGTATCGCTATTTACTATGTTAAAAAGTTGGAGTAAGTACCTAAATGAAGTTATAACATGATGCGTAGCTGAGTTAAACCATTATAAGTGTGTATTTAGAATAAGTCCCTTTCTAAGGAGAAAATTCTGGGTCACAACGATTTCACGAGATTGCCGGCTAACTGTAGCTTGTTTCATGTACGTATAATGTTTTAATCATAACAGCTGAGGAGAGCGAAACAAAACCCTGAAGAGACAGCAACAACAGAATTAATGATGCTCCTCGTGGTGTAGTTGTGATACTGTATTTCAATACTGACAGATCCTGACAAACGGTTCTTTGTGATCCCCTGTGCTCAGCTGTGCCAAAGGTGTTTATTTCCATTCCTTTCTTTGAGATAGTAATCCATTTTCTAAATCAGCTTTACAAAAGACAGCACTTTTGTAGAGGTAACGGATGTTAAGCGTTGTATGTGTACACTCTGACTGTTTTCACCGACGTCTGCCAAGCCTTCCGTAAAACCGCTAAGTAATTTAATTTTAGGTCGGTAAGAGCTCTTTGGAATGGATTCTTGAAATACAGGTAGACCACTTTAAAGCTTTTCTAGCAGTCAAAATAACGAATACAATACTGTGACAAAATTACAGTTCGATGAGTCCCACTCTTGACACCACGTGAAAAAACGACAAAATCTATCAATTTATTGTCTTCTAAAATGTTATCACAAATACAGTTTTCTTCTCGTCATTAACAGTCTATAGTCTTTCGAGTTATCCGAACACTTATTTCTCGTCACCTTGCTCAGTCCTTTCAGTATCTTTCTTCACTTTCTCAGTCTTTCATATTATTATTATTATGTTCTAATCACCCGCGACGCTCGTTGAATCTTCTCACGACCACACACACACATAGCTGTCTCACACATACTGACCGACTCATGCCTGTAACCATAAATTCATTAATTGTTTTTCGGCTCCTTATTTAGTGGTGATGACGTCATACGTCACCTTCGTGAACTTCTTCAAACACGCCGAAGTGACGTCTCGAAGGCTTTGGAGAAAACCATTTTCTGTATAGCTGCATACATTGTTGTTGGGTACAGACAAACGGTTGCGTGAGGCAGCCTGACCTTGAACGCCCTTACCCGCTCACCGGGCCGGCATGTGGCGTGAGGCAGTCCGGCCCTGACAGTCCTATCTTTTGCGCCGAGCCCGGCGTCACAATGTTATGATTTTTAATTCTGATAAAGCCCAAAGCATATTGTCACTTGGTTGTTGCGTTGTTTTTAAGTTATTCACAAATATTTTATAAATGTTGAAATATTGCAAAAAATTTACAATGCTTTTATACGAGTGTTTTCAAAATAGAGCTACCCATACGTACACTCTAGATCAGGATATTTTGTAGAAAATATATATAAATGTTATGAGAATATGAGTTAAATTCATACATCTATGAAGTGAAAGTTCAGCAAAAGCGTCTGTTGCAAATATGGTGCAGGCTATAAGTGCTGAGGCTTTCACGGCCGGCATTATCAACTATGTTAAGTAGATTTTCCGGGCTTGTGGGCCGTGGTCGAGTTGGATTACCTTCCTCCGACGTTTTGCTGAAAACTGCGTCCAGCATCTTCAAGGTCAACCTCTATTATTTTGGTCTAAAACCTACTCATACTGATTGGTACCTCCATAAAACCTCGAACCATCATCCAAGACAAAAATTGGGCATAATCAAAACCCTTTCCGAACGGGCCAAGAGGATTTGTGAGCCACAAAAGCTGAATAAAGAAATCCGACATCTTAACAAGGCCCTCATCAGCAACGGTTATACACACAAGGAAATTACAAGAGCTCTCCATCCGAGGTACCCGTCAGTCCAAAAAGACCGGAGGAAGCAAACCCTGAGTACCATCTATTTACTATACATCCATAAGGTAACAGACCGAATAGGAAGACTTCTGCAACAGTACAACATTAGGCCAACAAAGAAAGTCAACGATTTATTTAACTCCCTTAAGGATAAAAGACATCCACACTGCACAGCCGGTGTTTACAAAATACCATGTAGCTGTGGACAAGTATATATAGGCACCACCATGCGGAGTATCAGCACTCGACTAAAAGAACATGAAAGACATAGCCGGTTGGGGCAGACGGACAAGTCAGCGGTGGCACAACACTCTCTGTTGTTCGGCCACGACGTGAATTACATAGACACGGAGGTACTCTCAAGGACAAGCCACTACCAGGCTCGCTTGACTCGGGAAGCGATAGAGATTTTTATGCATAAAAACTCCTACAATCGAAAAGCAGAGAGACAGCAGATAAGCAAAACTTGGCTCCCGGCTCTAATAAGAAGGTGAAGAAAACCCGAGACACGGAAAGCTTTCTCTTTTATACCAGGATCAGAGACATCCCATTTGCTGGCATTTTGAGATCGATAATCTCATGTTGGTATTCATGAGAACGAGCGATCGTGAAAATGTATGTTACCAAGGACACTAATAACAAACAAAGATGAATATGAAAGTTTGCAGTGAACTTTAGTTTATGTGCAGCCGCTAATAACAGAGGTTGACCCTGAAGATGCTGGACGCAGTTTTCAGCGAAACGTCGGAGGAAGGTAATCCAACTCGACCACGGCCCACAAACCCGGAAAATCTACTTAACATGGTGTAGGCTGCTTAACTCCTGGCACAACAGAATTTGGGGAGGCTACGAGAAGCATTACTTGCTACTCGGCTTTTTTTTTTTTTTTTTTTTTTTTTTTTTCACTGTATTAAACAGCGCAACTGTTTGGTGCTTTATAATAACGTTAGAGTAAACGGACTGGCTTAAATTAGGATTTTAAACCAAAATAATTTGTTTATCTAACAAATATTTCACATACTGTTAGGCATTGCGAATTTCATAGCTTCCACTTGCTTTAAGAGGTGTTCTAACTAATTATTGCAGAAAAAAAGCTACAAATGCTGTCTAAAAGTAGTAATTTAAGAAGCCTTGTTAAGAGAGTATTTCTCCAAATATGTGTGCAGGTTTCCATAGCTGTTGTGCATAGATGTTCTTTACCGGATAGGCCGCATTGTTATTTCCAGGTACACTTGCCAACATTACACTGTTTTAGTAAATATAATTTTAATACAAGCAAAGGTGATCGAACATGTACGTAAAATTTATTATTTAAGGGCATTGAAAACAGTTGCAAAAACAAAACAGCAACAAAAATAGTCCCTATGTTTAGTGGCTTATATGATAGTTGGGTATATGCACACCAAGTCATATCTGAAATTTTGTCGCTTTTTAACTTCTAAAGTACTTTATTTTCAGAAACGTTTAACAGGTATGGCCTTTTCAACTCTAGTTTACACAGTGCACTCGAACTTTACTTTAACGTTCACAGTTAATCTTTTTTAACCTGTGTTATTCTCTGCATCCTTAGCAACGATGAGTCATGCCATGGAGCACTCTACTTTGGATGCTTTCTCCAAAGAGATGGGCACGAATGTCACAATATATTTGTATCCTCCACTTATTTTCTGCATCTCCTTTAGAGTTGGTTTTCTCATGCCTCTAAAGTCCTGAACCTCGCTAAAATACATAAAACATAGCTCATTGCATTTCAGTCAGGCTGGGCAGTCAAAGGATCGAGGGAAATCGGTTAAATACGGATTCATTCTTGCCATTCGGGCGAACAAGCTGAGTCGTCTTGCTTGTTGCGGAGTAGCTAGGAGAAGCAAGCTTGAAGCGGAAGTTTTAGATCTCTATCTATAATACAACCAAGAAATCTGATCCAATTTTATTTGTATTAAAACGTCAAAATCCCAATTCCTTTGTGTCCATTATATGTTGTGCTAAGAGTTTCCTACTTTGAAGAGTACAGACATTTCATTAGGCTGTTCCTAATATTCCTCTGCAACACACAAAATGTGTATTTAATTTCAACACTTTCTTATCCTTTACCTTGTGGATTGGATAATAAGAATTTAAAATCCCTCTCTGCCACATACAATTTGTGCCACATACAATATAATTTAGAAAAAAAGTATGTAATATCAAGGATATAACATAAATGGTTTCCTATATTTTTTTTTAATTATTTGCCTAACCCTTGTCATCCATACATAAGCATGAACACAGGCCAGCAGCGTGGGACTGGCATAGTTTAGACGACAATACTGAGTAAAAAAAACATTGCTTGACAGGAGTCAGGCAGGTGGGTGATATGCTATGGTAGATATGTCAGGAACGCCTGTCACTTAGGCGTATTTAAGCCGGAACTTAGCGCTCTCACAATAGAACAAAAAAGGACAGAAGTGTGAATGGATTGGTTATGTCAGCTGACAGAGTGTAAAATCCTGGAGAACCCGCATACCATTATCCACTGTTAGGCATATAGATGTGTCACATTAATAGTATAGAAATTAAACTAAACAACACTAAAACCATTAACATTTTACTATATGCCGATGACGTTATATTACAAACAGAGCAAGATGACTTACAACATTCTCTGCATTACCTGAATGAAATATACAAAGAATATAATATTAACTTTTATAAAGAGAAAACTAAACTTATGGCATATTTAGGTAAACAACCAGTAAGATCGAAAACAGTACTAAATGTTAACCATAAAACAAGTCTCATACTTTACGTATCTAGGTTGCGAGTTCACTCAAGGTCAAGAAACACAGATATTTATACAGAATTAACGAAATTTCAACATACATGCAGCACAATAATTCACAGAGGATTAAATCGAAAAACAAGGAAGGAAATACGAATAAATTCTATAGAAAAATGGCTGTTCCCTTACGTTTATATGACAGTAAAACATGGATACAAATAAAAAGGGGAAAAAACACAGAATTCTGGGTTCAGAGTGCATACATGACATTTCTAAGAAGAACAAAAGACTGCACAAGATTTGATAAAATACGAAATGAAGATATCAGAAATGAACATTTTCTGCACACGATAAAATTCAACAGTACATAAATAACTGGAAACAATATCTCTAGAGAATGGATTAAATAAGGCTTACTTCTGTGGTATATCAGTACAAATCAGAATTCAGAGATGTAGGAAGACCCTCGAAAAGATGAAAAGACATGCTATGAATCGGAGCAGCGATTTGCCCAAACCATATAGTGTTAAAGAAGAAGAAGAGTAAGAAGAAACAAAAGAAAACCATAGGAAGAATAGCCCATTTATCATTCACTGTGTTAATCTGTATTGTAGAAGAATGTGGCTTTTAGTATGAGGGCTGCCGGAGGACTCTGGAAGTTGTACGTAGCGATTTGCTACATATTATGAAGGATTCCCCTGGTTTAAATTTTCCGTGCCTTTGTTGAAGTTTGTGCATCGAATTATGCCGTGTGGATTACGGACTTCCTTGCGGCAATTTTACAAAGTTGAATACTCCTAACGCGTGGTACGCTAGGAAACTTTTAATATTTTTGCCCGTTTTCTTTCTTTTTTAAAATTAACTCATAATCCTGTTAGCTGTTAGTCTTAGAACTACGAGAATTCCTCACAAGTTTACCGTATTTGGAAGGTAAGGAATAAGTTACTAATTAAAAAAATCTTGTGTTGTACTCACATGACTTTCTCTACTCGGGTACTAGCCATTCTTACAAACTTATTCCTATAACTTCTTCGTGTTAGTTGAGATAAACATTTATGCAGTTATCTTATTGCTTATTTCCTTGTAGGTGCAAGGGGAATATTAGAATACAGTCGGCTTTGTGCAATAGTAAAATATTTTAAAGCTTTGAGATTCCGCTCTCTTTGCATGCTTAACATATAAAAAAATGAACAACGATGTTCCATTTCACGAAAGTTTTAAGTGTTCCGAAACTTACACAACTAACAAGGAATATCTCCGAAATGGTTCACTCTACGAAAAAATGTATTTGGACATAAATTGCGTGTTTTAGCAAGATCTACATTTTTTGTAGAGTAAGATTTTATCTATCTCTTACGGTTTGAGTTATTGAAAAGTCATCCAGAGTAAACAGGACTACTTAGGCTATAGCCAGAAAGTTCAAAACATACATTTTATTTGTTATACAAATATCTTAAACATATGGCATTTTAATCAAAATCGTTAGAGCCATTTTCAAGAAAATAAAAATTTTCGAAACATTTTCCACTAAAGGGTAGTTTAGGGTGGGACTATGTTCGTCAAAATCTTCGTGTCGCATCCTTGAAAGACATTTGTTTTTGAGTTATGCTGTCCACAGACTGACAGACAGACAGACACACACACACACACACACACACACACACACACACACACACACACACACACACACACACACACGGATCTTTCTCTAAAAATGTTTATTTTTTGGATTCAGGGGGTCTCAAAACATATATTTTCGGTGAAATCTCGACATCGATTTTTTGGGTGGAATACAATACTTCCTCTACTTAACAGTAGGGAAAGTGAAAAGCCCAATTAGCAAACTGTCACGACTGCTATTTTATTTGTGAAATCAACATATTTTTGACGTCGAACAAATTCGAGTTATAGCATGTGAAAATTTACTTATAGTCTTCCACTGTCATAATATTTATTTACTTACATTTGATGTTATATTCTTTCTGATATTTTCAACAATAAGCTTTTATTTTATTGTTCTCGTTGAATACTTATAGTAAGTCCGCGTAGTGGTAAGTGTCTCTGTTTCCCGTGAAAATTGTATTTATAATATCAAATGTAATATCAAATATAATTATAATTATATAATTTATTAATTAATTAATTATAAATTATATTATTGAATCTTCTTTATTGTTAGCGCAAGTTGCGATGGCAATAGCCAATACGGTTTGATTTGTAGGAATATGTTTGAGGTGCTGATTACAAACATGTTTAACCTAAGTGACATCGCCTATAACACAATAAACTATGAAGATTCAATATTCCGCTCACAATGGACCATATCTAATATGGCATCTTGACTGTAGAAACATTAGTTATTAAGTTTCTCTCTAGTTAATGTGGTCATTTGCAATGTATGCTGTGGTCGAAATGACAGTAAGAGTAATGCCCTCGCAAATTCTGTCCCCAAAAATAATTAGTTCCAAATTTTGGCATCAGGTAAAAATGTGATGGTGACTCATATCGATGCTATGCGACCTCAAAACATGGATTATACAGTCAAAGCTATCCCTGTTGGGTGCAAATCTTTCATTGAGTTGCTTAATGTGATATTCTTCCGACAGTTCGAGGTGGCGCTGAAGCGGATTGAAGATTACAGTGTCGTAAACTACTATCAGTTCACAATTAAGGAATTCAATTTCATTGCTGTTGTGTATTCTACATAATCAGTTCTGTTCTCCAATCTACGCAGACTTTGTTCGGCACTCCTGGACTGTAGCTGGGTATGATGACTTCAGACCAGAGAAGTTTCAAACACCTTCCGAGCGTATTTTTGATGTTGAATAGCTGTGTGACTCGGAATACTGCTTAATGCGGGCATTCATGAAACACTCCTGTGATAAAAAAAGACTCTGCTTTCGGCTTTGTGCTTTGTGGACATGTTCATCCTCATAATATTTTGCCAAGAGCTACCAATAACCCATTTTTGAACTCCGCTACTGAACATGCGCATTATAAAGAGCAGTGTAATTGCGAGTGACAAATATTGTGTGCAGCTGATACCATCGGTCTTGGCCCCTGACCTTGAATGAAAGTCCTGTAGGGGAACCTATAGCTTTTTTCTCTTTCATCAGCTCATATAATTCTGCTAATGAAACCATGCACAACAGGTGGAGTGGGGAGGGGGAACGTAGGGATGTCTGTATTTCAACAATCCTTGCTAATTCACAGTTGCTTTTTTTGTACAACGTGCAATAATTAAAGACATAGTAAGATACTTGCGATAAGAAGTGAATATAGTGAATTTATGAGACATTGATCATTGCATAAATCAATTACGCTGCCACTACTTTCTAAATTAGGATCCAAAACATTCACAGTAGCGAAATTGTTTCAAATGTATGGGCATACATGAAGAAAAAAGCTAAAAGCAAAGAACTGCTTACATCAGAAGAGTTTTAAAATAATTATTCAAGAACGCGAACAACATGAAAATCAGAACACGTGTTTTGGAACTCCAGTCAAAAAAAAGTTCCAACATGAGTAACGGATCTAGATGACTTCAATAAATGTGTCGTTAGAAGAACTAAGCCCCGACGCTACAGCCCATGAAGAGCCAAGACTTACCGCCCAGCCGCTGCGTCCTCCACCTCGGCCCACTACAGGTGTCATTGGTGGGGTGCAGTATTGGAGAGTGGTACGTGGTCAGCGTCCCGATCCCTTCCGGCCAGTTATGCAGTCTTCACGACCTGGTGCGGCTACTTTTCTATCAAGTAGGTCTTCAATTGGTCCCCCCGGGACTAACGAGGCTGAGTGTACCCCGTGCCAGACCTCCCAGAGGGGATAAAATCTCCATACTGGTACCAGGGATCGAACCCGGGTCCTCCGCGCCAGAGGCAAGCGCGCTACCAACTGCGTCACGGAGGCGGCCAGTCGTTAGAAGAACGATTCATAATTCTTATGTTCAGGAAAACTGTGCTCCTACAGTAGCTAAAGGACAGCAGGTCATCCTTAAACAGAATAGTGAGAGAACTGGGTTTTAAATGGAAAAACACCAAATTTACAACATCTGCAGTGTTGCATGTATTATACGAACACATTTGAACAGCTGATTAAGCTAGGTACATTTTATACATTTTTTCTGCATGGACTGTACACACTACTTTACGAAGTAGAATGTTATCTGAGTAGCATATGAAGCTGACGGACTAATTCGCTTGCTTTCTGATGTCACCTGGCTTGGTAAGTAAACTCGCTTTCAACCTTTACATTTACTTTCCACCAGGGGCCAAGAACGGTGAATCCAGCTGTGCATATTTGTAATGCACATTTAAAGCTCTTAACATACGAACCATAACTTGTTGGCAATTGCCATCGTAACTTACGGTAATTTCCTTGTCAGCTATAGACCGATTACTAGCGATATGAAACACAGTTCTCATATTTAACATTCTAACATGCAATAAATGAGACATTCATTTGAATAACATATTTATTGTCATATACATAAACATATTTGGGAGTCATATTACCTAGCTGACGACGGGCCCTTAAACCTCACTCACTCACTCCCTCACCCTTACTCACTCATTCACTCACTCATAAACATATTTCTGCTTAAAATTTTCCCTTTTTGTTACTTTTTAATGTGCTTTCAGAGTATTTTTATTGTTGAAGCTAATCGTTGCTGACTGTTTTATTCAAATTTTGTTCTTAATGTATTTTCAGCGTTAACTTTTTGTCACCCTGTGTAGTAATGAATTCATAATTTGGTTAGAAATTTAAAATATTTCCGTGCTCAAACCAAAGTTAATTATATTTACATGACATTTTAAAAGTACAATACATTGATTTTGAAATACACAATGCATAAATAAATATGTTGTGAAAAAAAAATGTCCAATCCAGTTATTTTCTTGTAACTTTGTTTTCTTGTAATTAAATGCGCAAATCCGCAGTTCTCTTGTCTTTGTTAACGCAGCCTGCAGTCCTTCGTGATACTACAACGCACAGCTGTTGTCTCTGTCTCACAAAAAGTAACTCTGACGATAGGATTACTCAACACTGTTTAACTACTTCACTATCTTCCTTTCGGCAACGGTGCACACAACCTGCTTCGTTCCGCACTCACTGACGGACTGAAAACTGACAAACACTAATCGTCTCGTCTCCATATATAGCGAGTATGACGTAACATGGACTTTTCTAGAACTTCACCCCTTTTGAGCCTCTAAAACTACGCCGGCCGCCCCACACTTCGTGAATAATCTTTAAAACCCGTTTGTCATGCCGCTGATTGTTATCACGTGTTCCCGAACAGTGGCAAGAGGCAGCCCGAACTGGAGCGCCTTCTGATGCACATACCGCCAGTGGTATGGGGCAGCCCAGCCCCGAGCTTCCTTTGGTCGGCGTCACAATACTAAATTTCTTTGTTCTTTATCTCAGCTTTCTCTTTCGGCATTTTAATAAGAATCGCATTATTTATAATTATGCATTTTAATAAGTAGTTGCGTCATAGGATACTTAAGATATATGCTACATGCAAAGGAAACAAAGAGGAAAGGAAAAGAAAGAAATTATAGAGCTAGATTGTCTCTGCTGAATAAATATGATATTTCTTAGCGCACTTTATCCTGGAAATTACCATTGTTCGACCGGTTCATCTGGTCAGACAATAAATAACCATCATGCCAATGTCCTTCCTGATGGATTTGACAATTTTTTGTGCATATTGATGTTTGCCTGATTCTCCCTCTGTACACATTCCACCAAAATACGAGGGCCACTAGATTTGCATTGAGACACAATAAATTTGCCACCCTGGGAAAATCATTGCTGCTTTGGCAAAATAGCTGACTCATTTGCGCCATTTATTTTTGATCAGTTTATGTTTGAAGCCTGGAAAGTGTGGACGTTTCTTCAAGTGCAATGGAGATTCATTGAGAGCATTTTCGCGCAATGATGTACAACTTTAAATGTGGCTTAAATGAAACACAGTCACGTGAGCGTTTGATGGGGCTTTTGAAGACTATTCTCCGTCACGTGTTACTGTGCTCCGATGATTTGTAGAATTTAAGAGAGGTGGCAGTTTCTTAACGATGAAGAGAAGAGTGGAAGACCAGCAACAGTAGTGACTGACAAAAGCATTGCCGTTGTGGAACAAATGATTAGGGAAGATCCAAGATTAAGCTACAGGAACATTGAGCAGGCATTCGGGATTATTTCGCCGAGTGTTTCAACTATTCTTCATAATCACCTTCATGTAAGCAGCGCATTGTTGTATTATACAATGCATCAGCTCGCATAACTAATGTAACAATGGAGGCAAAACTATTGACTCCGCGCGTGCGGACCTTCCTGTAAAATGCATTTTTGAGAGAGGGATTAGGCAATGTGATATCGGTGTTGAATTTTCAGCGTTAACTTTTTGTCACCCTGCAAGACTTACTCTACTTAGTATAGTTAATCAATAAAGAAAGTAAAAACAAAAAAGATTACAGCTTGGATTTTCATAACTTAATACCTCTCTGAGAACGAAAGAAACTAGAAGCCTAAATCAGTAAAGCAACATTTTCTGGCTCTTCGTTACACAGAAGCTTAGCTCGTTGTTAAATTACCGACACAACCCAGATTCTGTAGCCAGGTTGATGATGCTAGAAGCTACCTAATTAGTAACCTAAGGGCAGCTGGTATGTTATTTAGCAAAATATTTGTTGTTATAACGTTCAGATCACTACCAATTATCCGAAGTTTTTTTAAAAGCCTTTTCCTTGATGAAACAGAATATCAGGGGAACTGATTTTTGGTCTTAATTAAATTCGAGGCACACAAGACGTTTGTTATTTACAGTGTTGTTTTGTTTGTAAGCAAGGGAACTTCGTTATAATCTTTGAAACCTAATCTTTGGAACGATATCTACAAATTTGTAACGCTAACAAGCAGTGAATTTCCTGAGTGATGGAAGTTCTATATGTGCAATATTCACATGTACTGGGAAAAGCAGGTTAATTCCTTTCGACAATGTCACATTGGCTAAAAAGAGTTATCAATTCCCTCATCTATATTCCTAATGTCACTGTGAAGTAGGATATGGCCAACAGATCACCGTTGGACCGGACGGGCACCAATCCGTTGGGAAATTGTGTATGGATGAGGCTGCAAACCACAACCTTATGGAATAAGAACAGGGCGACGTTGGGGGGGATTCATACTCCTTACAGATACACCAAAAAGACAAGAAAATATAGGGTTCGTGATTTAAATCTTACCGGGCGCAGGGCATTTCGACTTTGCACGATTGGGTGTGCCAGTCGGCGTTGCACACACGTTGCAACTCCGCGCGTAAAGCATGTATAACACTCTTACCTTATAGAAGATGCTGGAAATGTCGTCTACCTGGGCCTAAACAAGCTATCGGGAGAATACATTCTGATTAAGTTCGACCACTGTAATGTTTCCGGTTTCATTTCTAATATTTTGTTTTAGTTCTTCCAATGTATGAGCATCTGTCTTTCAGATTACCCCACAGGTAAAAATCACACACTGTTAGATCGGGGGAGCGAGAGGGCCATACATCGGCACTAATCACTATCTTCAAACACTTCCCTAATTTTATTCATGGACTCCTTTGCTGTATGGACAGTAGCAGAATCTTGTTGAAACCACCCATATGAATACTTTTCTTCAGTCAGCTCATGATAAAATGGAGTCAAATGTTATTTCGGTACCTCTCTGCATTTACAATCTGCTCGTAGAATATTGGACCGATTATGCGTCTAGCGCTAACCAAACGTCAAACTCAACACCCCGATCATAATGACGGATTTCCTGAACTTGATGTGGATTTTCAGAGGCCCAGTACCGACTGTTATGAGTGTTCACACGACCATTTAGGTGGAACCACGCCTCATCGGAAAAGAACAACCTGTGGATCATTTAAACGGCCATTCACTCATGAAACCATTCACAATAATGCATTCGTGATGCTGGGTCGCCTTGTTTTAAGGGATGGAAACTTGTACACTTATCCGGTTTTAGTTTTGAGAATTTAGTTGCTCTATATGCAGAAAACTGAAATTCCCACCTGTTGTGCTAATTTTGGGATGGATTTGATTGGTGAATGTTTGAAACATGCGCCTATTTCGTCTAAGTTTTCTTCTGTTAAAACTGTACGTTTACGTTTTGTTTGCCACAGAACCAGTGATCTCGAATTTATTCACAATCTCGTGAGTTGTAAATCTGGAAGGACGCACTTCACCAGGGAATGTTTGAATATATGCTGTACGAACACGCCTTGGCGATTCCCATTTATAACTTTTACACATGAAAAATATAAGAATGTTATACATGCTTTACGCGCAGAGTTTATGTAGAAGCAAAGCCGGCTGTAGCACACCCAATCGCGCACAGGCGAAATGCCGTACGCCCAATAGGTTTTAAATGAAGAACCCTGTATTGGTTCTTCACTTCATAATTTTGTGCATATTGAGTAGCTCTATGGATACTCGAAGAAACATATTGCGTTCCACTACAACGTCAGCAGTATACCACTACAGTACATAAGATAATGCACTTACCTAGGACAACAGTTACCATTTTATATGGACATAGAGAAAGAAGAATCGATCAGGCCTAGAAAAAAGGCTGCAGCCTAAAGTAGATCCTAACAAACGCAACCCAGATGACGAATCTAAAAGCTGAAATGCTGGAGACCTGTGTTCTACTAGTGCTCCTATAGGACAGTAAAACTCACTTAAATGGAAACAAAAAGCTAATTACATAAATGTGTCAAAGAAGAATAGAACGGAGGATGCACTCAAGGAAGCATGTCGGTAGACAGAGAAGCAGATGAGCAGACCTCTTCACATAACAAACGGGAAAACAGTTTCGAGACAGACGAGAAACAGCGCAAAGGACTAAACTCGTAGACGGCAGAACGTGAAGTGCAACAAAACTAGTGAAGTGTCAGTGAACAAGGAGAAGTGCCATGGAAGAAATATGCTCTCCAGAAGTAGGTCCCCTACCGAGTATAGATAGCATAGACAAGGTTCGGATGGGGGACTTAGCACCTCGAACTCTAGATCTTTTTTGCATATGCTCCTGACGCCCCGGAAGGAGAATTGAAGTGAGAGGACACAAATGGTGGTTGGGCCTGCGGAGAGACTACAACACAGGGCAGGGTTCCTAATAGCTACAGATTTGAACTCTTGGTGGCGGCTCGTACTCCAGGCTCCTCTTTCCCTACAGGCTTTAGGAGGCAACCCGGAACTGGAGGCCCCCCTATCCGGAAAACGAGGATTTACTAAGAGCAAGACCTGCAATGGATGCCAAAACCCTACCGATATTTACAATCCTGAAACAACCAAGGAGGTGTAAGGTGAAGCAAAATAAGAAGTGAGGTGAAATGGAGAGACAGGAAATCTGGGTGTGTGTGTGTGATTATCCTTTCCAGTATTCGCCTACCGACACCAGGAAACCCCCGAAAAAACCCATGGGTCAGGAATGCAGGCCACGGGAATCGCACCCACGATCTTCCTGAATGCGGGTTTCATACGGAGCCCATTACCGATTGTATGCCTTTGGCATAAAGTCTTAACCTTTAAGGGATTTTATAGGTTAAACTATTATGGCAAGCAACTTTGAACAAATTAAAAATTAGTATATATACAGAAAATTAATTACATTGCTGTATATATAATCTGAGAACAGATTTGACCAAAGCTTTAGAACTTAGATGCGAGAGAAAATCGAATTTGTTTGCTTGCTTTGGAAAACGAATAATCGACCAGTAGGGCATCACTAACACAATGTGGTATATAATATTACATTTTAGTATACCATGGTTTAATATTGGGTCGCTGTTCCACATATTCCCACAATATCATATTCGTTTGAAAGGAAATGGTTAGGTTCTAAAACGATCGAGAAATTAGAAATGAAACTGAAAGCTATTTATTATTGTTTATTAGTAATATTTTGGGGTCTTAATAGTTTACTTGTGCTTATAAGTTCATCTGTTAATTTTCGTGGTTAAAGTACAATACATTCCCCCTTAAACTACCGAAAATCTGCTTTTAAAGCGCTCCATCGGCTTAACCATCCGTGGTTTTTACACATTGTATTGTGAATGTTATATAGGTTATACCTACACCGCACCCACTGCAACCTACTTAGATCTGCTGTGGTCAGTACCCTCTACGAAGAAGAGTTGACGTGAAAAGATCCACAGAAGGCTGCGAGTCGTGGACAGACAGGCCACAGAGACGTACAGGAGTCCCTAACATTGACAGGCTCGTAGACCCGTGCCACTGCTGAAGCTTAGAGAGGGGGAGTGAGCGAACCGTCGACCAGGGAACTATAGTCTATCCTACAATTAGAATGACATAACACTATGGTGTTACAAGGGGTAAGCGGCACCAACTTCTACTGTTCTTATCGGATTGAGTGCACTCCACGTGGGCAACAAATAATACTGCCTCTTATAGGCTACAGCCAGACATTCATCGCGAATTATTGGATATAACAGTGACAGTTCTGTCCTCCGCTTTGGCCGATCAAGGCTGTGTATTAGGTGAGGCGACAGCAGTGATATCTTCAAGCATGTCCAAGCAGGCAGTTTTGTAAGTATTATGTCAACCACGATGTCATCCAAAATGTATATTAGCAACCGTCTTTTTGCTTGATTGCCTCATCACCGACATATGTGTAAATAAACATTCTAACACATCAACTATAATATATGAGAATAAATGTTTCAAATGCAGCATATAGTAAATACACTGTGGGACAAAGGCGGCATAACGATTACGGAAAAGTTGTTGGAATTTAATTATACACTTACATGCAAGATATTAAGACTCTCAGAGGTATCCCATCATGCGTTAGTTGATCCTTGTTTTGACGTACTCACATGTATTCTAAACCGTGATGAAAGAAAGACAGTAAGTAATCAGAAAAAACAAGTGGAACGAAGTATATGCATGTGAAAAGCATATACCAAAGTGTTTCAATTTATGTAAGTAAAATGTAGTGAATTACTTTGTCTTATGAGAATTAGATACCAAAATATAGCATGACGTTTCCCCATGTGTTTAACTGTTACACTGCACTCCTTTAAACTGATTACTTATATTTTATTTCAAGGGAATCCTGTACCTCTGTGTTTCTTTACTTGGATCAGTATGCAGCTACTAATTTGAAAAGTCATTAAACTCAGACCTTTTACACAAAACATACATCCGTTCCTATTACCCCGTCAAAGAGCGGCCAAACACCAAGTTAGACAGCCCTCTAGAATAGAAATAAACAGGGGCATGCCAGGTTCACCGTTAGCCTCCTGACTCACTGCTGCTGCCGACACACCGGAGTACCGAACAAAGTCTGCGTAGATTGGAGAATAGAACTGATTATGTAGAATACACAACAGCAATAATAATAATAATAATAATAATAATAATAATAATAATAATAATAATAATAATAATAATAATAATAATAATAATAATAATAATAATAATAATAATAATGTATTTGACAAGCATATGATGTTACCTACAAAATATATGTTATTATGACATAGCTTGCTTGCATGCTTTCCTTTATGATAAGTTTCTGAACCTGAATATATTGTTTTCAGTTTACCTTCAGAATTCGAATCATCTGATTCCTACAATTGCCATACACGTGTAAGGCATCATAATCACCACAAGGTAGATGATACGCTTCTTCCAAATCCTTGGGATGTTGTAAATCACACATTTTACTCCTGTTTGCGAAGAGTAGTAACATACTACTTGCAATGGCAAAGCAATATTGTACAACTAACGAGGAAAAACATGTCAATAATATGTACAATCTCTTTTGTGGAGTTTGGTTGACCTCTGCGATGCGTAACTACCGATTCTTGGAGATAAAGAAATAAACAGATAAGGTTGTTGCTCCACCAAACAGTCAAGTAAGGTGTAGTATTAGATGTCCTAGTCAGGCGGTTGCATAGGTGCGTTCGCTCAAAAACTGGAAGGTTTAAATGAACGTAGGGGTCTCCGATGCCACAATTATGCATCGACATTGGATATGTATGATGAAACTGATATACTCAGTCTCAATTTATATGAACCAAATCAACTAGTGTGTAAATTGATAAAGAAGTAACGGGTTTTCACTTGTCTTCCTTAAGAAGCTTGGGCATAAAAGGCGAAGAGGCATTTCCCTTTCCGTATCATCCGATTACAGAGCAGGAGACTGCGGGGTGAGGTCAACTTAGATGATGGAAAGAGGAGAGGCTAACTACGGTACATTTTCCTCCAACTTTGTTTTCAATATAAAAAACCTATATGAAGTTTAACAACTTTCATTTTTAATGCTTCCCTTGACAAAGCACGATGATGAATTTTGAAATAGAAGCCCGTACAGAATAAAAAGAGAAAGATGCCTGGTGAAATAATCCTGGGACACAAGAGAGATCCATTATGCGTGCGGGAAAACTAGAAAGCAATAAGAGAGGTTATCAGAAAATGTCTAGTTTTAACGTGATTATTAATCATAATTCACGTTGTCCAATTTACCAATTATATAGGCAAGTACCTTTATGTTAGAAGCAGGGTTTAATTTACAATCTTTCTTGTTGCTTTTTGCTACTCGAGGTGGAGCAATGTGACAACAATTGACTACAGAAACAAACGATAGACTATAAACACAACCTTTCAACGAGCGTAACAGTCTGTCGCAGAAGCAAACGAAATGCCATTTTCCTCCCAGCTAGCGAACTTCATTTCTGATCAGGTGTGCGTGGTTTATCTATTCTTGCCAAGTGCATACTGAATATGTGTGTACTGTTTAAGAAATTGTGGATAAATTTGTTTTATAGTGGAAGTACTGTAGTGTACATATGATATGGAATGTGTGGATCTATATATGTAAAAGTTAATTAAAAAACAATATTTCATTTAAAGATTACTGTTGGCTTCAATTCAATATACAGATATATTTCATTTTTGAAAACTTATTAATAATATAATTTATTAAATTTTCTAATAGCAGAATTTTTCATAAACGTTTCATATTGTTACAAAGCGACAAAGGCCCAGTCGAGTTATTTCTCTCTCTCTCTCTCTCTCTCTCTCTCTCTCTCTCTCTCTCTCTCTCTCTCTCTCTATTTTCGTCTAACTGAATGCACACCAACACAGTTCTCTTTTACTGACATTAACACGATCTACAGTCCTTCGTGATATTACAACGCACAACTGTTTTCTTCTCCTGTCTTTAACACACAGTTCTCTGCGTATCAGTTCTCTGTATGGTTCACAAAAACTAACTCTGACGATACAATCATTCAACACTCATTAACTGCTTCTCTATCTTCCTTTCAACACGACGGTTCTCTCACGATGACCATACACACTAAAACTGACTCTTGCGACGACTCATGTCTATAACTACTACTGCTCTACCACTACCACTACGGCTACTACTACTAACTCCACTCTTCGCCTTGCCTGCTTATATGGTGAAGGATAATGTAACATGGATCTTTCTCGAACTTCACCTTTTCAGGAATTTATACAAATATGCCGGCCACGGATCGCCTCTCGAATAATCTCGAGAACTCCTTTTGGTTTTGCCACGTAGTTGCTCTCGTGAGTGGTGTGGTGTAGTTTGACCTTGAGCGCCTTTGTTGCACGCACCGTCAGTGGTGTGAGGTAGCCTGGCCCGACCCTTTGCTGTTGCCACTGCCGCGGTTAGCGTCACAACATTTTGCACAAATGTTCATTTTAATTTAAGCATCTTTGCAATATTGTTTTATTTTCTAGTCTGTTAAAACGTAGAAGCAACGTGAGTGTACTTTAAGATCCCCAGGATGAAAAGCTATTTTACTGTGTACATATCAGTCTGTCCGTCTATGTGTATGTGAGCTGCATAACTCAAAAATCTGATGTGTGGCACTCACATGACTTTCTCTACTCTTGTACTAACCATTCTTGCAAACTCTTATTCCTATATCTTCTTCGTGTTACTTGACATAAACATTTGTACAAATTATCTTATTGCTTATTTCCTTGTAGGTGCAAGGAGAATATAGAAATAAAATAGGCTTTGAGTGATAGTCAAATATTTTAAAGCTTTCAGATTCCGTTCTCTTTGCAGGACTAACATATAAAAAAAATTAACAACGATGTTGCATTTCACGAAAATGTTAAGTTTTCCGAAACTGAAACAAATAACAAGGAATATCTCCAAAATGGTTCACTCTACAAAAAAATATTCAGACATAAACTGTATGTCTTAGTGAGGTATACATTTTTGTGTACTAAGATTTTGTCTATCTCTTACGGCTTACGAGTTATTCAAAAGTCATCCAGAGTAAACAGGACTACATAGGCTATAGTCAGAAAATTCAAAACATACATTTCATTTGTCATAAAAATATCTTAAAACTATGACGTTTTAATCAAAATTTTTAGAATCATTTTAAAGAACATCAAAATTTTCGAAACATTTCCCATGTAAAGGATAGTTTAGGGTGGGGTTATTTTCTTCAAAATCTTCGTGTCACATCCTTGAAACATATTAAGCTTAAATACCAACTTTGGCTTTTAACCGACTTTTCGTTTTTGAGTTATGCTGTGCACAGACTGACAGACACGCACAAACGAACCTTTTTCTAAAAATGCTTTTAGTGGATTCAGGGGTCTCAAAACATATATTTCCAATCAAATCTCGACTTCGAATTTTTGGGTGAAATACAATACTTCCTCTACTATATGTATACGTAGTAGAGAAATTAATAAGCTACTATACGAACATATTAAAATAGGCATGAAAATAAACGATAGCAGCTATAGAAAGACACAACAGATTTGTCTACTTGAATTTCAAGACTTCGACGAACGAATTGTAAACCAAGAAGTCCTAATCTCTTAAGTCTGTCTCGTACTGTTTTATACGTATACCCGAGATAGGAATGAAGGCAGAATAGAAATAGTACCTATAGCGTGACCAGAAATTTGGTGATATTGATATCCCTGCATGTTGCAGTGGTTACACACATTTCCCGTGGGAGGGCTTTATGCATATTAAACCGACTAGAGTGGAGGACCACCTACTGCGATTGTCGATGAGTGTGCACAATGGGGAACAAAATGTTTACCAGAGGCTGCCTACTAATCACCAACGGGTGTCAAAACGGACGGAAGTAAAGTGCACTGAATCAGGTAATCCTATTCCGGATCACATTTTGTCAAACATATTCAGACGGTTTTATATGCGCTATTTAGCTTGTACCCTTTTTGGTGAGCCGTATTAAAATATAATTTTTCCTTTCTTATTGTCCATTTCTGCCAGCTTAGCTGCAGTCATCAGATTGGGATTCCTTTCTATTTTCAGAGCGATGTCATTGAAACAGTAACACTTTAAAATTTTCAAGTAGCTCAAATATTTTATTGTACGGAACTTTACACCATATTTACAAGACAGATTATCCAATTATATTTCGATACATACATATTCAATACAATTTTTAGCAATGTTGTCTTCTTTTTTCACCAAACGTTTTTCAGCGTCTCTTAACATCACCGCAAGATAAGTCATTTCTTGAATTATATATCATTCATGGTCTCTATCATGAGAATTTACCAACACCAACATTTCTCCCTTCTCCAACCCTCATCAAAAGCAATGCTTTTATTTTGCAGTCATGCTATGATGTCACCTTTTCTCCAAGAACGGTGTGATGCACCTTTTAACTTCACAGTGTGATATGATGATGATATTAGAAATGAGTTCCATATGATTTCTAAATTCGACAAAATTCAACAGTACAGAAATAACTGGAAACATCTATACAGGGTGGATTAAACAAGCCTTCCTAAATTGATATACCAGTACAGATCATCAGGATTCAGAAGCATAGGAAGACTCAAGAAAAGATGAAAAGACATGCTGCGAATCAGAACAGACAATTTGCCTGAAACATGAAGTGAAGAAGAAGAAGAAGAAGAAGAAGGAGGAGGAGGAGAAGGAGAAGGAGGAGGCGGAGAAGGAGGAGGAGAAGGAGGAGGGGAAAGAGGAGGAGAAGAAGAAGGAGAAGGAGAAGGAGAAGGAGAAGGAGAAGGAGACGGAGACGGAGACGGAGACGGAGACGGAGACGCCGGAGACGCCGACGACGACGAAGACGAAGACGAAGACGAAGACGAAGAAGAAGAGGAACTGTGGCGCGGAGCATTGCCCATCACAATGATGCTCATTTTCATTTTTGCAAATAATGACGCTCGTGGTCGCGCCGAGACGAAAAGGGCGCGCTATATTCTACGAATACTAGCTGTACTGGGACCCGTCCTTCCCTCTTTTCCAAGCGTGTTATGCAATCAGTCATATTTACAGTGTTAAATATATTTATACTGGAGTTTACATCTCAGTATAAATCAGTACATTAATGTGTTACATTTTCAATATCAAGTGTCGTAATTTTGTTTTCAGTTTGGTGTGAAATATATGTTTTTATTACCCAGTTTAGGGAAGGCTTTATCTGCTACGTTGGAATGGAAGGCGGAAATAGGCAAGTAAAGATGGAAGCATGTGGTATATACACCCCAGTTGCGACGGTGCTACCGATCAACAGGTAAACATGCCTCTTGCCTTGGTAGTAATAGTATATGTTCAAATTGTTTTCTTAATTAGGGGTATGTCACCGAGCGAGGCGGCTCAGACGGTAAGTTTGGACTGGCATTCCCACGTTGGATCTCCAGCCAATCTGACCAAAGGCTTTATTGTGGTTTTCCCTGGTCACTAGCCGAATGCTGGGTTGGATACGTTCCCGCCCCTCCATTTTATTTTACATCCGGTCTATACGGGTCGGAAGTGTCGGTAAAGGAGCGAGTATAGCGCTGCTGCGTGGTGGAATTTGCGCTGTGTAACAGGCATTCTTGACATAGGGGCGGCGCTGCGGTCACCAGTCCCCGCAGGGAGCGGGCTGTGACGTAATTCATGAGGCTGGCAGCCGCACGAAGAAACCTGGAGAATCTCCAGCACACTTTATGGACAAGTTGGTTTTCGTGTCTTGCTCTAGGCCACCCGCTTGACCCACCCATCTCCACCCTCCCCCCGGGGTCTGACATACAATAGCTAACTGTAAGCTTGGGGTGGAATCCTATCGTTTGTACTCTTATCTCTACCTTTGAGAGTTATCTCACCTCTGGGTATGTGACTGTATAATGGAATTTCTTATTAGGTTTACACCCTAGTTTATCTAATTCGTATTAATGGCAAATTGTTATTTGCAGTTCAACCAGAATCCATTTCCAATTCTCATATTATCCATTGTGCACTTAATGATTTAGTGAGCACAGGGTCGAATATAAAATAGAGAAGAGTGAAATGCCTTACAAAGCAGAGAGGAAAGAAGAGAAACGCCAGAATAAGCAAGCAGTTCGTTGTGAGTGCCCTGTTTTTCATGCTTTACTCTTACAACAGAGAGAACATGGATCTGCCGTACTGCTTGTTGTTATTTTTGCTGTACATTTTTAATGGAAGGTTGTATAGCCCCTTTGTTCGCGTGGTGCTCGTCAGTTATTTATCCCTGTCGTATTTGTTCTCACTCTATTCCCTGCAGCGATGCAGTCCTATGACAACGACCCCATGTCTGCGATTTTTATCCATAGCTAACGAGCAAGTGCGCGCTGTTAAACAAAGCTGTGTGCACTTAAGTCAACTTCATCAACATGGCCATTTGGTTTTGATGAGCTTACGTTACTCTCTTCATAGGCTAAAGTTCATTTTTACGTCAGGTTGTAAAGAATTCATCTGCTAATTTATGTAGAAAACGAAAGTGCTGCATTTTATACGTCGGGGTTTTATCTCTACTTTACAGCACAAGAAATGTCATTAAGCTGGTTTGCCAAAAAGTAATATTAAGTGCACTAACAAACGGTTTGATTAAAAACGTAAATGAGGAAGCACCATCTGCGTTTCTTACAAGAGGGCACATTTTTAAATAAAATAACATATAATGCTGATTTTTATTTCTACTTTAGAGATTATTCAACATTAATCGCAAATGCAGCTTAAATTCATGATTTTGTTCTCAGTGAAGTGTCTGGTTATTTTTAAAACTTTTCTTTTGTGTTTACTTGGCTATCATTTGTTAATATAATTAATATTGTGTAACCCATCTTGTTATTAAAGTAATCACTATTTTATGAAGTACAAAATTATACACTTTTCATTGAAGTTCCATCACATAATGGACTATTATTTTGAGATTTTCCCCAAAAGAGTTTTAAACAAACGAGGATAAATATTAGAAGAAAAAATTCACATTAAAGTGGAAATAATCGTGGTTTCAGGGATACCGGAGAAAGTGCTGTTTTCTGACGTTATCTTCAGTAATGGACTTCGACGCTGCGGAAAACACAATCCTCCTTGTTGCGAGTGATCAGGGAAATAAAGGCATCCAAGATTAAATCTTACACAAAGAGAGAAATCGTATGAGGCTTTTTATTGAATTTGACCCATTTTTAAACATGTCTAAAGGTACAGACATCACATAGTGACATAAGACTTGCAGCAAATTTTGTTTTGGTGTAGGTAATTATATTTGAACCGGACATGATTAAAATGGGATTATTTTTTCAAATCTTTTCGTACTTGTGTTTTGCTTATATTAAATAAAGTCTGTTAGATCTCTTTCCTCATAATGGTTCGTTCATCATCATTACTTGATTCCTTCGCAAATGTGTTGACGTCATTGGGGAAATGTTGGAAGTAAGTTTCTTGTTAACAAACCCATGAGGGAATAAGCAAGACTTGCATATGATGCTTATAGTTCAACCTGCTAAAACTTAAACATGTGGCCAGAAGTATTTCCTAAAAGGTTAGTCCTAGAAAAAAGTAATTAGACGTAAATTGTATATTTCAATGCAGCCTATATTGTTCATATAGTAATTATATATTATAAGATACTATCGTTCACTAGTTGTACAGAATCACCAATATTGACTCAGGAGACGAACCATGGAAAGTATTGTAGGTACATGTATTTTATTACTAATACAGATATACTAAACATAGTTGTAATTTAACTGACATATTTAACCACTTTATTTCAGAAAACGAAAAATAGAACCGTGCTTTCCACATTAAGAGTAATTTAGGCTGTGACATTTTCTTGAGAATGTACGCTTCACTTGTTTAAAGAATGTGCTACTCATTTTCACGAAATATTGATGTTTGCGGGGGATTCAGTTAACGTTAAAATGTCTATTTCCTTTGAAATCACAATTTAAAATTATTCTGTGGAATAAAATACTGCTCCACCTACTATAGATAAATGGTAGAGAATATAGGAATGTGTTAGTTAAAATATTGGAAAAGTAAATAAACTACATAAATGATCAGTGGTAATAATCTTTTATATGGACTATTCCACTCATTTCGGATTATCACCTCTTGATCGTGGTATTATCGTTTTGGTTGTATACGAGTACCTCCTTCTCTCGGTTCCGCCAACCTAAACAATAATTTCTTACACTCCTGAACATCTGAAGTATCCATACGCAGTAATAACAATTAGCGGGCCATTAAAAATGGCAGACAAAAGATTTGGCGAAAATCCTAGTGAGTAATTGATATTTTAATCGAGAAGGGGAAGTCAAAAAGCCGTAATTTTAAATAGAGCAGACCTGCCTTTAATGAATAGCCTACCAACGCAAATTAGTTCATTTGTATTCATCATATGTCTCATTCGTCATTTCCCTGGATTAAACACTAAAATTATTGTCTTCATTGTTCTCACAGCTGCCAAATTAGCTGTAGTGCCAACTGTGAAAATAAGTTTTAATTAAAATGTATGAATGTTATTGTAAGTTACAGGTTTATTAGTTTTAAATCACTGTTAATAAATTAATTATTTCATAGAATACTCTAAACAAATACATTCGATGTTTTCATATTTGGGATAATTTTTCCTGCGCTCGCAAAATTATCATTATATGAAACGAGAGATGCATTTTTTTTCCTGATGAAAGTGCATTGATGTCTCTTGCGTGTTTCAGGTTATACAATATTTATTCAGAATGGATGTGACTTAGATGCTATTTCTAGAGGACTGGTAGTTTGTTCAACTTTCCTTCATGTGGAAATCTCAGGATATGGTGTATTCACGAAATTGATAAATTGGTTTAAGGAAATAAACAATCGAAACAGTTTCCATGTCAATTATACGTATTTATATCGGGAAGATATTCTTGAAAATCGTATGTCGCTTATGATATAAGATTGAAATGTGTTACTTTTCGATTTTTGGTTCCTGAGATATCCTGCGTATTGTATCTCCGGGTGGAATTCAGTAGCTGCTATGTCTGCTGTCCCAGGCAAGTGGTTGAGACTATAACAGTTCTGCTAAGTTAAAGCGAAGTTTATATCTCAAGAGTTAACTGAATCTTATCTCAACCCAGACATCAGAAAAATCACCTCTGAAGCAAGCTGAGATCAAGATACGAGGCTCTATTTTCTAGGTGCATTAGTGCAACAGAATGTTACCTCAGGGACCAATAACCGCGTCTGTTTACTGCAGGATAACATTTTGTCTCTAAACTGTAGTTTAGTAAGTCTTTTGCAAACGGGAGGTTTAATGAAAATGGAGTATTTCTGACACAGTAGCATGAATGAATGAATTTTATGAATGAATGAATGAATGAATGAATTTTATTTGTACCAATTCTTTTACATAACTTTTACAATTATCCTACTCTAACCTAAACTACATACAAATTTTACATAACCTTATTGCTACCCTGGTTTGCATGGCACCCAGGCCATTTGCCTCCCAGGTAGCTCTGATCAATCTATTCCATCTTATATTAATTAATTGTCCCTCTCCCCCACTCTGCCTTCTTCATTTACACTCTTTACTTTTCTTGCCCATTTTTCTCTTACTTTCTTCAAAAACTCACCTATACTTCTAACCTTCCTTTCCTCTTTCACTGTTAACATTTTTATGGCTACCATTTTCCCCTCTATTTTTTCCCATTTTTTCTCCCAAACCTTTTTCCTCCATAATGCTAATTCCTTACATTCTGTCAAATAATGTTCTATACTTTCTTTCTCACCGCACATT
Source organism: Tenodera sinensis (assembly GCA_030765045.1). Taxonomy (NCBI): domain Eukaryota; kingdom Metazoa; phylum Arthropoda; class Insecta; order Mantodea; family Mantidae; genus Tenodera; species Tenodera sinensis. Next base: position 138,818,363 of record CM060961.1, on the reverse strand, counting down.
TCACATATTCCTATTTTACCGCTTCTTGTCCCTCTTAAAAATATTGCTCCTGTTCTCATCCACGCTAGTCCTTCTTTTTCCTGTCTGTTACAATAATCCACATATGGTTCTCGCCCCCATCCTCTTTTTATTTGCTTGTAGAATTGTAATGATTTCTTGTTTTCTAAACTTCCCCATATCTCTTGCCTTTCTATGTCTTCTACCCTACACTTTACTAGTTTATCTACATTACTTTCATTTCTTTCTTCAAGTTTCCATATATCTCCCATTCCTATTTTCCCCATAATTTTTCCAACCCCTGCCCACCAACTGTTTTCATTCTCTAGATTTTTTTGTTGCTTCATACACAATTTTAAAATTTCTCCATCTTCTTTAACCAAACATTTATACCAAAATTTTATTATTCTCTCCATTATTATTCCTTTCCTTCTTGTTTTCCCAAGCTCTACCAAGGCCACTTCTCTTGGCGCCGATCTCGGTAGTCCCAATAATTCTTTGCAGAACATTCTATACATATGATCTACCTTCTTGTTTATATCTGTAGCCCCCCAGATCTCTACTGCATAAAGCATTTTTGATTCCACTACTGCCTCATACATCCTTTCCAGCCACTTGGTTGTCATCTCTAACTTGTATTTGCAAATTCTGACTCCTGACATTGCAGCTCTCCCTTTTGCTTCTATCTTTCTTCCATGTGCCTCCCACTCTCCTCTGTTATTTAGCCTCACTCCCAAGTATTCAAAATCTTTGACCACTTCTAATCTTTTCCCATTTAATACCCACCTCTCCTCTTTTCTCAATTTAAATCCCTTTTTGAAAACCATGACCTTGGACTTGTTTATATTTATCTTTATTCCCCATTCCTCACAAAATTTTTGCACCTCATTTATTGCCCTTTGTAATCCTACAATTGTTATAGATCCTACCATTAAATCATCAGCATATAGCAATCCTGGTATTTCCTTATTCGCTATTACAGGACAGTGTTTGACACAGTAGCATAGCGTTCAACTCCACTCTTGCAATGGTGTACGAGTAAGTACCTATCGGTACAAATGGGAACTCATTTATGCCAAAATTTAATGATCAGTGGTAAAGAACCATAATATAAATTATGTCCAAATCTTAATACCCTATTTCTCCAGAAGGGCATGTAAGGTTTTAACTAGCACAGCAATAAGTACAGTAGATTTACAAAACTGCAATATTACGTATGCCTGGTTATGATTGTGTGTTATAAATTGCACGAGGTACCTGTAAAAACATTAATTCTTGAATATTGTTTTACATATGGATGTATTACAACATACTTCAAAAAGTAAACTTGGGTATGATCTTTTACTTTCAAACAGCGTACAATCAAACATATTTTGTGATTTGTAGAGGTGGTTGGTTGGTTGTAAATGCTCAGCATATTGGAATTCTTCCATTTGCCTTCTTGCTTCCCAGAAGCGCCATTAGAGATCTGGAGCTATTAAAGTTTTACACTCTATGAGTCATATTCGTTGTAGAATCATCTTCTCTACAAAGTACACAATTTGGAGTTGAAAGGATGTTTAGTTTCAGGTGCAAATGGGCAGCCAAACAGTCATATCCTGTATTTAATCGAAAGAGAGCAACAGCTTTTGATCATGGACGTTCTGGAGTTATTGTTGCTTTGTTCAACAAGGTTTTTCATTGTTTATTTATAATCTCTTGAGCTCAACTGTAATACTGTAATATTATCTCTTTGGATGGCATTCTGTATTGTTAATTTTGATGAGTGAATTGTTAAAGATGAGTTTCTATTTTGGTCAATCATTGTGCCTTTTTTTTTTTTTTTTTTTTTTTTTTTTTTTTTTTTTTTTTTTTTTTTTTGCTTAGCCTAGTGTGAGGGAATCTACTGTAAAACTGTCCATTTGTGAAGATATTGTAAGTATTTAGTACTTCGGTAGATATCAGCCATTCTTTTTGTTGTACTAAATGCTTTGTAATGCAGATTTTGAATCACTAAAGATGACTGCTTTATTGGAGATACTAATGTGGTGGAAATACTGTTTCAATGCGTAATTGACTGCCTCAAGTTCACCGTTGAAATTGGTTGAGCTTGTACCAACAGATGTGTAAAACCAAAATAATTTGTTGTAAATTCTAGTATCTGCTGTATTGTTACAATTAGGCTAATTTTAGATCCATCAGTGTAAATATGTATCCATTCATTTTCTGAGAATTTGTGTAGATAGTTTCTAAGGCAGTTTGTTTTAGTTAAATTGGGTTTGCATCTTAGCTTGTAAAGATTCCTGACACAATAATAATCACTATCTGAATTAATATCAAATCTCATGAAATAAGACCCTAATTTTCATGGCGTCTCATAAATTAAGATGAAATTTGGAAGAGATATATGACTTAGCCTGTAGCATACTGTAGCGAGGAAGAGTTCCTTAGTCAAAACACCTTCTGGACTTCTTGTTCAAAGTACATTCCAACAATAAAGATGTAGTTCTAAATTTTATTGTTAACATAAGGTATGGGTCCTTTGTATATAAATAATGTCAACTATACTCTTACTTTAGGTAGTAATATAAACAACACACGCGTTTGAGTAACTCTTCATTGGTGGATCAAACGAACAACTTCCATGTCGACAGGCGCAGATGAAAACGTAGTTCGTTAGCTAACATGCAAAATGACGTTAAAATTAAAACAAGTACAATAATTTTTCATTTATACTTGCTTTTAGCAAGTATAAATGGAATATATTGATACGCCAATTCATTGTTATTAGCACATTTAACTGCGATACTGTATGCATTTGCACACACTCATACAGGGAGTGAAGAAAGAGAACATACAGTATGTTAAAAATTGCGTCTGACTTAGAGCACAGAAAGAATCTCCAAGGAAAATATTTACAAAGTAGTAAAAAGCGAATTGTTTTAAACATATTACCAAAATATTGTGAGAATTAGTGATCGCTATAATTGTGTATGTTCTTTATTTTGCGTAAGAATGTGGAATATAATCACTTCTTCACTTACTTCTATGGCTGTATGAAGAAACCGCTAGATGGCAGTGGCACACCTATCCAATGCAAAATACAAAAGCCAGAAGCCACTCATGAAGTCGACTGGGATGCAGCCGTCCTAGTCCTAGCCCTTCAAAACTCTGTGGAAGCAAATCCTCGAATAGACTCGATAGAGGCTCTCGAGGAGGCAGCCACGGGGTTTTCTACCTCCGTCCTAAACGCGGTGCGTGCTCACACGCATCGCTTTCCTACCGAAGTACCAAACCCGACATCTATCCCTGTCCCACTAAAACGCCTCATTCAAGCAAAGAATGCTGTCAGACGGCTATGGCAGAGATTCCGACATCCTAGGATAGGAGTAATACACCAGAGGTTCAAATCCCTGGTGAGACGACTCCTAAGAAAACACAGGCAAGCAGCTTGGGACGAAACAATGCGTCGCGTAAACCTCCAAGAGAGGAAACCGTGGCGCATCGTCCGAGCCTTGAGGAAAGACAAATCTGCACACCAGCATCCAGTGCACAGCCCTCGGGGAAGACTTGTCTTTGAACCGAGGGAAAAAGTAGAGGCACTAGCAGACTATCTGGAAACTCAGTTCCAGCCTAGGGTAGATCCTCAGAACGATGACCACACTGACCTCGTGGAACAAGCGGTAGAAGACTTCTTAGAAGTCCGACCCGCGGGCCACGAGGAGTTCCACATCCCGGTAGTTACCCCTCGCGAGGTAACTAACACCATCCGGCACCTAAAACCTAGTAAAGCCCCTGGGCAGGACCGTGTAACAGCGGAAATGCTCCAGCACCTACCCCATAGAGCCGTGATGCACTTGACCCGCATTTACAATGCATGCCTCAGCATGTGCCACTTTCCAGCTGTCTGGAAACAGGCGCGTGTGGTATGCGTTTTGAAGCAGGGAAAGAATCCGGTTTTTCCATCTAGTTACCGTTCCATCAGCCTCCTACCAGTTGTCTCGAAAGTGTTCGAGAAACTGTTCCTGTCCCGCCTCGGACCTCTTTTGGAGGAAAAAGGTCTCCTACCGGAACACCAGTTTGGTTTTCGTTCTGGTCATTCCACGACTGAACAACTACTGCGTGTAGCCGAGAAAGCTTCCCTGGCTTACCAGGAGAGGGCTAAATCGGTGGCAGTGTTGCTTGACGTGGAAAAGGCATTTTCTACCACTTGGCATGAGGGGCTTGTCTACAAGCTCATACAGCAGGAAATCCCCCCTCCATACATTTACTTGGTGGCTAGTTTCCTACAGGAACGTAGCTTCCGGGTGAAGGTGGAGGGATCATTTTCTAGAGAAAGGCCCATTGGCGCAGGAGTCCCCGAGGGCAGTGTACTGTCACCGGCACTTTTTGCAGCTTACATGGCCGATCTCCCGACGCACCCCAACACACACATCTGTCAGTATGCGGACGATCTCATGATCTTCGCTACTAACAAGAACCCGCGCTACAGTTACCGACAAGTACAAGCCCACCTCTGTGCCATCAATAGATGTTGCGAGAACTGGCGTATGTCCATTAACCCGGAGAAAAGCTCTGCGATTCTCCTGGCTAATACGATAGCCAACCGGCTCCCGCTGGTCCTCGTTTTTCGGGGCCGTCGGATCCCCTGGGTCACTACGGCAAAGTATCTCGGGGTCACGCTGGACCGGCGGCTGACGTATAGACATCACGTCAGGGGCAAAGTACTGCAAGGCCACGCTGCCCTGCGGCAGTTGTACCCCATCCTCAGTTCCCAAACCATGCCCCTACGCCTGAAGCTTCAGCTGTATCGAGCGATCATCCCGCCTCTGGTCCTGTACGGATGCGAGATCTGGGGAGTGGTGGCTAGGTCCACCTTCATCAGACTCCAGACGTTGCAGAACCGGGCATTAAGGATGATCTATGATACAGGCCGAAGATTTCCTGCCCATATCCTACACGAACATTCCGGTATCCCGTACATTGTCGACGTGATCAAAACTCGCGCTCGAACAATGTACAATAAACTCCAGAACCACCCTAACCCTCTGGTGAATACCCTGGGCCAATACGACCAGAGACAGCCGCGCCGACTACCATCCAAAAGATTGCCGAAGGACATCTTAAGTCCGGCGATCTAATCTCAAGATGGGAAAGGCGAAAATGAAATCTGTACTCAAAACAGAGCGAATCACCAGTTCAGTTTCACCTCTCAGCGAGTGACTGACGGCCAGAACCCTGGTAGGAATTAGCGCGTATAATTCGCGCACAGCTCACTTGCGGACCAATCCCTGCTTACAATCCCTCCCGTTACTATAAAAACCCCTGATCCAACAAATTTTTCCCAGTGAAAACATTCCTGTAGTGACACCGTCAAAACCATCGCGCAGGTAAAGCCGTATGACGGCTAGGTACTGCGGTAAAGACACTCGACCGGGGGAACAATCACCTCACCTCCGTTCGACTCGAACTGGCGTCTGGCGTCTGGCACTCATGTGGTGACGGCAGTTCACATAGCGCACATGTACGCCTTGTTTCTGCCAATTATAGGGTTCAGCGGAGGGATAGCATTTTGCACTTTGTTTGCATCCTAGGCCAGCAAAGTTATACAAGATAGTGGTGATTTAGCCAATTGGTGTGCACGCTCATTCCCTAGAGTTTCCTGGTGCACTCCTTTCCAAACCAGATATAAATGCCTTAGGTAGTTTTTAAAGCAACTTCCAAGTCTAATAGACTTTGAATTCAAATTAAATTGATGAGTAATAGATAGAAGGGTATATTACTAAAATGAATTATCCTCTTTTGTCATTACTTCTTGTTTTGTGGAACTTTGGATGGTATTGAACAGCGTGGTACATCAAAATGAGTGTAGCTAACACAATCATACTATCAAAGGTACCTCCCCATTCGTTAGTTTCAGTTCTGTGAAATGTCTTGCATGAGCAAGACTAATTTTACAAGCCCTTTTATGATTTTGGAACGTTGTAACTCTGCAGGCAGTGAAGCTCGCCCTCGCATTATACAAAAGCTACACGCATTACTCTCATTAGCGTTCAGTACAATTAAGTGACGTTTCTATAATGGGTTTGGGTTGATGAAAATGACTGGAATTTGTGGAATCTACTGTGGAGTCCATGTTTCATATGTGAGTGCAAATAGCACGCAATGGTAAATTATGGGAGCTTATGAGACAACTCGTAGACTACATGTTTACACATTTTCCCTGTTATGGGTAGAGATTTGATTCGTACAAAGTTCTACTTTGTCATCTGAACAAATATACTCAGCTGGACGAGTAGATATTTTATGTTTGGTTTTGAAAACGGAAGAGTGATAACGCATATAATTCAGAACAAAAGCTTCAAGACTATTTACAGTGGTTCTTAAAGGAAATCAAACCCCTGCAAACCTATTGCAAGGAAGCAATTTTTAACGAAAGAATAAATCAGGAAATTGTATTTGCGGTCGAGCGGTCAGCCTTCTGGCTTCTTAATGCATGGGAATCTGTAGTTAATTAAAATCATTGCCTTCCCTCTAGAGAATCTAGAAGATTGAATGTAGGAGGGGATTTGCGTTTGTTTCCTGATGATAATGAATAAAATTCTAATTAAATACCTACAGCCAACGAGTTAGTAACTCATTGTTTCTAAAATCAAAGCCCCCATATGACCGTAGCAGTTAAAGGGGGCAGTTAATATAGGCAACATGAAGGTTTTCTATGTTGAAGGAGTAATCATCTAGTGGATTATCGCTCTGGAGAGCATATAGATAAGAAAACTCATTATGTCTTTAAATTTGGACAGTCATTTCGCCTGATCTGCATGACCGAAAATTTTAATTAAACAGCTGCCGACACATACAGATTACCTGAAAGTATCTCAGTTAATATTCGTCTTTCTTCCAATGCGATATGCGTATTTAATTGACGTTCATGAAGCAACAGAAACAATTGCAGCAGCAATCAGTCTTTACTGCCCTGAGCAAAAATTCTATTTGGTATTATTTTCAGCGTAGGAAGCAATTATTTACATAGGTTACAACACTTTGGTATATCAGAGCATGGCGTTGTCGAATATTGCGCGTAATTCATATGGTAATTGGATCATCTAACAGCTAATAACTAGTTGCAGTGGGTTCTGCTGACGATATCGGTAGCCAGGAGATTTGAAAGAGCAAAACTGTATCAAACTTCTCTTGATTGTCAGGCATCTGCATGTTGACAAAGGGTGACCTCTCTGAATCAAAGGAGAACCATGATGTATAGGATTTTTTCAAATTGATTGTCGGTATTTTGTGATTTTTTATAGAAAATGTGGAAAACATATCATTATTGCTGTAGTAACGGTTAGACAAACTCTCGAACCTTTATTCTGCATCGATTGTGGTGATATCATTTACCACCAGATGGCAAAAACAGCAGTGTTTAACAAAATGGCGGCTAGCGGTAAGCAGAAAGCTTTTTGTGCTCTTGAATATCATCAACACCCCACGATGTGTTGGTCTGGGCGGCTCTGTTGGTTAGACACTTGTTACAGCACTTTAGAATCTGTAATCCATAATGTTGGATAATGTACGGGAGTGAGTTTATTCCGTGGAAAGTGAAGTCCCTGTACTTAAACTGCAAACCATTATAAGAATCTTTTAGGTTGTTTATAGTCCATTATCACGGACTACACACAATAGTTCAACCTGGAGACTACTTCTCATCTTTCGTCTACGCTAAGGGGCAGAAAAAAGCCCGCTGACACCACTGCCGTCACTATGACTGGATTTACTCCGGTGCGTTCTGTAACTTTTAACGCACGAAGGGTCATTTCTTTACCCCGATTCGGGATGAGATGGTCCACCTGATGTATATATAATAAGGCTATTTAGTAATTTAACTCTGTTATTTACATCTTTTAAGATATAAATTGTACGCCGGTGTGTCTGTACGGCGTGCTTTCCCAGAACGGCCCCCTCAATAAGTTTTAGGTCATTTTTTATGTTCCACCTTCTTCTTTTTTAGAACGAAATAATTACAAAGTATTGCACGTTGTTTCATTAAATCAATGTGTTAAACGTACTTTAGGTAAGCGGTACTTTGCCACCTGCTGAATTTGCTCTCTGATCAATAAACGCGGCCGTGCATCGACCATATCTACGTTAGTACGAGCATTGCAAGAATATAGATCGGCTGGTGTTGGACATTAAGCTACAGATTTTACTGGGAGAAGTTATATTAAAGATTTCCACATTATTCTTAATCCGTACAATTATAACGGTATATATGTGAGGTTCTCCTTGGAATAATAAAAATTTTCACCTCACAATTTTCATATTAAGAACGTGTTTTAAAGCTGGAGAGTGGTATCGGACAGTATTATTTTGTAAAATTTTAATGTATATTGTTCATACTCATGTTTAAAATAAAGCGTCCCTCTCATGGTGTGCACAGTTTTCATGGGCCCAACCATGGCAATCATTACACTTGTGACTTTTTTTGGTGGGTGTAAGGTAAAGAAGACAGATGTAGTCGGGATAAAGATACACTTTTATTTCCGTAAACAGTAACTTTTTACACTCCTTGCAACAGCAAGAAAGTCTTTTCCGATTCACTCACAGCACGGCTCCAAATTCGTCACAAAACTGTCCCTTCTCCGTCGGCACGACTCCTCAACGCTTCACATACGTCTGTCTTTTCCGTCGGCACGACTACTCAACGCTTCACATACGTCTGTCCTTTCCGTCGGCACGACTACTCAACGCTTCACATACGTCTCTTCTTTCCGTCGGCACGACTACTCAACGCTTCGCATACGTCTCTTCTTTCCGTCGGCACGACTACTCAACGCTTCACATACGTCTCTTCTTTCCGTCGGCACGACTACTCAACGCTTCGCATACGTCTGTTCTTTCCGTCGGCACGACTACTCAACGCTTCGCATACGTCTTTTCTTTCCGTCGGCACGACTACTCAACGCTTCACATACGTCTCTTCTTTCCGTCGGCACGACTACTCAACGCTTCGCAGACGTCTCTTCTTTCCGTCGGCACGACTACTCAACGCTTCACATACGTCTCTTCTTTCCGTCGGCACGACTACTCAACGCTTCGCATACGTCTCTTCTTTCCGTCGGCACGACTACTCAACGCTTCACATACGTCTATCCTTTCCGTCGGCACGACTACTCAACGCTTCACATACGTCTGTCCACTGTCTGTCGCACTTTACCGCTATTTATATCTCCCAGGCACTATTCTGGAAAGTTCAGTTATTGCGGTGAAATACAAAGCAGAAGATTCCAGAAGCCTCTGTCCTTTCCTCTCTTTCGGCAAGCGCCCCAACAATGCGGCCATTCTCTGTCTCTTTCCTTCGGCTCCTTTGCAGTAGTGCCGACAATAATGCGATGGGTGAAATTTTCCTCACAGATGACACAGTGAGTAGTTTCATCTTCCGTGTTGTCCTTAAAATGAAGTGCTTTCTCTATAGTGCGAACTGATTTTCTCTTGGTCTTAGTCTTATTCTTCTCTTCTTGTATTTCTATCCATGCTCGCTTTTGTTCCTTTTGTTCTCTTTATGGGTTGGAAGTCAGGATTTTTAACGACTTCAGTTGACTGTCTAGAGCCACCACATTGATATGGTTAGTGAGTGCTCCGTGAGTGTCCTGTGAATTTTTTTTTTTTTTTTTTTTTTTTTTTATGGGAGACAGAAAGAGAGTTGGACGGGAGAAAGAGTTGGCTTATTACGCCGGGGAGGGAAAAGGGTTATGGGATGGAGTTTTCTCGGGGGGATAAGGGAAGAAGTGTAACGTAGGTGGGGAGGTACCGCCGAAGCACCCTCGCAGTGCGTTGGTGTACAGCCGGTAAGATTACCGGCATCGCATAAGGATTGCCGGGTGACAGTCATGAACAAGTCCTGACTGTCACACACGGGAAGTGGACGTGGGAAATAGATGGAGGAGTAAGGATTTATTTTATTACGGGGGGTGACGGCGTTGACGTAGGCAAAGGCAGCTCTGACGGCGATGTCGAGAAGCGAAGTTCTCAATGTTGAGAGGTGTTGAATAGCTGTTGGTTGCGCTTCCTGGTGAGAACCGCGTCGCATTCCATAACCTCACATAGCTGGCTACATGGTGCAGTCCCATGGTCGTAGGGGTTGGCCCAATGTACTTCAGTTGTGTCTTGTTGGTAGTCTAGTTGCTGTGTTGCGTAGTGTTGCTGTGTAGCGTAGTGTTGCTGCGTTGCGTTGTCTTGTTGTGTTGCGTTGAGTTGCTGGTTGTAGCGCGTCTTCGGTCCGTAGTAGTCCCTCGGGTGATGGTATGTTTGGCGTTGAGTTGGTCGAGGAGGCACATTGACGAGATTTGCTATTACAGGTGGAGATTTTTCTGTCTGAGTAGTAGCTGCGCAGGTTGTTGTGTTTCTCGTCCTTTCCAGTCTGTTGACAGTGTCGTTGAATGAAGTTGTGATGTCCTTGAAGACGTCTCGTAAGTTGTAGTATAATCCGCAGAGTTCTTCGAATATAGTATTCGCTTTCTTTAGTTCTTCAGTGTGGTGGAGTAGGTTACGTTCGATGTTTTTCAGTCTTTTGTTGCTTGTCCGTCGAAGTGAGTTCGTCTTGAGGCTGCATTTTTTGACGTCTTTATGTAGAGTTGCGATAGTAGTCGCTGATGTTTTGCGAAACTCTTTCATTGAGTTATGGACGTCCTTGAGATGTTCTTGTGTAGCGTTGGTGTCATTGTGAGCTACGTTGTTAGCGATGGAAGTAACGACGGAGTTGAGCTGCTGTAAAGTTCCTTCTATTCCGCCCAGGCGATGGTTGAGGCTTCGAACTTCCAGACGAAGATCCTCCAACTCTTGTCTGGGCAGAGGTGGTCCATCGGTGGCTGCAGCGTAAGATGTGGTATCCTGTTGAGTTGGTGCTGTAAGTGTGTTGACTGGTGAAGGTCTGTGAAGTGGCTGAGAAGCTGCGTTGACTGGTTCTGGTTGTCTGCTGAGTGCCCGAGGATAAAAGGGGCACTGTGCTTGCCCTGTATAATGGCCTAAGCCATTGCAGGTGGCACAGTACCGGCGTCGCCGACGCAAGTCGTGCGCGGTACACCATTGTGTGAGGCGACGTGCCCCACAGTAGTGGCACCTTGGTGATGCGGTGCAGGATGTGGCGTCGTGTCCAAACCGGCAACAGCGCCGGCAGGGTACATGACGAGTGGCTCGGCTGGGCTCTGCTAGAAGACGCCTCCCAAGTAGGAAAAGTCCTCCACTCAAAGCTGCCTCGCTATCCCTGGTGTCAGCAAAAACGACTCGCACGAGGGTAAACGGTCCATGGTTGGTGATGATGCGAGTGGCCCTCAAAACAGAAGACCACTCGTGCTGCGCTGCTGTTAGGACATGCCTTTCCGGTATGTCTCTAGGGATCCCATGGAAGACAACACTGCACCCAGGATAGGGAGTAGATGATGTTGTCGGCGATGTATGTTGTTGAGTTGTCCCTGGTTGAGTTGTAGCTGAAGGTGATGTCGAGGTCTCGGGGATCGGCACTCTCACTGCCTCCCCCTGAGGTGTCTCGGTGCCGGCGGATTGAGCTGTTGTAGGTTGAGGTGGCGTTGAGGGCTCCGGGGCCGGCACTCTCACTGCCTCCCCAAGAGGTGCCTCGGTGACGGTGGATTGTGCTGTTGCAGGTTGCCGTGGCGTTGAGCTCTCCGGCATTTTTTTGTTTGAGGTGTGCGATTTTTGTGAAATCTCTTTTGTACCTCAAAGAGCTTTAATTTCCTCCCCTAAAGTGTTTTGGGGAACTGATAATTTCTCACCGGTATCTCGAATGGACATATTTATATTTCTGACTCTGTCTACTGCCAATATCGTATTTTTTTCCTCCCCAAGCATCTGCCATTTTACCTAAAATAAAGCATTTTATGAAGCATAAAATGAACTGTCCGATATCACCCCCAGTTTTGTGTCCAATACCAGCCGAACGACGCCTTAATGTATAAGAAGGATTGCCGTTGTTACTTTAAAACAAATGTATTTTAAGTTTGTTGTTTATAAACCTAAAAATAATGAATTTATTAAAACGCATAAAATCAAATTTTACTTATATCTGTACTCTGAGTAAAACTTAAATCCGTGTTGCTGAAATATTAAGGAAGGACAAAATGTCTTTATCTCTCACTGGAAATGCTGAGTTTCAACTGACGCTGGCGAACATTGTGCTTACGACACTGTGAGGGACACTTTAGTTGGCCGCTCGTTTCTGGCATCTTTTCCCAAGGTTAGAAACTATCCTTGTCCGATACCTCCCGCCCTCCGATACCACTCGACCATCCCCTGTGCCATACTGCGGAGCACGCGAATTGTATCGTGTCCATATGTGGCAATATTCACACATTATTCGGTATAATTAGCGCTTTTTTTGGTAACTATTCTACAGATTACTAAAATAAAACCTTACTTATGTATATATTTGTGATTAATCATAATTGTTAGCAAAAACTAGTTTCAATTATCTAATACCACGGCACAACACCTGTGGTTTTGTGCACGCATACATACTGAAGTAAAGTCAGCTGTTGTAAAAACATATCGATAGAATTACTATATTCAGAATACTCAAACTATTTGTTTTTCTCATGAGAGACAAACCTACTATCACAGGTGTACTTCTAAAATGTGGGAAAATACATAGAAACAACAGGGAATATTTGCGTACGGTTAATGCCACGAAAGTTTTTGCTAAATATAGAGTGTATATTATTTCCACGAGAACTAAATTTACCCAGCTTTATAACTTCTATGAGAATGAACAGGGCTTCGTAGTCAGGCATTTGACATGCCATAATTATCTCAAATTTACCAAACTTTTTAATACAAATATTTAATAACATTGGCAATATCTTGTGCATTTTTGTTTCCTTCTTTATAATTTTCTATCAATAGCATTATGACGCTCATTTTTTATTTGCCATCATCATTTATCATCTCAACTGTAGTCTTTAAGTTATTTTACGCCATAATAAATAGCTTTAATTTTTAAGACAAAGTGAGAACCATATATACATTATTTCTCCTTAAGCAACTTTGTTTCGTTTGTAGAACGCTTTTTATTAGACTTATCCTCGTAAGAACTTCAGTTTCTTTTCATTTCATAAGTAACATGATGTCTTTCTTTAAGCGATTTATTAGTGGAGAGGATTTTTATGGAAACACTTTTTGTAGCCCTCTCTTTTCTGTTGATTTTCTTCCGGAATTATTGAACCTGTGCTGCAAACCTGACTTTTTTTCGCTATTTCTCTTACGTCGCTTTAACTACATTGTCATATTGCAACGAATCTGTTAGAGTGGTATATGGCGGACACTTAGCCTGCAAGGTCTTGTCTGTAAAAGTGAAACTGGGCTTTATTTATGGACGTCTTTTAACTGTTATAGTTCGAAGGTTCCATTCTATATTGGGCGAGAAACAGTTTAATTTTGCTCACAGACCCCTTTATCAGAGTTCAAATTCTTTTGCGTGCCGTAAATCTACGAAGGGGATCACCAGCTTTACTTCCCTTCCGAAGAAAGCTTCGGACTTTTACGCCCGAAAAATTCCACGACCCACCGCCGGGTTTGACCCCGCGACCTAGGGCAGAGGCCAGCATGTTACCCCTAAACCACGCAGAAGGACTCTCATTCCTATCCATTCCATCCTAATTCGTCACGCCTCTGTGACGGGCAGATGGCATTAGGGTGCCATCCAATTGTGTCTGCAGAGTTGGATAGCAACTACACCTACGGTTAGTCTTCAAGGTGTCAGACCTATACCGTACCACGTTACTTCACCACGAGTACAAAGAAGGAGGAGTTCAGGACAACTGTACCTCTTCCTGTGTGACAGCAGATAGCATTAGGGTGCTATCCAGTCTATCTGCTTTCATAATCTGTGGATAGATGGCAGAGCACTTACTATTACATCTATTTTTCATTTATACTTTTATTTTTTACTTAAGGCGGGACTTTAGACCGCTGTATTAAATATCTAATCAGATATTTACCTTGGCGACTGAGGGAAACCATAAAAACACCCCATTCAGATTGGTCGGCCTGTGGAAATGCGGGCCATACAGGTTACCGCGGAACTATCTCGCTTGGTGTAAACCTACATTTTTACAAAACTATTTCATTATTAGCGGGAGTCCAGCCACAGCCGCCGCAGAGACAACATGGCAGGAAGAAAGAAGAAACGAGCCGCCGCAGCAGTCCAAGGAGCCTCCGAAGAACCTTCTGGGGAGACTGAAAACGCCAGCGCCGTCCCTGCCTCACAGACAGCCTCCTCGCCAACTCCATCTCCATCTACGCCGCCTGACCAAGGTATCTCAGCCTGCGACACCACGCCGACATCAACCACCCACCGCACACAGTCGACACAGCCAGAGGTTGAATACCGAACGTCCAGAGAGAGTCATCCTAACCTCACGAGGCTGCAGAGCTACAGCGCAGTTGTGCGCGGAGTACATCGGCAGCTTCCGGACTCTCTCCTCCTCAGCGCAGCCCGACGTCGCTGGCCTTCTCTCATGAAAGCGACGCGCATCATCACAGCCAGAGGACCGTCGCCGCTGGTGCGCCTGGAGTTTTGGGATGGGGCAGATTACCGCGCTGCTTTGAAGGACGGGCTTCCTGCCCTCGGGCAGGTGCTCCCAATTGAGCCTAGCCGTGGTGTACGACCTATTCCCTGCCGACGCTGCTGCCAGTATGGTCACACCGCCGATACCTGCGCCGACCCCCCACGCTGCCACTACTGTGGCGCCGGCACCTTCACCACATCCTGCACCAGCCACGACCTGACACGTCGCCCAGTGTATTGTGCCACGTGCAACTGCACTGGCCACTTCACGGGCCAGGCGGCGTGCCCCAGGAACCCACGCCGTCAGACGCCTGCAGTTCACAAGTTGCCTACGCAACAACCACTCTCCGCCTCGCAGACCTTTACCGTCACACATCAACATATCAAGACCAACCGCCAAACCGCCGACCAACACGACGCTGCAGACAACCAACTTCACACCGCTGTACTCCACAACACCGCCGCACTGCAGAAACTACAAGACACACTTCAGACTCTCACCGACCGGATTGCAGCATGGGAGACAGCCCTGACTCGTGCTCTCGAGGACGTTAAGGATGTCACCCATAATCTGCAAACAACGCTACCTGCCACAGTTCATCAAGACAACAATAGCCTCCGTGACCACTTCAACAAGCAGCTGGAGAAAGTGGTCACTTATATCAACGACACACGCATTCACAAGGTCCATAAGACGTTGGAAGAGATTCTGCAAGGACAAATTATCACTACAGGACTTATTTAATCAGATTTTGAATCGACTGACACTCCTCAGACCTCTACTCGGTCCTCTACCCGGTCCTTCAGTACGACCCGATTTCCCCCCAAACCGTAGGTCAGTGTCAGGGCAACGCCATTACACTTGACCTGCCTAACCCAACGACCCGACTTTAACATTACCCACAAGCATTCGGTTTGCTTCGGCGGTACCGGACCAACTCCACCACAAATAAACAAATAAACAGAGTCACCCCAGAAAAAAAAATAAAATTAAAAAAAAAAAAATTATTAGCCTTCTTCATGTTCCTCTTTTTATTTCTCATTCTGAAGAGCAAAAATGGAAGAATACTTCTGCTTTTTAAACTGTCCAGCTATTTCAAGACGAGGATTCTTTTCTTTGGTGTATTCTACCATTCTACGTGTTTACCTAAATAGACGTAAACCACGATGTTTTGCAGGGTTTTATCATTGTAACTGTAAGACAAAATACCATTTCACACTACGTAAAACATTATCTTTCTCCTCTTCTATCACTAACACAATCAATTGCTTTACTTAGCGACATGTCGCAACCTTCGACAAATTGATACTACTGCACCGTATCTACCTGTTCTGTCCCCTGGTCGGAGTAATTAGGGGCGTATTAGGAGAAAAGGGGAAGCATTGCGGTACACTTGTTCACCTCTGTTAACACCTCAAGGTCTGCTTCAGTTCTGACAAAATACACCTAAATATAATTATGTATAAATACGAACGGCTGAAGTTAAAATTAAGCTCTTTATCGTACAAGATTGCACGACCATTCTCTTAATATGTGACATGAACTATTAGTATCCGAGCGTTAATTTAATAATTACTAAGCAAGACCAAGTTAGTTCTGAGTAGGCAACGCTGCAGGCCTGTGATTCGCTACAGTCTTGGAGACTTAGTCATATGCAGAAGGTCTGACACGAACCTTAGTTAGCTGTCTCAAGAATTCATGAGAAGTCTACATCCCCAAGAAAATGTACCTATCGCGACAGACGACGTTTTGCTTAGATTGAAGAATCTATTGGAATAAAGGTCATTTTATTAATTGTGGACGTTAAATAGCTTCACAGTACATCTAAAACTTTTTCTGTAGTTTCTGTTTGCTTTGAAACTTTGTGTGTGTACGTGTTTTTTCTTTTTCGCATTAAAATGTCACAATATAGGTCGTGAGGTAAGACATGAACAATTCTTGCGCATAGGGGAAGCTGCTTTTCTTCCCTCCCACTCTGCAACGGCTGAGGAGGAGGAGCGGGGGGGGGGGGGGGGGGGGGGTAGAATAGTCGCGTCAGTTTGCAGTGAAACACTACAACAGCGTGCAGGTGAAACAATTGCAGTTTACATAAAAGTTATTGTTAGCACATGGCCATAGCAAAATCGCGTTGTTCGTCATAAAGTTAATTGTTATACATACATAATGTCATTAACAACATGCACTAAAGCTATGCTAGCGAACTTCATTCCTTCGTGGGCAGAAACGTTATGACTTCTGCGCATACACGTTTGCGCAACTCCCCCCACCATCACACATTCAAGTGGAGAGTGCCACTGCGCATCTAAGGGATTTGGTCATACCTCACCTCATTACCTATAACATTTAACATCTAAGAAGAGTACAGAGAAACTAACAGAACGATCTAAGAGAGACTGTTATGTAAATGTTGCACAATGCACATTTTATCTAACCTGTTTCAGAACACAATCACTGTACCAGGCATAGTGTGCTTCTGCACATTTTTGTCCCGCGTGATCTAAGTAAGATATTTGTGGCTTTTTTACGTTTTGACGATGAAGTTTGCTACTACTTATTCAGTGAGTTAGAGCTGAGCTATTTATTTCTTATTGTCTGCCTTTTTTTCTTTCCTTGCTGTATTCTTGTTATTATTAAGTAAATTTATTTACCGATGCATATACAAGTTATATGAAGTAAACAGAACTGTTCAAGATATTTCGCTGAAGTAGATAAAGAATCGAGTACCTATTTGGGAATTCCATGAAAACTCGTTATTAAACATTAAATGGAGGTATGTGGCAGAGAAATTCAGCAGCATAGGTTTACTGTATCTTCTACTATGCGGCACATACAAAGTTCCCATAGTATTGAACCTAACAGTATTCCGCATACCCAAAATATCCATTTATAATCAAATCTCCTGTTTATAACATAATTTCACTTCGCATTAAACACATTCGATTAGATACGTACCACATTTGAATGTGTGCTTAAAGTTCTGCTTTCCTTTGTATTTTCAGTTTGTAAACAAGTACTTTGAGGGTGGAGAAAATTACACAACTTGTAACAAACGCAGTAAACTGAAATTTTTGTTGAGTGCGCTTGCTTAAAGCAGCAGGACATTGTGTATTCCCTGGTAGGCTATGCACGTGTCTCCATATAGTCTATCCAGTAAGTGCTAATACACAAAAGATTAAGGGCTATCAGAATATATAAAATTTACACCATAGTCCCATTTAAAATTCTGAAGCTCATCCTCCTTACCCCATTTGGAACCCACTAAAGTCTTGCCCCTTGCGCTATTTGGAGGCTCACTACCTCCCATGAAAGAAAAAAAGGTCAACACTTTATTGACCCATTCAAAAGTTGTCACCAATCTTCCATACATATTCCTCCACTATATATTTAATAAACCGGGTGAATGGTTGCACTCTTGTCTTATTTCTTGCTTTGCTGTTATTACTTGCGATTTGGTAGTTTCCAAGCTGATAATAACTTTAATATTTGTATACATACTTTAAACGACGTCTAAAATGTGCCAACGATTTCCCCGTTTGTTTATTTTCATAAAACAGTTCTACTAAGAACGCAAATGCCTTTACAAAGTGAATGAAAGCAATGTGAGTTTCTAATTTAACCTCTCGTCGTTTTCAAAATTCGTTAATACTATAACAAAATATGCAATCAGTTACACTTCATCACTATTTACTTTTCTTACAACAGTAACAATTAGCTCAAATAACAAAGAAAACCACAATTTCACTTAAATCTTTGCACAGAAAGTTCCTCAAACTGATTCACAACGTCCATAGAGTAACAAAACTAATGAATGGTCCTAGTTTGCTGAGACATTGCTCTGGCATCCTATAGTTTCAGACCTCCCACTCACATAGTGTTGCACATCTTTTCTATACTAATGGGGCCATACTAAGAATTATAGCTACATTAACATTATTTTATAAAGCCAGTTTGTTCTTCTGAAATAGACATGGAACGCCCCAGAAAATGGATTGTAGTTAAGTGAAGAATGCGAAAACGAACAGGTGAAGAAGTGAAGAACAATAAGAATTTCTGCTTAAGCATGTGCCTGGACAACACTAACTTCCTTTTGGCGTCATTTTTTATGTTACCAGTGACTCTAAACAATCGCGTGACCGTTATTTAGTGCAAAGAAATTGGAAACCGTTTTATTGCCAAAAGACACTTGATACTCATGAGAGAATTTTGGAAAGAGCTACCAGCTGTACACAAGGATATAAAATGATTCCATGTCCTCTGTATATAAATCGCTTCAATGGCCCCTGAGAGAGATAATAAAACTTCCGCTCAAGTTGGAAACCGCCTTAATTAGAACACTAGTGTAATTATTACAAAATGTGAAGGGATCGATTAGAGTTTTAAAACAGGAACTCTGAGGGAAATAATGTTGAGTTTAATAACAAGAATAAATTGCCGAGGAAGTTTATGGAACCGCAAAGGAGTTTTCTAGGATCAGATAATGCTGATATATAACGTTGTTCCTTTAATGGCCATAAATGTTTGATAAATGTTCTTTTTTTGCACTGTTCCATGGCAAGTTCCCAAAAGTGTGATTCTTTTTCATTATATTTGAATGACTACAAATGTGGAAACAGCAGTAATCATATTTCCCTATTATTTAAATGGATCTCTGTTTTCATTGTAAAATTACTATTGCTCCGTGGTAGATTCCTTGTAATTTATGATCACAGTTTAGTTCACTAAAACGCAATGGGATAACACTATGAATTCTCTCACTGTATCGCTAGGCAACCCTTCGACTTGGAACAACTACTTTAGTGGAAATTGTTTTTCTACAATAGATGTGTGTAGAACGAGGTTGGAAAGCGTAGAATGAAACTGAAAAATTCAGTGCCATAGCTGGGGATTTCAACCGCGCATCTGCCGTTTACCGCTACGCTGCTCTAACCACACAGCTACCATGGTCAACGTGCCAACACAACATTAAATCCTCCAACTCACTCGCATTTTTCAAATTCATGTGAGATCACCCTAATGGTGACTTACTATGTTGTAAGTACTTAAGTCCTGCTTCATGGTTTAACCAACTATAAGGTAAACAATATACCCCTTTCCAACCTTGTCCAACAGACGGCTAGCGTGGAAGAACAATTCATTTCCATTGATTGTAGTTGGGCACAATATAGATCAGATTTAAATAACGGATACTCCGAATAACCCAGCATCATAATAACCGGAGACCGGGAGTTTAGGCATTATACGAAAATAAATCGTAAACGTAAATACTCGTAAATCATTAAAATAGGCAGACGAAAAGGCATTATAAATAGCTAAAATAGGCAGGAAAAAGGCATTATAAATACTAAACCAGGGAATAAAAGATAATTATAAACACCCATTTATTTAATAGATTACATATTCAATACCTCGATGGTCATATTTTAAAGAACTTCAAAGTTTTAAAGAAAATGCTAGTGTTGTAATTGACAAAAATGAAATATTTTTTAAAAAGGCCTGTCTATTGCAGTGACTTATTCGTTGCTATGACAACCAAATGCTTTTTTAAGTTCTCTGGGTCATGTTGAGTTTTCTGTCACATAACAAATTTTTCGTATGACAAAATAACATCAAAAGAGGTTATTGGAGCATATCTAAAATCTAGCATCATTGTAGGATCAATTTCAACTGCAACAGAATTGTTACCCGGTAGAAGTTTTGAAATGGTTCTAAGTTTATCCACATAAATAACGATAAATAAGGAAATAAAGGCAATAAAAACCATTTATTTCGTAAAATAGACATGTATATTTAAAAATGCAGAAAAAAAGCAACTTAAAACCGTAGCATTTAAATCACAAAGGTATAATTCGTACAGATTCGCTTTCAATTTGAAGATATAGGTATTTGACGCATTTAAAAAGGTATTCTGCCTAAGTTCAGGTCTGTGATAACCATTTAATACGTTTTGGCAAAATAGAAAAATCATCTTAATAGACTTACTATCAACATTCTTGTAGCATGCATTGAAACAATTTAGTCATATTATTCAACCCGAAACTTTTAGCTATTCGGCTAGCAGCCAATATAATAATTGCAGACCACGTTTTAAATCTAGCTTCAGCCTAGAACTTTATTAATACAAATCTGAGAGTTCGTTACCCATTTTTAAAATCCGTTCAAACTATCCAAACCATTATAAATCCACCTATAGCCGACTACCCTGGCACACGTGCAAAATAAGTGGTGTTGAATGTTAGTGCTTTATTTCAAACTGTGATAGGGACATTATTTTATAAATTATTTCATCGGTGTAAAAGAAGAAAGGTTTTGTTTCACATTACAAAATTTCTGTAAATGGTGTCATTAATCACATGCTTTGTAATTAAAATGTTATGCTTTTATTTCATCCAACTATGAAGAATTTCTTGAGCTAGACGGTTGTGATCCAACGCAGTGCGAACAAAGACACCACACAGTGTTGGGAGATATTGTCCTCCAGAATTGCATGACATCTTTTCAAGAAACCAAAACCAAGGAAGTCATTCAAATTTAAAATATGTGCAAAACAAATCATTTTAGTATGTTTAAATATATTCGGTGAATTCAATTGAATCAATATTTTGATGGCGCTGAAGCATTTTTACTTTCTCTACTGGTAAGTAGGGGAAGTATTGTATTCCACCCAAAAATTCGATGTCGAGATTTCACCGGAAATATATGTTTCGAGATCCCCTGAATAATAATAATAATAAAAAATAAAAAAAAATAATTTAAAAAAAAAGCTGTGGACACCATAACTCAAAAACGAAAAGTCGGTTAAAAACCAAAGTTGGTATTTAAGTTTAATGCCTTTCAAGGATGCGACAAGAAGATTTTTAAGGAAACAACCTCACCCTAAACTACCCTTTACATGGAAAATTTTTCGAAAATTTTGATTTTCATGAAAATGGCTCTAACGATTTTGATTAAAATTCCCTATTTTTGAGATATTTTTATGACAAATGAAATGTTTATCTTGAATTTTCTGGCTACAGCCCCTGTAGTCGTATTTACTCTGGACGACTTTTGCATAACTGGTAAACCGTTAGAGATAGACCAAATCATACTATACAAAAAATGTAGATCTTGCTAAAATACACAATTTATGTCGAAATAAATTTTCTTGTAGGGTGAACCATTTCGGAGATACTCCTTGTTATATGTGTGAGTTTCGGAAAATATAACTTTCGTAAAATGGGACATCGTTGTTAAGTGTGCAAAGAGAACGGAATCTCAAAGCTTTAAAAGATTTGACTATCCTTCAAAGCCAACTGTATGGTAATATTCCCCTTGCACCAACAAGGAAATAAGCAATAAAATAATTTATACAAATGTTTATCTCAACTAACACGAAGAAGATACAGGAATAAGAGTTTGTAAGAATGGTTAGTACAAGAGTAGAGAAAGTGATGTGAGTGCAACACATCAGATTTTTATTCCAAGTGATCAGCCTCAGCCCATAACCTTCTTATTGTCAGCATCCTCCTATTGACACAACAATTTGAGACTGTGTCTCCTTTATTTTTATATTATTTCTGTATCCTCTGATATACTTCAATATTTCAGTGTACGAACGCTTGAAGCAGTGAAATTTATTGTGCATATTCAACTATTGAAATTATTCTAGTTAAAACAAGACATATTATAAGCGATACACTCACTGATTTTTTCCACCCTCTATGATGATACTGTTACACACCGCTGTTCAGTCAGCCTTACAAAATAACATTTATCAGTTCTCTAGCCCCGGGCTGATGTAACGTGGAGAAATGCAATAAAGTCTTAATGTCAGAGGTCACTTCATCGACGAAAGTTCATATGCCACTAAACTTAATCTGCCATGATAGGAAGTATATGACTAATGAAGCGATAGTGTTGCAACAGCCATTCGATTTAATATATGCATGGGATTAATATTTCAGATACCATACTGGCTGATATTTTAGTATATAATAGTTTGGTGTTCCATTACAGACTGGCTATAAAGGGCTTGATCAGCTAGTTTGCCACATAAACCCATGTTTAGATTAGAGGTGCACAGCTTTCGATCTACTCCTGCCTACGCCTTCTTGCTTAAGCAGCAAGCAGGAGTTTTCCTCCCTTGAGCAGAGGGGGGGGGGGGGGTTGCGAGGGGGGGGGGGCGCTCTACACTGCCTAGTGCATGCACCACCCACTAGTTGCTCTATTTCTACAGGACCACGAACCTTGGTGAACACGTAGCAGCAGGCCTGTTGTCCAAACCTATACAGGGGTGTTAAATAAAACAATGCTTACTGTCGAGATAAATTAAAGGTTAGCGAAGTCCAAATATTCCTACTGTTCTTTTTTATCCTAACATAGTATACGTTATGCTATTTTGTGCTCTTTAGTGGAGAGAAAACTTTCTTTCGCAATATTTTCCAAAAGTATGAGAAAAGAGAGCGTTTAAATAATTTTTCACGATTTGACATTTAACCGTTTACACATTGCCAAACATGATTCACGATTATCGCACTATAGTGTATTTTCCAATATTTTGACAAGTTTTCGACAGCGTTAGATATTTTAACCCCCAATATTTTACATTTAACTTATTGCGCGTTTTTTGACTTTACTATATTTCGCCGCATTTAAAAAGGATGTTTGTAGTAGCGGAGATTAAAAGGTAGATAATTTACTATGCGAGCGCATTACCAAACCGGTAGTTTTTAGCGTTTTCAGAAAAACAACTAAAGGCAAAAAAAAATTGTGAATAAATAATTATGAGCTAATAAAAATACCTGAAGTCACGTGTGCACTTTGTTTAAATATATATTTTGAATGGTTGTAAACAGAAATATATAACTGTTAACAATAATCATTAAAAGCATATATCAGCTTCCAAGGTTATGGGGTGCAAACTAGATCTACTTCGCCGTGGTTGCACCCTCGAAACGTTTTGCGGGTAAATAATCTGCAATACTGATATGAGAAACTGGCCTATTAGAAATTTAAAGGATATACTCTATATGTGCCAGAAAAATTCAGACAGGTAGTGAGCGGTATTCTCGTAGGAGTGCACAACAGCATCACATCTGAGTTTACATAAGTATAAATCATGGGAGTTAGTGCAGATAAAAGTAAGATTGTAAAAGAAGATGCAAGGAAGAATAATACCCACTATACAAATTTGTTGTATATAGTCCACCAAATAATAAACCAGATTTCTCACTCTTCCACATAAGTAACAAGACCATGTTCTTGGATGATTTTAATGCTCGTTCAACCAAATGGGGCTATGGAAATTTCAATCAGGCTGGACATGAAATAGAAGACCTACTGAACACTACCCAACTTGAATTAGTATGTAATAAAGAAGACCCCCCAAACATTCCTACACTACAGTGGCTCTCAGACACAGTCTGATTTTCTATTAGTTTCCATCGACTTATATTCAGAAACTGAAAGGTTAGTTACTGAAGACCCATGTTCAGGTCATAGGTCTGTGAAACCCCCAAGCAAAAATATTATACAAAATCCTGTAATTTTTAAAACAAGGCATATTTGAACTCGTTTAGGTCGTATCTAGAGACTGCACTTCATATTGGAAAAGTTGAATTCAAATTACACCCAAGCACAATAGACAAAGAGATAACCCAAATAATATTAAAGGCAGAGCAGCAATACATTCCTTAAAATTATATTTTCTTCATTTCCATTTGAATTTTTTTTTCCGCCTAATCTTGGAGATGTGAGTGATGAACATGGTGGGAGACTTCATCAAATATAGCTGCCATTGAAAGATGCACAAGCTGCAAGGGAAGATGGTCACCAAACCTCAATGCTGATTACTGCTGGATGCTCTTACAACGTACATCCACAAACGGAAAATTTCTGAATTATGAGTATGTTGTGTGCTTTATCCAGCATTATCGCTTTTTTGGAGTGACTACTTTTATTATATGACCTGTACTTTATTCAGCAGTAGACTCGTCTATTGCAATACAATATAATTTCCAAGTGTCTTTGAAGTTGTCAGTTTTGTCTTTTATGTACTGAACATATATTGTCACTTATATGAAATATGTGCCAATAATGTGCTTTATGTAACATATCTTTTCCACAAAAATTGATAGATAATGGAACTTTTCTATTTCATTTTCATAATCAGTATATATGAATTGGTAAAGAACACCTATTTTCATTTCAAGACAAAACAGAAAATTAAAATTTGTTGCACTGTGTTATGGGAAACAAATGTAACAGCTATAAACACTAGGACATCGTATCCTTAGGGCACGTACGAATGATTAATCTGTAAACAACTAATAGCTGTCAGTATGCAAGACAGGTTTCCCAATCGTGCCTCGCTCTGTAAACCTACGCTTCTGCTGGTAGTTAGTATAAGCACGTTTTTCGTCACTGGCCCAGCATTGAAGAAAATAGCCTGCGGATGCGCAGCTTAGCCCGAGGGAAGCCTACTTGCCGGGACAGATAAAGGCAGTAAAAATCGTATAAATATACAGTTGTTGTTTAGACGGTTTTGGCCTACTGTCAAGAATATAACAAAAATAGATGAGGACTATATAAGAGAAAAAAAAATGACGTGTTACACTCACATGACCTTCTTCACACAAAGGTTTATTTTTATATATTTTATTTTTATGAACTAAAACTTCGTTGAGGTAGCTTTTTCAAAAACTTTTCCTTTTGAGTTATACTGTTCAAAAACAGATGGAGACAAACACAAACATACCCACAAACACACACATACACACACTTGGACGTTTCTTTAAAAAATGCTTTTTCTTATTGATGAGAACTCAAAAAATGTATTTCCGCTGAAACCTGGGTATGGAATGTGTTTGTGAAATACATTGCTTTCTCTATTAGCTAGAGGAAGTAAAAAGTGGAATTTGGTGCCACCACCGCTCAAAGGAGATTATGCATTCGGAGGTATATTTAGAAATTATGTAGGCGTCAAACTCAACATCAGTGAAATCTAAGTATTCATAACTTTAGTATCATTGTTAACCAATATTTCTTAGGTTAAAGTGGGGTTTGAATTTTCATCAATTAAATGTAAAATACGAAGGGAAGGTAAAGCAATAAAAGTTAAAACTACTCTGAAAGAGACAGTGTTTACTATTCTACGCATCTTGTCCTTAGAGACTTGAATAAGAGATGCAGACAGCCTGGCTGGTACATCAAGAATTACTTGAGCTAGCCTTGGGCCTGCGGAGGCCTCGGTGACTCGATACCATTTGAGTTAGTTTGTCCGTTACAAGTGACAGAAATTCCAGGAGTGTAAACAGAATCGACACGTTGAATTGTAAGTGGTTAAGTTAACCCATGTGAGCCATTCAGTGAAGCAGCGAAACGAAGTCTTAGTTTTCGGTCGTTTCAACCCTACACAGAGCTTCCATGAGTGTGTGTGGGTGTGTGTGGGTGTTTTATTTCTTGTTTCATCTTCTCTACTACTATCCTACTATCGTATGTATCGGCTTGGGAAATCTAACGCGTGCGATAACATTGAAGCATTTAAACCGCCTGTTCTCCATGACAGCAAGACACTTTATATTTAGCGGAATTTTCCAATTGAGAGATCCTTTATACTTTCCTTCTCATGTGTATAATGGAATGGTTTACATTCGCCATGCAGGAGAATTTCAAGCCGCCATGACTCTCTCATGTGGTTGAGTAACACACATGACGAATTTCGTGCAGACATCCTGTGTAATGGCATACTCAATGTGAGCTTTTGACTTTGTATTCAACATTTTCATACTTATCCGACCTAGTCTCATTTAAATTTCTATGAGAAGTTTGCCTTATTTGTGAAGCGGTTGTATCTGCGTTGTTTTGTATGCGGTGTATTCGATTTTGACACATTTCTAAGGTAATTTTCTGCCAGTAATTCGACAGCAGCTAGGAGCTCCCAACATTTCAGATATACATAAATGTGATGGGTTTTAGAGATCCTGAGCTTTGCGGATATTTCAGGTGAATATAAAGTTCCACTGACTTGCTGGGTAGGGAATTGTTACGTCTCAGGGGTTTTATACTCCACATCTAGGTCTAACATGTAAACTTGGTTATTTTATAGATGCTCCTGCTTTGGACTCTTTCTTTCTTTTATTTTTTAGATGTAAATGAGTGACCTCGTTCAACGCTTTTTTACAATGTTTGTCCTATACTTTTTCGTAGTGATAAATTTCGGAGATATTCCTTGTGATTGGTTTTGAATTTTAAGACTAAAACAGTGTAAATTTCGAGAAAATTAAATATATGGAACACATTGTGAATCTAAATCAGGGGTGACAAACATTCCTTTCTTCCCCGAGCTCTAGGAATAGACACCCAATAGCAGCGATTTGCAGCGTCTGCAAAAGAGGGGAGGTTGAATTTACCTCCTTCCCCTATGCGCAGACGTTGCCATTCTTTAACACTCGGAGTGCATTGTGTTACAGTGGCGGGTTGGCTACAGGTACGTTGCGTTTGATTTACAAAAACACTTTCAACTCTCATGCAATAAACATCTATTCATTAGTGGCTTGTTTAATACTGTTTACATTTAACAAGTCTCTCAAATTAAAGTTGTAGTGCATAGTCTTAGAAGATACACCAAGTGATCGTCGCATAGCATGTGGCTGTAAAGACTTTTAGTATAGTTTATCTTGGAGAAACTGTTCGCAAACACCTACATGTACAGCTATACTCTTATACACACTATTCTTGCAAATGATTATTTCTCTATCTAAGTATTTCATTTTAATCGACATAAGCACTTTTAAAGAGTGTCTCATTGCTAATTTTCCTGTAGGCGCAAGAGGAATATGGGAATACAGTTGGCTTTAAGCGATAGTGAAGGTTTTAAGAGCTGGTTGCTATGAATTGCCTTTGAAGTGCGTTCTCTTTGCAAGGCCAAGAGAGAAAAGTATAAGTTTTGGCAAATTCAAACAATTAATAAAGAATAATTCGGAAATGGTTCACTCAAAAGAAAAAATAAGTATTTGACATAAATTGTGTGTTTTAACGAGATCCAATTTTTTTATGTCGTAAGCTTTTGTCTGTCACTTACTGTTTACAATTTATGCAAAAATCATCCATATGAAAAGGTCTTCTGAGAACATTCCCAGAAAATTCAAGGTATGACTTAGAAACTGTCATGGAATCGCCTGTTTGTGTCCGTAACCAGATATTGACTGCTTGTGAGTCTAAACGCCAGAGGCGTGATTCCCTCCGTCTCTAAGAGTGGGGTGGGGAGTAGCAGCTAATTGTGTAAGCGTCTCCAAGGAGACAAGGTTGGACATCACTATTCATCATGCACCATGTAAATAATTATAGAGCAACTGTCGTTCTGAGGTTAAGCGGCGGCAAAGTACAAATCTCTCCTGGATCAAATTTCCCGGCCCTATCTAAAAGATACTTTGGTCTAGGGGAGATTTCTTAAAAGCTTTGTCTCACAGCCCTGAAAGCAGCTGACTTTGGTAGGAATTTTTATATGTATCCCACTCTCTCTTTTACTAATGTTCACACACAGCAGGAAAAATTATATTCGGAAGGACTGTCAATAATATACCTATAACCAATAACATACGACTTTTGAATGCCTCTCCATGCTCATTGTACTTATACATATACCAACGAAACCACAAGAGATCTTCAAATACTTATGTTAGCAATTTTTTGCTGTATAAATGGTCAGTGTAAAATAAAACTATTAACAATTTAATATTTTCACCCCTGTTTTGAGTGTTCGTTGAAATAGTCTCATTTAGAGACTTTCTTCAACGATATACAGGAAGTGGAGGTAAAATAAAATAGCTTATGCATGAATAATAAGTATAATAAGCATGAAACTACGTGGTATGGGAGAAAGTCTTGTAAATTTAGCGCGTTGAAATTCTTTTGCTGCTTAAACCATCTTACTAAAAATTAAATTCGTTTTTTTGTGTTTAGAAATTTCTTGGCTCAGTTGTACTTAATAATTTTGTATGTACAGTATAAAACAGTAAGGGAAATATTACGAGAGATAGAAATAGGTAATGACAGCTATTTTTCCTCAAAGTTAAGTAAGTGCAGCGGCTTTTCCCGAGAAATGCGACTCCTCATCAAGGTAGATTATATAGATGTCAAAAGAGAAGGGAAGCACAATAAATCATAGGGCAGCTTTATTGCCCTCCCTGATTTTAACCTTAACCGTTGACATGTAACTGAATTTTTATTTTTAAATTATGCTACTTACTTACACCACAGACACATAGAATTTTTTCTAAAATGGTTTTCTTTTGGATTGGAGAAGTGTCAAAACATGTCTTTCTGGCGAAATCTCAAAATTGTCTTTTTGGGTGGAATGCAGTACTATGGATAGTAAAGAATGTAAGACATCAGATTATTATTATTATTATTATTATTATTATTATTATTATTATTATTATTATTATTATTATTATTATTATTATTATTATTATTATTATTATTATTATTATTATTATTATTATTATTATTATTATTATTATTATTATTATTATTATTATTATTATTATTATTATTATTATTATTATTATTATTATTATTATTATTATTATTATTATTATTATTATTATTATTATTATTATTATTATTATTATTATTATTATTATTATTATTATTATTATTATTATTATTATTATTACTATTATTACTATTACTATTACTATTATAGCAGTAGTAGTATTGTTATTGCTGTTGTCATTATTCTTAATTATTTTACTTGCTATTGTCTTTATTTGCTAATCATCAGGGAGCGGGGTTTTAGTAAGAAATCCATCAAGTTAACTGTGCACCTACAACGGGAAGTGGAAGCGCCGGCGACCTTGCACTGCTCTTGTAAACAGAAGCCAATACAACCCTCACGCTACCTGCCGGCTCTATACTCCATGCTGTTAATATCATTCCTATGTTTACTTACTAAAATCCCGCTCCCTCCTAATCACTATGCTCATTCTACATTATCTACAGTTCTCTCGTCCTCATGGATTAAAACCTCATACGTAGCAAGATTGTAAAGCTCGTCAAACAGCAACAATTGGCTTCTCTTTGATTAAATGGATCTTACTGTCCAAATTGAAATGTTTTCATAATTGCCAAGAATTATTTTGGTTTACTGTATTACTGAGATTCCATATCCTATCTTACAACGTTATAGCTGTATGTCATGATGCTTCCTCTATCAAATTCCATTTGAAGCACTACCCTCTGCACTAGCTAAACGATGTTTTGGTTTAATCTCGCTAATATGAAGCTTTCACGGAGCTACTAGGGTGCAGCTTGATTAACAGTTGCTACCGGCTTTGCTTACTGGAGCACTTTGGAACGCCAGAGTTGAATGTTCACCTAATGATATATGATTTTTGCGGGGCTCTCTTCAGCACTCGAGGATCCCTTCATGTCATTATTGCTGGTTCGCCGTTGGTGGTTATGTCGTACTTACTCTTGTTGCCCCTTGACCTTTATGTTTCAAGTGGTGACGCCTTATAGCCAGAGGCTTGCATTGCTGGTATGTTAACTGCCAAGTTACAACAAATTTACTCTCCACGCCACCAATCTATACTAGGTAAGAGAAAATGTGTAAACATTTATATCGAGGTTTCACCGGAAATATATATTTTGAGGCTCTCTACATCAAAACGAAAACCAGTTTTACTATCTCCAGGGTCCTGATAACATACCTGTCGACGGGCCCTTAAACCCTGCTCACTCACTCACTATCTCCCTCACCTATCTATAGAAAGTGCGGGAAATATTGCACTCCAGCCCAAGAAATTCTATGACAATATTTCATGAAAATCCGCGTTTTGAGAGTTCCTGAATCTAATAAAGTTATTTTACAAAAGGGTAGAAATTGTGGTGTGTGTGTGTGTGTGTGTGTGTGTGTGTGTGTGTGTGTGTGTGTGTGTGTGTGTGTGTGTGTGTGTGTGTGTGTGTGTGTGTGTGTGTGTGTGTGTGTGTGTGTGTGAGAGAGAGAGAGAGAGAGAGAGAGAGAACAGAGAATGACAGAGACAAAGAGAAGAGAGAAACTCAAACACATAATCAAAAAAATGTAAGTCGGAAAACTGTAAACTTGGTGTTATGTTCAGCGACTTCGCAGGATCCGCATAACGATTTTCTAGAAAATTCAACAAACTGTACTTTTAATGGAAAGGGTACAAACATTAATGACAGGGGAAGAGGAGGTAACATGAACCACTTTTTTATTTTTACTAACATTTTGAATTTGAAATGCATCTATTAATCTTAGAAATCGTCGGTAGCATCTGTTACGAACCACATTATAGCATTACTATAACATTTAAAACATACATTGAAGACCTTTGAATATTCAGAACTTTTGAGAACATGCTGCGAAATATGGATTTTGGGAAGTAGGATTATAATACGAAACGCATGTTTAAATGACACAACTTTGTTCCTGTTATAATCACATACAGCTTATTTTAATGCCTTAATTGCAATTGTTTTGCTACATATTTTCAGATTCTTGGAACTGGATTGTAAAAGGTCAGGATTAAAGACTAAGACATATTTGAAAGGTCAAAAGCTTAATTAAAATCGTTACTGAATTTTCTTGAGCAAACATCAACATCCGCTACACAAAAAGTATGCCCATTCTCTACACATCAAACACTGAACCCATAGCTGCCCTTGGCGTTATGACCATAAACTAAATGAAGAGGTATTATGGAAGGTTGTGTTTCATATTACCACCAATTTCCATTTTCCAAACAAGCGAGTTGTTCACGACAAGAAAATGCTATTGCCAATTAAAGAATCAATCACTACAATAGAAATTAGAATGGTTTCCGGATGATGACAGATGCTACATGATAGAAAACATTGTGTCCCATTTTACAACCCCCTCCCCTATAAATTATATAGAACCTCAGAAAAAATAATTCGATAGAAAGCATTCAAAATAATTTTTATTGTAATTGAATACTGTTGGCAAAAATATTTAGATTCTTTTTATTACTCTATGACTTGGAGTTCAACATTATATATTGAAACAACTCTAACATATGCTTTAACTAATACATGAAGTTTTGAATAACACAATGAGCACATTTAAAAAGGAATCAATAATGTAATATATTTTTAAACTCTGCTCCACGAATTTCATTTGATGTTTATAATTAATGAGTCTAAGGGAATATGTTGTTCCACCATTTAAACGTTGTTGCTGAACAAAATATTTGTAATTATCTCATGCTGCAAACGGCTGGATGAAGTGCTTTACTTTCCCTGGGTAAAACGCATCGCTTGCACATGTTCACAACTCTCAATTTCCTTGTTTTAATTTTTAACCGAGGATGTGTCTGCCTCTAAAAACAAATTTGCTCTATGATAACTTTGCAACAGGTAATTTAAGAGCGCAGAAAAACAGATAACCGCAAATGAAACATCAGCAGGCCCTCTCGAGAGCTTTTAAATTTTTCACGCAACTTGCTGC
This sequence comes from Tenodera sinensis, assembly GCA_030765045.1. Lineage (NCBI taxonomy): Eukaryota > Metazoa > Arthropoda > Insecta > Mantodea > Mantidae > Tenodera > Tenodera sinensis. The sequence continues at coordinate 138,786,344 of CM060961.1, read as the reverse complement.
CAATTGCAGAACCAAGGCTTGCTTGTTATAAATGTTTACCATCATGCTTTGGTTAGCTATAAATAAAAACAGAATTCAATGTTTGATGTATGTGATTAGTGAGAGCGAGTTGTCATGTATTGAGATTAACATATCAATATACGTATTTTAGACCAAAATTAGTCGTTGAATTTTGAGGCACTTGCCTACCACTTACATTTTTACAAATTACACAAATGCCATACCCAGTATAAAGGTGTTCTCAAAATATTGAATATATACTTTCTATTTATGATGTAAATATTTTAAACATGTGGTATTTTAATGAGAGAATAAAACGTAATGAAGCATTTTACATGTAAGCGGTAGTTTGGAGCAAAAAGCATTTTCTGGAAGTTCTGATCGCATTCTGGAATATGCTAATCTTTTATCTTAAATATGACGTTTTTAATTGAGTTTTTTTGTTACAGGTATAGTGTTCACACACACACACACACACACACACACACACGCACACACGCACACACGCACACACGCACACACGCACCACGCAACACGCAACACGCAACACGCAACACACAACACACAACACACAACACACAACACACAACACACAACACACACACACACACACACACACACACACACACACACACACACACACACACACACACACACACACCTAAATTCCGTTTGGATCCAGAGAGTTCCAAGTCGTGTATTTTCTGTGAAATCTCGATGTTCAATTTGTGGGTGAAATTCAATACCGCCAATAGGTACTTACTAAACGCGAGTGATTTAATAGTAATAATTGTATTTGGAGCTGATATTGTGCATACATTTGTCAACATAACCGCAGGATCAATAATTTTAGCACGAGTTTTACTTATCCTTATTTATTCAGCTTCTGTCTCCCCTTAGGGGAACAGCGCAAGTCTTGCATTCATCCCGGGTTCGATTCCCATTGGACAAGCTACTCTGGCCTAGTGTGTCTCTTTTTCTGGTTTTCCAAGAACATTGGACGAATGGTGGTTTCTGTAATTTCGTGAATTTTCTATCCCACACCTCTGGTAATTTCAGTTCCTTATAATGTCATGTTTCATGGCCCATGGATCAAATGAGTGGACAGCGTGGTGGGGCGTATAACAGAGGAATTTGCTTTGGGTGGCTGTCTGTCCCGGTGACCTGGTAAATCTTAGAGATGGTACATACGTGTTGGTGGCCCTCTCATCAGGTGTAGTAGGGACCCTGCCTGCGTTCAAAGTTGCCGAACTATCAGCTTTACCTTTTACTCGCGGAGGTTCTGTAGGTGAAATTGCCATAATTTTATTCGTCCATTTTATATCATACATAAGGACACTCACTCGTTGATTTGTCCTAATTCGAAAAGCAGCAACGAATTAACCGAACCATGGTTGAGTTTCTTCCTTTATCTCAAGTTTATACATAGGTGCATACTTTCATTCAGAATTTTTGTGAGGGAGAAAACCTACTCAGTGTCACACCTGTAAACATTTAGTGAATCAAGTATAACGAACTATACACAAAAACTACAGTAAATTAAACTATGATTATTCTTTACACTCAAGAAATTGCAGAACTGTCGTTAAAGTAAATTATGTTGTCTTTAAAATGAATTAGCTGTAAAGATTATTGCTATACATTGCATTCAGAAATGTTTGTTTTGTTACTTTGACTGGAAAAAAAGTATGTTACGTATAAAATTGCGTTTTCTTACGGTGATATACAAGTTAATAAATCTGAGAATAAATGTGGTAATGACAAAAATCTCTAATAGAAGACTAGCGATATTTGAGAGCACATTAATGATTCTCGATAAGAAACCTCCAAAGTTTAAAAGAAAGAGCCGTGTAAGTAAAGGAAGGACCGTTGAAAATTATTATTATTATTATTATTATTATTATTATTATTATTATTATTATTATTATTATTATTATTATTATTATTATTATTATTATTATTATTATTATTATTATTATTATTATTATTATTATTATTATTATTATTATTATTATTATTATTATTATTATTGTTGTTGTTGTTGTTGTTGTGAAGGGGTAGAGTGAGACTGAAAAATTCAATGCCGTAGCCAGGATTTGAACCGTGGATCTTCCGGTTTCCGTCCGGCTGCTCTAACCACTGAGCTAGTACGGCAGCGTGCCGACACGACATTAAATTCCCCAACTAGCTCGCATTTTCTCGATAAACCACAAGGAAATTTCAAGTACATATCAGATAACATACCCTAATGGCAACTTATTATGCTGTAAGTACTTAAGTCCCGGGCATCATAAGGACTATAAGGTTAATCAATAGATATTAATTGTTCATTCTCACTAGCCTTGTGTAGGAAGTACTTAAGTACTTTAAAGCATAACAGTTTGTCATTTGGGCATTTGTCTCATATGGTTCACCTGGAAAAATGTGTGCCAACTTAAGCCCTTACTGATTTGGCTCCTTCCCAAATAAATCTGTTTCCAATATTTTGAATTATCTGGTGATGCCGAATTATATGGTACGACGTTATCTAGTTCAATATCCTACTCTTCTCTTGTGTAGATAATACATCGAAAATAAATATTGCAAGAAGCATATGTACATACTTGAAGCATCTTCATAAGTAAAAGTTTTGGTGGATGAAGATACTGGAAATTTAGCTTATTACTATATTTGTAATTTGAGTTTTGGTCAGACGGTCAGTGAACGGTATTGCGAAACGTAATAAAATAGCCTGCCTTGAAGAAGTGAATAAGATATTAATGACATAATTTGTGTGAAGAGTGTCAATACTACTTGACAGATTAATAAAATAGGTTGAATGCGGAAAAGAAAAATGGAAAATTGACAGAAAATAAGCAAAGAAGCTCAGGAAGGAATGGTGGATGCAAAACGGTTCGGGATGATTAAATCCTACACAAAGACCGGTAGAGCTTCTTGTGCTTCTTAATCTGTTAATCCTGTAGTACTGATAATATAGAGTCCTTGATGTATGACGTTCTTATTTCTGAACTTCTGAGACAGGCATGGGGAACAGGGGTGACAGCGATGCAATCGAGTATTTACACTCCACTTACTGACACAATTTGAAGGACTGACCGGTTCGCTGAGGTAGACAGAGAATAGCGGGAGGCCTAGCCCGGTAGCTAATCGCTGTGAGGCAGTGGAAGGGGTTAAAACTACGATGTGGGGGAAATGACACATTGAGTCAGTTCTCACCATATATGTCTAGGAAAAGGTATGTTAAGCCTACGTATGGTGAAATCTTCACACACGCATAGGATATAATGGAAAGTTTCGTCCTTCTTTACCATTTCCTGCATAGATGGCGTGGTATATACCCTATTATGTGTAAATTTGTTATGGTCCGTAAGATAGGCGACAACATTTCCGATTTTACCTTAGTCTGCTTACTACCTGGACTCGAAATTCATTAATTGGCTTGCCTAGCCATAGTTTGGCTGCTCCAATATTCTAGAGGATCTCTGCTTAATAGTTAAATTCTCTCATACTGGATAGTTTTGAGAAACATGTCACGAAAGAGCTCGAGCCCTATGAAATTAAAAGTCAACCTCTTCCTTGCAAGCTCAAGGACCCAAATAAGTGTGAATGGGCTGCTGGCACAGTCAATCCGGCATCCGTTAGCATTACCAGAACAATTTGGACAATCCCTACATCTCCTTATGATAGCGTAACTGTTTAAGAACCGGGAGGCCCAAACTCGATACCCATACCGGCAGGGGATTTCAAGTGCACTACACCATGTCCCACATTCCAGTACTGCACCCCTCTCATGACGCCCATTGTTGGTAGAGATGGGGGACGCAGCGTTCTGGCCCGCCACCATGCTGTTTGAGTTAGTGTCACCACATGAAGAGTTCTTAAGACCGCCTGGCTACCCGAGCATGTGTTCACTTCCACCCATTTGCCACACATATTTATAATAAGCAGTGTATACGCTAGGATTGCATATACGAGTATCTCAACTCTGAATTTTTACATGATGTATTCATAATGAATTACATGCATACCTTGAATTGCTGTTCGTCTTTACGCTCATGCATAAATATAAAACTTAAAAGCAGTGCATGAAAACAGTTTCTCTGCGGTGAATAAATGGAATTAACACTCCCTGCCTCCTTCTGAGTTTAATAATTGGGTAAATACATATTTAGCATCAGTAATTATACTTAAAAATGGACAATAGTAAATAAAGTTGAAAAAAGTGACAGAATTATTACTTTTATTGGAATTTACTGAATTGTTTGTTTACCTTGATGAACAATCCATTTAGCAAATGCAGCTGCATTGTAATATCCGATATAATTTCCTTAGATGACGTATGTACTTAAAAAGATTAAATATTCCTATTTACTTTTCTTGGTACTTCACGACGTCATAGTTCTCTCGATATCATTTTCAATCAGATAATGGAAGTGAATTGTGATGACTTATTTGAATACTAAGTATCCTCCAAAAGCTTGCACACAATGAACGTAGAAATAAATCTTCTTCCTCTTCTTTTTCTACCTCAAGAATGAACTTGAAAGACTCTCCTTGTAACTAGTATCACTCTTTCGATTGATCTTTTACATCAGAGGGTGTAAAAATGGTTGTCTATTTAGACCCATTCTGTCACTACGCATGGATATATCGCTGTTTTAAAAAATGAATCCTCAGAACAGTTGTTTTCCAATGTCAGAATTGTATAACTATATAGCGTTTCACTCTTAGAAGACAGTATGGAGTTAAATGGGACATCTCTGTCTCTATCTAGCGCATACAAGTTGCCATTAGCCGCGTCCTTTTCTAACCTCGCTCTGTTGCCAGATTCCTAATAGCATGGTATAAATATTAATTTGTTATAAATTTCAGGTTTGAACACATTATCCTATGCAGAATTTTTTCTCTATCAGGTTATATCCTTTTCAGGGTCATTATACATTTCTATAGCTCCAAATTTCTTCAGAAAACGTTTTTTTTCAATAGAAGTCCGATATTTGCTGTTTCTACACTCATCGCGGACTAACTAACAAACTAACTGCTAGAATGCATCTATATTTTTTTCTTAGGTAGAGTAGACCATAGTGCTACTACCTGCCTGCTTTGAATTCTCTATGTTTACCCAGTTAAGTGTTATAATTTTTTAAATTAAATGTTTTCGGAAAATTTATATATGTGCACTGCAAAAGTTATGCAGTGTGAAACTTTTTTGTTATTGAGTTTACATCAGGGAACCAGCAAGAACAAATGTTGAGGAAGGTTGGAGAAAGTTTTTAAAATAAACCAAAAGGCAGTAACCTCTTTCTTTTATCCAGTAAGGCAAACAAAAGGTATTCATCTATTCAGCGCCAGGCCTGACAGAAGATAGTATAAGGAGCAGCACTTAACATTAGTTCGAAAGAAGCCGTGTGTGTAACTGTGAGCTGTTATTGCGTTATTTGTTTAATATTTTTGTAAATATTTGTAGTTATGGAGAGGGAAGCTAGGAAGAGACGATATGTTGGTAAATAAAGAAGTAAGGAACGCCAAATAATTATGAATGTGTTAGATTATTTTTTAAGTAAAATGCGTGTAAGGCAGTAAAAGAAACAGCTAAGGCTATCGGGTGTTCAGAAGCAGTAGTGTATATGATTAAAAAGGAACTAATGAAAGGGCCTCTAAGAACGCCATCGAAAAAGAAAGCAAAAAGGGCGGGACTACACAAAACGCTAGGTTAACGCAATATGATTGAATAGTGCAAGGTGGAGTGCGGCGAATTGTTCATTCTTTACAGTTTGCAAATATTCCACCCATGCTGAATATAATTTTGTCACGATTCAACAGTGATGAGACCCTACCAAATTTCTCAAGGGCCACTCTTAGTCGGTTCTTACATGATTTGGGGTTCGAATATGAAAGAAAGGGTAACAAGTGCATATTAATAGAAAGAGACGATATCGATATCATCAGATGGCGACATAAATATCTAAAAGACGTAAAAAGGTATAGGGACCAGAGGAAATCAATTGTTTATACAGACGAGTCATTTGTAAATTTAGGTCATACAGTAACAAAGGCGTGGAGGGATACCAAAGTTAAAAGTGCCCGTCTCGTCAAGCAGCAATTGAAGGACTAAGTGCAGGATTCCGACCACCTCGAGTCGCTCGCGGAGAAAGATTCGTAACTAGTACATGTTGCAACACTGCGCTCCATTTAACGTGTACTGTCTTTTAAGGGTGAGACGCGCTTTAATTTCTTATCGTAGTATTCACTTTGAAATCTCATCTGTGCAGATCTGATTTTCCTTTTCCTTCCTTATTTTGTATTCCGGTCTTGGTGGCTTACGTTAGAATAGGAACAGTTAGAAGATTATATAATCTTAAAATTTTCTCTATTGTGTTGTTTCTCAAAATTATCTAAGTTGTATTTTATTTATATATATATATATATATATATATATATATATATATATATATATATATTGAAATTTAAGTAATGCATTGTTCTCAATCACGGTTTTCATCGTATGAATTTAAACATCCCAAATAATTACATTTGTGAACTAACTCATTTACACATCCAATTACTTTTGTTTCCATTCTAGCAGTGTAGTTTTCTCTAAAAGTCATTACTTTGGTTGTGTTACCCTAGAAGTTTTTAAGTTATAATTTCTCCTTATTTTCCTTAATATACGTACCGCTTTGGATAGATACCCTCCAGGCTCTGATGGGATAATCTGGTCGCCAGCAACATTACGTGTAAATTAAAATACCATCATTTAAAATGTCCATCTGCGTTTGCCATTGATCTACATTCCTCGGGAAATTGAAAATATGAAGTATGGAAATAAAATTGTTTTAAGAATATAAAAATTTGGGTATAAAAGTAAGTTTAGATAAATCATTGTACATGGAATTCGGAACAGAGATTGAAGATTTAATTTTATAAAATCAAAAAGGTTTCATAAAAGGCTAGGAAGAAGTTTGTGGTTAAAGAACATAGGAAAGTAACAAATAATAAAATTAAAAAAGATACAGCAACATCAATGTTAATGATTTTATGGGACAAATAAAAGTATAACTCAGAAAACTAAATTGAAATTACAATACTACAAATCAGAAGAGAGTACCGTCCATTTGGGACTGAAATTTGGAAAGCCAATAGATATTCAAAATAAAAACTGTCTATGGAAATAGACATTCAAGATGGCAGGAGGTCATTCAAATAGAATATTAGGAACACGATATTAAGTAATAGAATAGAGTTAAAATTTCTTGGGTAAATTATGTAAGATATGAACAACTAGTATGGTCACATCAGAAGAATGCCGGAAGAAAGGAAACCCAGAAAAAATGGGAAATGATGTCCAAATAGCAGAAATATATGATGTAGCAAATAAGGATGGGAATGGAAGCAAAAGGAGGAATAAGGGAAGAGGGGAAAAATCTGTTGTTTTGCAGTCATATGACTTTCTCTACTCTTGCACTAACTATTCTTACAAACACTTATTCCTCTATCTTCTTCACAAGATAAAAATTTACACATATTATCTTATGGTTAAGTTCCTTATATGTGCAAGAGGAATACAGTACGCTTTAAGCGATAGTCAAATCGCTTAGACACATAACAAGGAATATCTCCGAAATGATTCACTAAAAAAAAGGGGGTTCATTCAGACATAAATTCAAGATCTAAATTTGTTTGTCTATCTCTTACGGTTTACCAGTTACGCAAAAGTCGTCAAGAGTAAACAGGACTACATGGGCTATAGCCAGAAAATTCAAAATATACATTTCATTTGCCAGAAAATATCTTACATATGACATTTCAGTGGAAATAATTAGAGCCATTTTTGAGAAAATCAACATTTTCCACGAATGTTCTACTTAAAGGGTAATTTAGAAATATATTAAACTTAAATATTAACTTAGATTATTAACCGCCTTTTCGTCTTTGAGTTATTCTGTTCACAGGCAGACACATACAGTCACACACACGCACGCGCGCGCGGACCTTTTTCTAAAAATGCTTTTCTTGGATTTAGGGGTGGCAGGGTCTAAAAGCTATTTCCGGTGAAATCTTGGCATCGAACTTTGGATGGGGTACAATACTTCCCGTACTTGCTATCCGTAGTAGAGGAAGTAATAAAACTTTAGGGACAGAAAGATGTGTGAACATTGTAATTCTGCGTATAAAAATAAACAAAGGGAAGTCAAATTATAGGCACTTAGAAGCTCTAAGTGTCTATAATTGACTACCCTGTCTGTAATTCCACCCATATATCCATCATTAAAACTTATATTGATATAAGAACAGAATAAATAATAATGGTAATTGTAGTAAGATAATATTAATGGGTGAAAGATCAAGATTAGTTCACTATGTACACTAGACCTTGTATATAGGCAATTCCCAATCCACTGAGCAGTTTGCACATCCCTGCGCGTTCTAGAGGTGTTTGCTTACCTTGGGGATTTTGATCAGGTTGTGTGCACTGAATAAGAAAGTTACACACTCCTATCAGCCCTGCTTGCCGAGGGAAAATGGAAATGGTTTGACAGCTAGAGGAAAACCTGATGGCAATCCTCAATTTGCTACCAAGAAGTTTACAGAGACATTTCAGGTTTTCTTCCTTTCACACTGAGATGCTTCTTACAATGCAGTGGCACCAATAAATAACGAAACTACATTCTAGAATTGCAGAAAATGCTGCAAATAGTTCGTTAAGGTTACGCTTTAGTCCATAACAGTTCTATATAAGTGGGAATCTAATAGGATTTCCTGTATTTCTGCATTTCTCGATGTTTGAATGTGGAGGTTATACTTCTGTTGTTATAGCTGTCCTCTCTCCCCCTCCTCTAGAAAACATTAAGAACCGACAACAAAAATCTTACATATTACAGATAAACTATGTTTCGGTACAGTACAGGGTGAACTTATTCGAAATTATCAGTGGCAGAAACAATGTGTTTCATTTACACGGGCTTCTCCACTCACCATATCCTCATAGTCATTCTACAAATCTATACTAATATACGAAATGACAATTCACCTGTGTGGGTATGCTTATCGCGTGCACGCACACAAAAGGTAATTTTGGAAACCATAAAGCATTTAGATAATTATTTTACTATTGAAAACTGCTGTTGGAATCATAAAAGAACATGCGTGTGAAGGACTTCGCCATTCTTTGAAACTGCCATGAAGTGGTATTGTTTGTTTTTCGTTGAAAATGATTGGAGTGAAAATATTCGTTGGTACTCAATATAAAATGCGCGTAAAAGTAAGAAAAATTTCATTTATTACACGCACTTGACATTCTCTGCTCAGTCTTCTACAAACGATTCTTACAAAGGCATCTGTTCTTCTTAACCTTTCCTTCTGGTAGAAGAAAAATACAGTAGGCTAAATCTAGAGAAAAATCCTTTAAAATGCTGACTCCTAAGTCAGTTTGTGAAATTACACGCAGTTTGCGTAATCGCGAATATTGACAGTGAAAAAGTGAACATGTTTGAAAACTCAAAGCAATAAGAAAAAATCACGATTTGTTAATTTTCCATAATTGTAATCTGATTGGTTGAAAACTAGATCAATCTAAAGCACTTCAAATGTAAATATATTTTAACTTTTACAATTATTGTTTAATAAACACGGGCGTAGTTGTGGAAGCAAATGTAAAAGATTTTAACGGAATTATGTAACTTTGCTTCAAAATATTAATTGTATTTCCCGAGCGAAGGGCCATACAACTGTGGTTCTTTTATGCTTTGAGGGGATCAGTCGAGCTCGAACAGAATAACAACGGTAGATAACGGTGTCTTTCCCACCATTTGTAATTCAAATTTTGACTTAAGATGCAATAAATCTACAGTCAAAATAATCGTACCAATGAGCAAATAGAAAAACGTAGCTGCATGTACCAAAATGCTAAGGCTTACTGCGGTACAAACATATGCAAAACTCGGTGGATTTTGGGCAGTTCATAGGTTGCCGAGAGAGCATGCAACGCTGCTGTTGATAAAATGACGTTATTTAAGAAAAGCATTAAGTGCCGACACTAAGTAGATCAAGAAGCGTATAGATCAGGCCTGACCAACTGCACTCACAAGGTGTGAAGACATTTCCCTATTTCACCTCCCTTTGTGACCACAAGTCGGAAAACTGGGAAAAACCAAAGTGAAAACCGGTTCTTTCTAATGCGTGTGTATGTAAGCTACTGCAGTTAAGAGGGAGACTACTCCTTCGGAGTAAGGTTCTTCAGGCTTGGTATATATGAATAAATATCCTGCGTTATAAAGCGACGAAATAATTTTAATTATACATTCCTCAACTGCGCGAATAATAAGTAACTAAAAAAACTTAAGGGAACAGTGCTGCGATGAGAATAATATAAAGTGACAATTGTGATTATGCGTGTGTCTAAAGAAGGTAGATTAAGCACTGATCGACTAAAATATCGAGAGCGAACTAAATCTTGCAGGATTTTTCGCAACTATACGCGTGGGAATGACAAAGTGTATCTTGCGTGTACTTCAGACAGAATCCTATGAATCAGACCACTCCCGGTTCCGGTTTCCCGTTAGAAGCCTCTTGCAGGACACCTAAATCCAATTCACCGACGGTAGTGCCCTGAGAAAACATCCTTATCGACATCGGCGGATTCGGACCCAGATGACAACATCGGCGACCAACCCTGCAGCGGCAGGCAAGCAAACAGGAGGAAAACCCCTGCAACTGGTAAACGTATAGCGATAGCAGCTCCTGAGATAATTGACCATAGATTTGCTTAATTTATGGTCAATTATGAAAATTCCTGCATAACAACCTCACACTCAACTTCAATAAATCCATAATCCCATGTGCAAAATCAATAAAATATCTCGGCATAGAAATCAACACAAAAGTCACAGTAGGATCACATTACAAAACCCTCCTCAATAAAACAAGAGCAATACATTCTACGCTCACGTTCCTTGCCAGGCTCAACAAAACAGGACTTAGTACACATATACTGACGCGATTATACAAAGCGCTAATCCGTCCCTGTCTAACATACGGAGCAGTGGCCCTGATGCCACTAATATCAAAAACAACTATGGCGAGGATTCAAGCGTTTGAGCGTACATGTCTACGAACTGCCAACAAACTCTTCCCCAATTATAAAAACACATTAATCCACGAGTATGCAAGGACAATGCCAATAGACAAACACATTGCAAATCTGATGCTGAATTATATACACAATGCTCATACCAGACTCTACAGACGAATATTAATAAGAACAGCCCAAACCATGGGAAAACTCCCTCCTGAACAACAAGAAGAAAATCCACCACTACTAACCTTAATCGAAATTTATGACAAACACCAAGAGCAACAGAAAGATCAAGTAGAACAATACCTTCAAGCATTAGTAAACGTCTAATACTCATCACCCCCCGAAACAAGACAACAAAACCACAAATAATTTAAAAATGCAAGGGTGAGCTAACAAATAATAAAAAACATGCATCAAACAAAACGTCTGAGGGCAGAAGCAGAGACGGCGGCATGTTGTGGGACCCGGGCCTTAACAACCACACTTAACATTGTAAATGTGTAAATATGCAAAATACAAACACAAAAAAAAAAAGAAAAAAAGAAAAGAAAAAAACAAATAAACAACAAAAAAATAAATAAATAAACAAATAAAAAATATAATAATAAAAATATATACACAAAAAATATATATAAGTATATATACAAAAATAAACAACAAGATGCATATTTACACATCTTAATAACTACAATAATCTGCCATGCGTACACGCTGAAGGATCTCTCACGTAACAAGACAAAAATAAAAATACTAGGCTGAAGAGGGTATAACCCTAAACTGCCTGGGTTTTGGTTCTACCAAACCCAAATTCCAATTTTGAATTGAATTGAACTTAATTTAGAATTGGTGACTTGGGTGTTTTAATTGCCCTCAGAGAAAAATAACTTTTAATTTCGATCTATATAATAAAGTACCGAGCCTAATGGTGATTTTTACACCTAGACTTTGGATAACTGATTGAAGGTCAGTTTGTTGCTCTGCTATTCAATTTGCTCTTGACTTTACGGGCTAGGCTAACAAATAAGTATCAGAAGAAACATGGTAAGTGTTTAGCTTTATGGTGCAAGGAATTTGGTGCCTTTTGAAACTCAAAACTTTACAGCTACATCGAGGGAAATCCTGTGTGCTTGTTAAACATATTTTTCGCCGATATGTCGCTAGAACACTAACCGGTGAGTTAATCCAAATTCTTTAACAGCATGTGGAGACATATTTAAAACTTAGAAATGTGTTAAATAATCTATGTTTTAATCATAGTAGCTGAGTTTTATGAGCGCCTCCTTAGCACAGTGGTAGCGCGCCTGCTTCTGGTCCGGAGGACCCGGGTTCATCTCTGGTACTGGCATGGGGATTTTTCCTCCGCTGGGAAGTCTGCAACGGGGTGCATCCCGCCTGGTTAAGTCCTGGAGGTGCCAATTCAGGAGCTATTTGATGGAGAAGTAGCGACCCCGGGTCGTCAAGGCCGCATAACTGGCCGGGAGAGCTCGGCGCGCTGACCACGTCCCATCGTCCAGTACTGCACCCCACTCGTGGCGCCTATAGTGGACAGAGGTGGGGGACGCAGTGGTCGGGCAGCAAGCCTTGGCCCTTCATGGACTGTTGGGCTGTTTTTTTTTTTTTAGTTAAGTCTTATTCATTTTCTTACATTAATGTTAAAAGTGAGATTTTGAAATCCTTTGAAGTTGATAGTAATTGGCATGAGTCTACTATACAGGATGGAAGGTTCTGCTCCGATCATACGCTAACCAGGGATTCTACATGATGAGTGTAACAAATACGTCCAGTACAAATATTGTCAATAAAGAACCGGTTGTTTGCCGAAAAAAAAATGTCTCAAATATTTGGAGCCAGCTAGCTTCTTAGCGAATGGATATAAATATTTTATTATTTCACTCACTGTCGTACAAACATTGTGTAAAGAATGCTGTAATGCATTTCTACATTAAATCCAATGACTTCACTCACAAATTAATGTCAACGTGGCGTTGTCAAATCTCTCTTAGAAATTAAACTTTCCACACAATTTTAACATTAGATTTTGGCTATATTCATTCGAATTTGAGATAAAAGTACATCACCGCGTTGCTCATACAATGCTTGCGCAAGAGTTAGCGAGATAATAAACTATATATATATATATATATCCATTCGTCAAGAAGCCAGATGGCTACAAATTTTTGACAGAAATTATTTTTTTCGGTGAAACTGTTCTTTATTGACAATAATTTTATTAGACATTGTTATCCTTATCATACAGTACCTTCTACACGGTATATTTCTATTTTTCTATGCCTCGTGTTATGCATGAATATTTTTTTCAAGACCTACAATAAGTAAAATTAGAATTAGACATTGTACTCACTTAAAATATTTTAAATTTCATTTTGATGCTAAAGCACGCTCTGAAATAACAAGTTCAATGAAGATAATAACTTAAAAGGTACATTCAGGTAGCAATGTCTCCTCTTTGATTCAAACCGGAACAGTTTAGAGCTCGTTTCTGGCTCTAGCCGACGAACCGCACTTCCCAACTTCCAAGAACGCATAAGGATCGGAGAAAAGAACAGGAAGCTGTGCGAGCTTATCATATCGTTAATTGAATTTGAAGGGAGGACCATTGTTAAAAGTTTTCTCCGCGAGTTTTACGCGCCATTGCATCTTTACTGTAACATCATCTGCTTCACGGGATTCTTCGACATTGGAAAGTTCCGCAGATGCCTTCCCTCTTTTGCTTTGTTTGTGGCGCAGATCTAATGAGTACGTTTCCTTCTATTTGGAGGACAGATAATTAGGGATGAAGTATCCTTTCGCTCTTAAAGGAATAAAACATACCTCTGTTTTAGCTTACGTACTTCGACCCCAAGCACCGCAACGGAGCACACTCAGACTTGAAAGCTTCTGGGAACTAAAAACATGCTTAACTTGCAGGAAAGATAGGGGATATTTTGTGGTACTCAAAATTTAAATATTTTTCAGCAGAAAAGAAACATTTTCAAAGCATTTTTAGGCTATAATGCAAGTACGAAACGATAAAGGCTGATCTACATTCTTGTATATTAATCGTTCTTCATAAGTTTGTCATTTCGAAGGTTAAGGCACTGTAATTGTGAGATTGGATAAAAAGCATTTCCCCCTCTTATTAACCATATAACGTGTACTTCCATGCTACATAATTGCTTGTTTTGATGCAGAATTTTAAAGACACAAATGACTTAACCTTCATCGCGTTGAACCTCAAACTTCATTTTGAGAATTCCTTTTTTCCCCACCAGTTTTAATGTTCAAAATAGTGTATAACTTATTAGCTTGAATTTTAAAATTGTGCACACAAGTGAATACCATTAAATAATGCAGTTCACATTATTTTCCATAAATGACACTTAATACATGTATACACAATAATTACAATAACTCAAGGCACAAGGGTCCTTTCCGAGCAAAGGTCTATCACCCAGTCGCTGCGTCCCCCACCACAGACGTCATGAGTGGGGTGCAGTATTGGAGGGTGGGGCGTGGTCAGCGCCCCGATCCCTCCAGGCCGACTATGCGGTTTACGCAACCATGGCCGCCACTTTTCAATCCAGTAACTCCTCATTTGGCCCTTCAGGGACTTAGCGAGGCTGAGTGCATCCCGGAGCAAGTTTCCCAGCGGGACAATATCTCCACGCTGGTACTGGGGAATCAATCCCAGGTCTCCCGCTTGGTAAGCAGCAGCACTATCACCGCGCTAAGCAGACGACCCTTTAACTAATTAAAATAGATAATCCTGTATATTGATATAATAAGACTCAATTAAAATTTTGACAGCGATGAACCGTAGAATCCAAGTTAGCTTGTCACATTACCGTATCAAAAATAATTAATCATTTATAATATAATTACTACTTTAACAACTGTTTGACATATCTCTTAAACTGCTGTGTGCACTGTTTGTTTTTCGTTCAGATTATGTGCTAAAATATCAAAGGAATCAGAAAAAACTGTATATATTTTAATTTTCACTAATACTGTGCCTTAAAATATTTTAATTTGCGAAAACCATAATCATATTTCATTGGGGGAATGTTTTGTTTGCAGCTACCGCTACAATTATCTCACCTTCCAAAGGGTTGAGGTATCGCGTACAATAGACAGCATTGTTAATATGTACGCCACGTCGTTTTTATTGAGCTTTTGTCACAAGCTTAAATTAAAATAAAATCCGTCTGTTTATTTAAACCATCATTTTATTACTGAGGTTAACTCTAAATTATTAAACCAGAATATTCATTGGGCTTTTGTTTTCATTAAAGGGATAGGAAAACGCTAAGGCTTTTATTTTTATATTTGTGGTCACTATTGTACCTACATTGTTGTCAGATGTATGTATATTAGTCATTTTTAACTTTAAAGGATTGATTTTACTTGCTCCTTCATTAAAAATTAAACATTCTACAGTAAACATGCTAGCAAATTAATAAGGGAATTAAATGCGCCAGTAAATGATGACAGCGAAATTGCAGCGAACATTCTATCTTGAACTGCCGTCAGTTTAAAAGTCAGGCGCTAATCCTCTTATTCGTTTTTAGGGAAAAAAATGCGGTTACCATGTAAATAATAACTTATAGCTAAAAAAGTAAAAAAAGAAAAAGTAAACAAAAAAAAAATAACTGCAGTGGTCAATCAGTGATTTGTAGGGAACTAAACTTTCATACAGGAAACAAAAGGTTGCGCCGGTACGGACTATAGGAAGTGGGAGGGGTCAGTCTGTCACATTATCACAGTGCAGAAGAGGCCAGGTGCAGTCGACAAGCTAATACTGTAAATAAAGTTGCTGCGAAACTTACATTCAGTGCTATTACAATTCACTTCCGAATTCTTCAAGTTCAGCAACACGTGAATATTTCGATTTTCATGTTGGAGGCATTTTATTCTGCATGGAACTAGTGAACACATTTGAGAGACACTATGCACTATAGGCAGTGAGCTCGGCTGTTTATGTCACTGTGCTCGGCAATGACGTCACGCTCTGTCCATGTGGCAGGTAACTTGCGATCGCTTCATTTCGCACAACCTGTATAAAGGTTCGAAGCCTAGTGATTAGCTTATGTCAAACACTAATAATTATTAACTATGTGAAATTTCACATAATTAAGCCAGATGCCCATTTAGGGTGCAAGGCTGAACTTTTAAAAGAATAACCCCACACAAAAGCCCCTTGTGCTTAGAAAGAGATAAATTTTAGTCAAAAATTGCGCAAACGTTTTTATTTGTAGTTGCACTGTTTAATTTTTATGTTTTATGTTTAATTGTAAATTTGTCATTATACTCTTATAGAAAATGGTACGTTAACTTTGAATTCTTTATTGATTTTAATTTTACTCATACTAGTAATACTTTTATTCAGTTATGTTTTATTTATAAATTCATAAATTATAGTATAAAATAGTATTTCAGAACTTAAACCACACTTAAGTCGGTTATACATTTAGCATTTACATTTAAAATTTTACTCTGGATTGCGACAAAATGACAACCCCTTTATAATTTGGAGCTATTTTCGGAAGTTTATCATAGTCCATCCTCTCCACATGTAACAACCAGTTATTTCTATAGTGTTTTATTTGTTCATTTATATACTTCATTTTCAGCTCTGGTCTTATATCATTATTTATGGGGTGTAGTTTTGAACATCTTAGTTGTTCTCAAGAATTTCATTTCAAATCCTTGTATGTTACTTTCCATCTGTTTTGCAACCCAGGCTTCACTTCCATATAAGAGAGCTTTGTCATTGTTTTATAAAATTTGGTTCTTGTATCCTTTCTTCTTTTACTTCTTAAAGCGTTGTGTAATGTTCCGAATATAGTTTGAAATCTTGATAACTTTAGGTTTATATCTCCTTTTTTCTGTGAACCTATTTCACATCCAAGGTACCTGAAATTTGAACCTTATTCTAAAGGTTAATAATCTAAAATAAGTTTAGACCTTATTTGTTTCTTACCCCAAAAATCCATTGTCTTTGTTTTTGTTTTATTAAGGTTAACATTATAGCAGTGGCGGCTCGCATTCAAAATTTTAGGGTAGGCAAAGTGTAACAGTAGATAACAACAAACAACAACAACAATAATAATAATAATAATAATAATAATAATAATAATAATAATAATAATAATAATAATAATAATAATAATAATAATAATAATAATAATAATAATAATAATAATAATAATAATAATAATAATAATAATAATAATAATAATAATAATAATAATAATAATAATAATAATAATAATAATAATAATAATAATAATAATAATAATAATAATAATAATAATAATAATAAACCCAGTTTATCCGAAATATAGGGGGCGAAGTCATTGCGGATAACGCAAACAATATATTGTTTGGTTGTTTAATAAGAGCAGAGTGAATGAGTGTGACTTACGGACGAATTACCGCCAAAACTAAAATCACGAGTGTCGGCAGACTTTTTTCCAGGGGGGGGGGGGCACATGTTGGAAATTTGTAATCATATAATATTAAATAATTATTTTACTGTCAAAATTTATAGTATTTGTTGCAGATAACCGTATTAATTTGTGCTAAACAAAAATTGTTCTTTATATCAAAATTAAAATAATAGTTTATAAGTCAGTAACTGACTGCACATTAAGTTTACCAACTTCCAAGGGGAGGCCGTGGCCCCCCTTGCCCCCGTTTCGCGACACCCATGACTAAAATAGATTAAGAAATTGAAACATTGTCTGACTGCAGCTTTGTGTTAAATAGCTAAAACACTCCTCTTTTCATTGTCAGTGCGCCGCGAAAGCGAAATTTGTAATAGTTCACTAATTAAGTCGGTCATACTGGTATTACACAGAGATAACGACAGATTCAGATCTCTGAGATCTTCGTTCGTGGAGTATGGCTGTTCGGAAAATGTCGCATGAATGCGGATTTAGGCAGGCAAGTGTTCGTATTGCTGGCAGACGCGTCTACGCATGCTCGGAGTGCATATACAGACCGAATGTTTCCTTATCCCTGTTCAAGGGCCTCGTACTGAGGAAATGGGGCCGGGCAGGCAGAGATTAAGCTAGCCTGCTCTCCACTACCCAGGTTCCATGCGTATCATTTCTGCCGCGCGTTTCAAACACGCAGCGCAGTTTTGATGAATCGGAATTGAGATTAAAGGATTTGACCATGCGCTGGTCATTATAACCGAGAAAACTTTTCTTGAACTGTAATTTAGGGGAAAATGACGGTTCAAATGATAAAATGCAAAATCATAGTTAAACACTATTTGTTGATGTATTACGCTAGGGTAGGCAATGCCTACCCTGCCTACCCTGAGGAGCCGCGCCTGCATTATAGTTCTTACGTATTAAGCTTAATTCATAATATATAGCACTTTTTAAATCATCTTCACTTTTCTGTGTTAATACTGCATCGTCTGCATACAATAGAGCCTTTATCTCTGTTTGATTATTTAATGTAATTCCTTTGTTACAAATCTATTTTATTTTAGGAAAAAGTCTCTTATATAATATATAGGCCACTTATGTAATTTAATATTATTTAATAAAATGGATGATGCTGCACACCCTTGTCTAAGTCCTTCTTTTATTGTTATGGCTTCCGTTTTTTCACCTGTGTATCATCTTTGAATCTTCATATAGGCTTCTCACTACTAGATGTCTGAGGTATCCATATTCTTGCATTATTTTCCATCGTTTTTTCCTATTTACATTATTGAAAAGCTTTTATAAAATCTATAGAAGCTATATGAGTTGGTAAGTTATATTCTCTTCTTTTCTCGATATCTGCGGTATTATGAATATATTATCTATGGTAGATCTTCCTTTATGAAAGGCATTTCGCTCTTCTTCTAATATTGCTTCCGAATTATACCCTAATTTCCCATCATACTAAGGGAATATTCTTCTCATCGACGATAGCGGTCGTTCTCAACTCCGCTTTGTGAACATCTTCAAGTACTGGATAACACTGCACTTTCGGAATTCTAGTAGATCAAAGATTCCTCAATGCACCATTCGGAGTAAGAATCCACCCAGTTTTACGTTTTGAACGTAATAATGCAACTTTAGTAAATTATAGAATATCTTGGAAAATAAATTAGGTACCATTACTCTTCTTCTTCTTCTTCTTCTTCTTCTTCACTTCATGACATAGGCAATCAAGTGCCTCTTCCACCATCAAAGTCCTCTACCCAACGTTTCCTGGGTCTGCCCACCGATCTCCTTCCTTTAGGATAATATTGCATAACTTATTTGATGAGACTAATATCTGGCATTCTTTCAACATGCTCTTTCCATTTTTGTTTGAAATCTTCTAAATTTTCATTTATATTAAAAAAATCCTAAATTTCTCTTATTATTTGTTATTAGGTGTCTCTCTGTACATCTCTTCACACTTCCAAGAATTTCATTTCTGATGCCTGCTTTTTAGTTTCTCTACTGATAAGTAGAAGGCAGTATTGTATTCCACCACAAAATTCGATGTCGAAATTTCACCGGAATGATATGTTTTGAGACCCCCTGAATCAAAAAAAAAAAAAAAAAAAAAAAAAAAAAAAAACATTTTTAGATAAAGGTCCGCGCGCGCGCGCGCGTGTGTGTGTGTGTGTCAGTCTTTGTGTCTGTCAGACTGGACAGCATAATTCAAAAACCAAAAGTAGTTTAAAAAGCAAAGTTGCTATTTAAGTTTAATGTCCTTCAAGGATGCGACACGAAGATCTTGAATAAAATAGCTTTACCCTAAACTACCCTTTACATGGAATTTTTTTCGAAAATTTTGATTTTCTTGAAAATAGCTCTAACGATTTTGATTAAACTGTCATATGTTTGAGATATTTTTATGACAAATAAAATGTATATCTTAAATTTTCTGGTTATTGGCCCTGTAGTTGTACTTACTCTGGACGACTTTTGCATAACTGGTGAACTGTTAGAGATAGACTAACACAAAAAATGTAGAACTTGCTAAAATACACAATTCATGCCTGTATAAATTTTCTTGTAGGGTGAACCATTTCGGAGAAATTCTTTGTTATGTGTGCGAGTTTCGGAAAACTTAAAACTTTCGTGAAAAGGATCATCATTGTTCATTTTTTTTATATTTTAAATCTGCAAAGAGAACAGAATCTCAAAGCTTTAAAAGATTTGACTATCGCACAAAGCTTACTGTATTCTAATATTCCCCTTGCACCTACAAGGAAATATACAATAAGATAATTTGTACAAATGTTTATCTTAACTAACATGAAGATATAGCAATAATAGTGTAAGAATGGTTAGTACAAGAGTAGAGAAAGTCATGTGAGTGCAGCACATCCTATTTTTTAATATCCAAGTCTCACTTCTCTATGCTAGTATAGGTACATTCATAACTTTGTATGACTTTAATTTTGTTTCTTTAGGTATTTTTTTCCTAAATTTTCCATTAATTGTTCCACGCACTCTTTGAAATTTGTGTAATTTATTCTTCATGTCGTATTCCTTATAACCAACATCACTTCCCAAGTAGTTAAAATGGCTCACCTATTCTACACAACTGTTATTTACAACTATTTTTGTTCTGATCGGTTCTTTCCCCATGAAAGTGAATACCTTTGTTTTTATAAAATAAATTTTCATGTAATAGTTCACAAATTTCATTAAGTTTAATAATAGATTTTTGCAGGGCAAACTCGCTATTTTGAATAGCAACCAAATCGTCGGCAAACAGTAATATATGTAAAAAGTTGTTCCACGAAATTTCAAAACCTACATTCACCAGTTGCTTCCATTTCCGCACTAAATCGTCAATACTATTACTCAATGACTTAATCAAATAGACTTAGCTATACTAAATGTTCCCTGTGTAAAGAAGACACAAAGCTAATTTGAAAGCGTGCATCACGCGTTTGATTTATTCGGAGTACGAAACGCTGTTGCTGCAAGCCATTACTGGAGCAAGTGTCTCAGCAAATCCAGTAATGCTTTAGGCCTTGCACACCGATAACATTAGTTCGGGAGATAAACGTGTGAACCGCAGTTCGTGTGTACGTGAGGGAGAAAACAATATTGAGGAACTGTGGACACGAAAGCACATTCAGACTTTTCTGTTTCATAGCCTGAGGTAGAGCATAAAACCCTCATGTCTGTCCTTTGCGAAACCCCGCGCGTGCGATACTGTCAATGTTTAATGTGCTTTGTCAGTGAATGGCTAACCTCTGTTCGTGCTTTATGGGAATATTTTAGTTAATGTGAATAAAAACACAGGTTTACTCGTAGCATTTGTGTGGTTGGACTGTTGACTCTTGCAGCCTGGAGGTATTATTCCCTTCTGAGCTTCCAACCATATACTTGCCTCGTAACTGAAATCTCTACGGCCAATCACGGAAGCGTATCAGATGGGAATTCAGTATCCTGCTTGAAACCCAAATTTGTCGCGCTTTGACCGAGTGGTTAGACCATTCATCTCTCAGCGAAGCGGTCCGGGTTTGATCCCAGGTGACCGTATGTAGTATTTGTGGTGGATAAAACGGCGCAAGTGGCAGGTTTCCTCCGGTTCTCCAGTTTCACCCGCCATCTCATTCGACCGGTGCTCCATCTTTATTCCATGTACCAGCAGCGTCACCGCCTGCGGTGCCGTATGTGGGAAAACCGGGAGTTAAACACTACAAAAAATAATGAAGCCCAGAATCTAGAACTCTTTTTCTCATGGTGCTCCAACAGTGATTGCTTATCTTCTAAATTTTAAGTTCTTATCCATCAGGTAGCGAAAACTATCAATTTAATTTAAGGCAACAGTTCTGGCAGTTTATATATCCCGCCTTTAACTCCGATGATCACATCGGCAACCTCTCTTGTGGAATGTCACTACTCGCTTAGCAGTGGATTTTGAGTGTTTAGGAAGTTGAGGATTTTTATACATGAAACTAACACGCTCTCTCATGCATAAAACGTTATTTTTCCTTTTACAGTGTCTCAGCCAAAAAGGAATTAACTCGTAAAAATGTTCATGCGATGATTTATTACGACTTTTGACGTGCATTATCTCGACAAGAGTGCATCGATTCACTTACTTCGACTTTTGATGATGAAGTTCCATCCTTTGCCACTGTGAGATGCTAGTATAACGATCTAAATCATGGCCACCGTTGGCTCAGTGACGAAATTTGTGAAGGTCGCTCAACATCAGTTCTTGTGCCAGAACACATTGATGTTGTGCAAAAACTCATAATGCAAGACCGTCATGTAACATACTGTGACATAAAGGAAACCCTAGGCATTAGTTCCACCAGTATATATATAAAATATTGCATGAACATTAAAAACGCTTGCTATCGTTGTATGCCACATGTGACGCAATTTCAAAAAGATGACTGTGCCAATTGGTGACAAATCATGGATCTATGTGCATTTGCTGAAACTTAAGCAGCATTCGTAGTCCACTGTATGGGTGTATCAAGAGGAACCAAATCCAACAAAAGTTGTTCGCGCTCAAAATTCTTCGAAACAAATGGTCACCTGTTTTCTATTTTAATTTTTTTCCCAGAAAAGTTGGTTATGCGGCAACAGTGCTTTAAGAATAACGTAAAACAGTCAATTCTGAATGGTGTACAATAATTTGTTGGCCTCGAGCCCAAATGACCTAGCTATCGACGGGCCCTTAAACCCCACTCACTCACTTACTCATTGTTTGCCGGATGTCTTCGATGAAATAAGGAAAACAAGTAAGCACCGTCGGATTGTTCTTCTTCAAGACAATGCCAGCGTTCACATATTTCGTCCAACAAACGATTATTGGAGTACTTAATAATCAAATTAATGGTTCTCCGCCATACATTCTTCATTTGATATCCAATCATTTTTATTGCATGTCTGAAAATACATTTCCTTCCATTTTATGTATTTAACTTGCAGATAGTAAGAATTTTATATTGTAAGGCTTTACGTTTCTGTTACATGTTGATTTATACAGCATGCCATATAAAGAAAATCTCAAGTGGAAATATTTGTTTGGTTAAATCTGTAATGGATGGAGCGACCTTATGCAAATTGAATATAATCAGAATCGTGAGAAAAAGGGTGAACGCCACTTCTTTTGGTTCATTTTTGGTACTTTGCTTAACAAAGGCTGTTCTACCCTCTCCCGGTGCTCTTTCTCTCCGTGATTTCTTCTGATATTTTTTGCTCGTTAAATCATATCCTCCACCTGCTATTTTCCCATCCCTCTAAGGCTTTGTCAGGGCCACTGTACTCCTTTGTAACATTCTGGAAGAAGCGTTTACACTTGGGTTATTTGTTATTTGCTCACCATTTTACAAAGACGTTCCTTTATTGTACCTTTTTGAAAGGCCCTTGACCTCTAAAATTTTATGGCTGAGAAGGTACTCTGTTTTAAATACAATAAAATAAGAAAAGGTATTTTATAAATCAGCCAAGGTATTAACCAAACTAAAAATAAGAAATCATGTTGAACTCACAGCAAAATGAAACAAGATCTCATGTGACTCACATAACCTTCCCTGCTCACTCTTATACAAACTATTCTTTGAATCTCTTGTTCTTCTCTCTTCTTCACGTTCATTGTTTTAAACATTAATTGTAGAGATATTATTATTATTTCCTTATAGGTACGATGGTAATAGGGAAATACAAAGCTTAAATGGAAGTAAAATCTTTTAAGAGCTGGTCGCACGTGATGGCTATGAAATTCCGCTCTAGTTGTATGGCTAGAACATAAAAAGGATTTCCTAGTTGAGAGAAGTGTACATAAGTATGAAAAGTTCAGTGCAATAACAAGGAATAGCTTGAAAGCGACTATTTCCACAATAAGCTTTCTTTGACAAAAACTTGTGTGTTAACCATGTCTATATTTTTTGTGAGGTGAGATGTTTTTTTATCTCTTACGAGTTACAAGTAACGTAAAGGTCTCTAGAATCAAGAAGACCAGATGATATTCGCATAAAATTCAAGATATACATTTAATTTACCCTGGAAATATATTAAATATATGGCATTTTAATACAAGCTGGTAGATCAGTTTTTGAGAAAATGAAAATTTTAAAACTTTTTTCGAGAAAAGGGCAGTTTGGGGTATGGAAATTTCTTGAACATTTTCGTGTCGCATCCTTGAAGTATGTTGAAGTTAATAAGTTTGGTATTTAATCAAACCTTCCTTTTCGAATTATGCTGCTTATAGACACACGAACACACACGCACACACACACACACACACACACGCGCGCGCGCGGTCCTTTTTCTAAAATGCATTTTGAGTTCACAGTGCCCCAAAACGTTAGCGCAGACTAATAGCACCTATTTAATAAATGTAAATGTCTATGTTTTTGTACAAAATGTTTCATTAAAAGTTTCACGTAACTTTCTCTATTCACTCTTATCAAACAATTCACTTCAAGTTGTGTACATTGTTCTTTGACACAACCCGTTAGAACGATAAGGTTAGAAATGTAGAATCCGAGGAAAACGTAATGCCACAGCCGGGATTTGAGCTATGGATCTTTCGATTTCCGTCCAGTTGACTTAATCAATTGAGCTACTGTGATATCTCGCCAGAGCATTATGTTCCTCATCGGATTGGCATTTTCCCGTTAAATCACTAGGAGATACACGGCTTGTGTAACAACAATTAACATTTATTAACCTAATAGTTGGTTTAATTATGAAGTTCAAGTACTTACGCTGTTGTAAGTAGGCATTGGGCTATCATCTCAAATGAAATTTGAGATCTGGTTGTGGTTTATCAGAAAAAAAAATCTGATGTGTTGCACTCACATGACTTTCTCTACTCTTGTACTAACCATTCTTACAAACTCTTATTCCTATATCTTCTTCGTGTTAGTTAAAATAAACATTTGTACAAATTATCTTATTGCTTATTTCCTTGTAGGTGCAAGGGGAATTTTGGAATACAGTAGGCTTTGTGCGCTAGTCAAATCTTTTAAAGCTTTGAGATTCCGTTCTCTTTGTACACGTAAAAATAAAAAAATGAACAACGATGACCCATTTCACGAAAGTTCCAAGTTTTCCGAAACTCACACACATAACAAGGTATATCTCCGAAATGGTTCACCCTACAAGAAAATTTATTGAGACATAAATTGTGTATTTTAGCAAGATCTACATTTTTTGTATAGTATAATTTGGTCTATCTCTAACGGTTTACCAGTTATGCAAAAGTCGTCCAGAGTAAATACGACTACAGGGGCTATAGCCAGAAAATTCATTTCATTCGTCATAAAAATGTCTCAAACATATGACATTTTAATCAAAATCGTTAGAGCCATTTTCAAGAAAATCAAAATTTTCGAAAAATTTTCCATGTAAAGGGTAGTTTAGGGTGGGGCTATTTCTTCAAAATCTTCATGTCACATTCTTGAACGACATTAAACTTAAATACCAACTTTGGTTTTTAATCGACTTTTCCTTTTTGAGCTATGCTGTCCACAGACTGACAGACTGACAGACTTACAGACTGACAGACACACAGACACACACACGGACGTTTTTCTAAAAATGCTTTTTTTTGGATTCAGGGGGCCTCAAAACATGTATTTCCGGTGAAATCTCGACTTCGAATTTTTGGGTGGAATACAATACTTCCCCTACTTACCAGTAGAGAAAGTAAAAAATACGAGCTAGAAGAACAATTGAACGTACTGCGGCATGTTCCCATGGTTGCTTAGCACAACTGATTGGAAACACGAAGATTTCTGATTCAAATTACAGCTAAGCATTTTACCTTTCAAGCTCTCATAAAACTGCTATTAGTTAATTCACCCCAAGTTTCAACTTATGTTTTAGACATTTCGTTGTAAGATACAGTAAGTAAAGGGATGGTCAGATTTTGAAGCAAGAGCGCCGTATATAGTTGCTCTTTGCATGACTACAAAAAAGACAAACAAACGCAAAACAAAACAAAACAAAACAAAAAAAAAAAAAAAAAATAATAATAATAATAATAATAATAATAATAATAATAATAATAATAATAATAATAATAATAATAATAATAATAATAATAATAATAATAATAATAATAATAATAATAACTACTTTCCATTTGAGAAAAGTATAGATAAGTATTAACATTCAAACTAATAATAAAGAATATCTCGGAAATGGTTAAATACATGTTTAAATCAACTGTTTTAACGAGATTTACACTCTTTGTGCAGTAAGATTTTATGTATCTCTTATGGTTATCAAGGACACAAACGCATTTTACAATGAAGAGGATTGCACAGGCTATTCACACAAAATTCAATATAGATATTTTATTTGTCATGCGACTATCTTAAATGTGTAATAAAAAGCGATAAAGCCATTTTGAGAAAGTAAAGAGTATCATCTTTCTATGTAAGAGGCTTGGTAAGGGGGAGTTTTAAATGGTCGTGTGGTATCCCTGGAAGACCCGGAACTTAAATACCAAGTTTGGTGTTTATTTGAAATGTGTTTTATGGATATGCTGTATTCACACTCAAGCACTTCTTTCAGGATCCTCAAACCGAGGGAGATGGCTCCATGGTAACATGTGTGACTCGCAGTCGGGAGGTTATGGATTCGATCATCGCGGCCTATCTTTCTGACTCATGGGTAGTAGTTTATTTCTTTTTCTGTTTCTTTTTTCTTTCCTTTGTTGTTGTTTTTCTCGAGATGCCAGACGAATTCTAGGAAGTATAATTACGTCCCATGAATGTCCTGACCCTCCATTTCATTCCACCTTCCTTTCAACCCAGTCCTTCAGCGCCGAAAGTGTTGGCGATGGGCAAGTTGGCGCTACAGTGTGGGGATTTTGTGAAATGTAATTCTATTGTTTACGGATGGGTGGCCTTACAGCCGTCTGGTGGTTACTTGGCGAATCCTGGTGTTGAGAGGAATCTCCAGCACACGTTAGGAAGCCTCCCGCTGGCTGCGCTGCTCGTCCAGGTTCCAACACACCCTTAGAGCCCTCTCATTTCCTCACTCCCCTCCGGGATTTGACATACAATATCCTCAAGAGCTGGTTCAGCGTGATATCCCTTCCGACCATCAGGGGCCTCAAAACAGGTTTGGTTTTTGGATGGAACACAATACTTCTACTTACTATAAGAAAGTAGAAGAGAAAGTAAAAAATAAATAAGCATAAAGGTACAGTAGATACGAAAATCACTTGTTACATGAAGGGCTACGTATGGAATGGCAGTGCTTAGAGAAAGTCTTGGTAATTTATTCTCCCTCCTGGGTGTATGGGTATAAAACTTCGCTGAACTAGTTTGATGCTTTCTTGTTAAAGTAGCGTTAGTAGCCATAAGGAGATCCTCCACTTCTCCAGAAGCAAGTCAGTCATGTACAGAGTCAACCACCAGGGACAAATTCGTTTCCAACCAAGGAACAGGTGATGATATTATACGAAACTACAATGGTGTTCCTTTCTTCGCATCCTCTGGAGTACCGAGATAAAGTTGAGGAATTACGGAAGATAAGAGAACTTTGGTAGAAACGTACGACCCTGTGGGAGGAATAAACTGTTATAGCCAAAGCACGCTTCTCTCAAGTTAACTTCACGCAGAAGAGAGCGGATGAACTTTGTTCTGGAAACTTCCAACAATATAAACTTCCATGACCCGATACTGGTGTTAAGTTTAGCGAGGTTCATATCACCTGTTTTCACTTCATGCAAATTCGCGTGTATCATGTAAGAAAGCGCGTGCTTCAACATTAGATATCTGATCGGTTTGTAAAGGAAGAGCTCTTAAGGAATATGCACGCTTCTTTTTTACCTTCCATGCTACGTATAGTAAGTAGAGAAAGTATTGTATTCGACCCAAAATTTTGATGTGGAAATTTCATTGGAAATATATGTTTAAGGCCCCTAAATAAAAAAGAAATTTTAGAAATAGGTCCGTGTGTTTGTGCGTCTGCGTGTGTATATCTGAACAACATAACTCAAAAAGGAAAAATCGGTTAAAACAAAAGTTGATATTTAGGTTTAACATCTTTCAAGGGTGCGACACGAAGATTTAGAAGAAAATTGCTCCACCCTAAACTACCCCTTACCTGAAATTTTTTTTCGAAAATCTTGATTTTCTCGACAAAGCCTCTAAGGATTTGGATTAAAATGCCATATGCTTAATATATTTTTATGGAAAATAAAATGTATATTTTGAATTTTCTAGCTATATCCTATGTAGTCCTATTTACTCTCAATGACTTTTGCATAACTGGTAAACCGCAAGAGAAAGACAATCTTACTATACTAAAAATGTAGATCTCGTTAAAATATACAATTTATGTCAAATTATCTTTTTTGTGAAGTGAAATATTTCGGAGATATTCCTTTTTATATGTGTGAGTTTTGCAATATTTAAACGTCTCTCAAATAGAAGGTCATTATTCACTTTTTATCTTTGCAAAGAGAACGAAATTTAAAAGTTTTCATATAGTGATCAGCTTTAAAAGGTTTGACTATTGTTCAAAGTCTATTGTATTCTCGTATTCCCCTTGCACCTATAAGAAAACTGGCAATAAGACAATTTCTACTAATTTTTATCTCTATTAACATGAAGTAGATAGAAGAATAAGTGTCTTTAAAAATAGTACAAGAGTAGACAGTCATTTGAATGCAGCGCAACAGATTTTTTTTTATTATGAACGCTTGAAAATAGGTTTGAAATATCCATGAAATAATCTGTTGAACCAACTCTCGTACTGTATCAATCATTATTACCTATACCTACGCTGAGTTGTATAATAAAACACTATATTGCATTCATATGACTTGCTCGACTCACTAAGCTTTTCTATCTCTCTCGTACCTCTTGTTTGTCCAAAAAACTCTCAGTTCACATTTACAAATTTCGTTGTACGATACAGTAGGTAAAGCATGTTTGATGCCTTTGAAATTTCACATAATGTTCATAATCACAAGAAGAAAGAATTAGAAAACAATAACGACTTGCAGTTTTGGAAAAAACGTTTAAAAATTCAAATCAATAAGAATTCTAGGAGATGGTCATGTCCACAAACAATGACTTACCATATGCCAGTCATTTGAGCCTTCGCTTTTCAATCTATGACGTTGCCCTTTGAAGGGAGGCTACGTTACCTAGAAATTCACTACGGCTTTGCATATCTAACAATGCATAGTTGTATTTCTATCAGCCTCGGCAGCTGAATCGATGGCTGGTATTAGATGAGCTTTATAGAGTGTTTTACACAATTATACCATGAGATTATCCTTCAGACCTGCTTGTGTGATATGGAAACAGGCCTTCAGAACTTAGAAGAGCACCGATTGCCAAGCCGCTGCACTAATATGTACACACATGTGCTATACTACTCAATTTTGCTGTTGGAAAGTCCTCCAATAAACCATCGAAACAAACTATTGCAGCGCGCTCTGTGGTAAACTTCATGAATACAAAGCTTAGGCCTCGATAGCTGAACTAAACACCCCTGCAACATTTAGCCTAGGTGTTCTTTATATCAGGGGTGTTCAACCGCAGGCAAGTTAAGGGAGGTTGAAATCACTCCTTCCATCCGCTAGTACAGAATGGCTCATTTATACCTGTTCACTGAGTTCTAGTGGTGACACATTCTTACATACAGGAAATCAAAGGCGTGTACATTCATGCTCTACTCCTGATTAACCCACAATGTTTCTGAGTATACTTTTTGGCACGATTTACGTTTCAGAAGGTCTTCAATATTTGGTGCAAAAGATGAAGTGTACAGTCTCAAAAGATAAGCAAGTTTATTTTCACTTATCTTGCTGCGATACTTTTAATAGAGTTTATTTTTTAAAAATGTTTGTTCGCAGATGTAAGTGGAGCCAAAGGCTACCATTAAACTAGATGCAAACAAACATAATCTCGGATACTCATAGCAGGGCAGAGACCTAAGTAATTCCCACCCTCCTTTATCAGAATATTTCGCGGTCATGGAGTTTTGCAATGCAACAAGTTTCATATTTTGTAGCTCGTGTGAAGGCTTATTACATGGAAACTTGAAAAGTGCAAAATAATTGGATTTAGATTTCAAATGTTTTTAAGTCTTCATATTGTGAAGAAAATGTGTTGTACAATTACTTCAAAAGTTCGTTGTTATTTTCCAGGGGAATAACATTTATCGTGAACAAGAAACGTAAGCAAGGCAAAGTGTATAAATCTGCAACTCCAGTCTTACAAATCAAGCACTTAACTTTATCATCTTCATCTCGAAAACAACAATATTCGTCCTCCCATTGAATTGTATGTACTACTAAATATACTCCGCGCCATCCGCCTCTGACTAGCAGTTCTGGTTCTGCTTCCCTTGGTCAGTGGAAGGAGGGGGGATAAAATGTGTTGGAGAAGCAAGCGTGTACTCACTTGTTGAGAACCATGCAGATATACGTAGTTATATCTGTTTTCTTCAACTAAAGGCTCGCCAGACAGTAGTATCATGCGCGACCATTGAAGGAACAAATACAAATGAACGCCAGTATTGTTTGCCTTAACGAGAGTTGCATTTCTTTTCGTTGGAGTTCTCTTACGGTTTACCAACTTTGCAAAAGCCATCCAGATTTAAGGGTAGTTCAGAGGATATTCACAGAAAATACATGTATATTTCATTTAAATATCTTACATATATCATATTTTACTCAAAATCGTTAGCAGTTTTTGACACAATAAGAAATTTTCAAGAGCTTTTTCATACAAAAGGTGATTTAGGGTGAGGATTTTCTTTTAAATCTTTGTCTCGCGTCCTTGGAAGATGGTGAAGTTGTATACCAAGTTTATTATGTCACAGACTTTCCATTTTTGGTTTATAGTGTTCACAGAAACACAGACACACACAGACCTTTTCTCTAAAAATGTTTTTATTGGATTCAGAGAGTCTAAAAATCTTACCACGGTATCCAACTCTTGAGTGGAATACACAATTTCTTTTCTATTGGCAGGTAAGGAGTAGAGAAAATAAAAAAGTGAGTACAAGTAGATTGCAAAAACAATTGCGCATACAGTAATTGCTTGGTTGCATGAAGGGTCGTTAAATACAACTCATATGCTCAAGTGCTATTGTGAGATCATACGATTAAAGCAGCATATAATGAAAAATTAAAAAACAATCTTGCATGAATGCCGGCTTTGACTTTGACTTTAAGATTATCATTCTTCATATCCAAAATAACCGTACATTGAAACGTTACTAAGGACGAAGGCAATTGTATGCCGAAAGCTTCTTTCATTGTGCTTATCACACAGCTTAAGCATTTTCGGATGTTATTAGAAGCTGTTTCAAATTTTAAAATGTACATTCTGTAATATGTGAGGTAATAAACAGTACCCATAATGATGGTCAGACATTAGATATCTGGTTGTCAGAAATTCACACTATAATGGAGTCATCTACACATTAGTGCACCAATTTTATGTGTTATCCCATACAACCCCATACTCCATAATCCTGTTCGTCTTGTCTTGGAATTTTCGGACTCATTTTTGCGACGTTCTAGTTTTAACACTATTTTGCCGTAAGGCGATTGCACGCTGTGAGAATCGGCGTTTCGGCACCACTTTTGTTCGATTTGAGCAACTTGTGTTTTTGTGATTTTTAGGCTGTTTTTACTAATGTTTGTGACGTTCTAGTTTTAACTCTGCTTTGGAAGTTTTAGTTCAATTAGGATTGCTAAGAAAGCTAAAATCAAAGCTTAAACAAACTGAAGACTCGGACAGTTCTTCTATTTATACCTGCGTTGTTAACTCTAGCTCTTAACCAGCCTGGAGTCACTCTCTGAAGATACCCAACGCAGTCTTGGGCGAAACGTCAAATAATTCATCGACTGGAACATGGCCTACAATCCTGGAAACTACTATTTATTGAATTCTACTACTTATTATTTTGTATATAGCCTGATTTTTGTTATGGCTGACACAAAATTTAATGGCGGGTGACTCTATATAATACTCCATCGAAGTTTGTTTTGCAGTGCTGCATAGTTGCGCTGTGAAATCACAGTCAAGCCGGAGATACGTATAACTGTCATTTGCGCCCACAAAATTAATTTGCACAACAGGAAATAGAATAGTAATGATCAGCTTTCAGGCGCCATTAAATTTTGCGTTTCACATGGTGCCACCCAAAAGTTCAATATCCAATAACAATCTTTGGTGAATTTTAGGAAGATCATTTCGGATGTTTGTAACATATTCCTATGGCTAGATACACACAAAGTGTTAGGGGTATGAGAAGTAGGTGAACATTATTGAATACATTATCTGCGTAGTCTGGCAATAGAGTAGGACTGAAGAAGCAAATGTTTTGTTTACTAATATGGCTACTGCTTTCAAGTATGCGCTCACACCTACGACGAGTGAAAGTTCAAACTGGGCCAGCCTCAGAAAACTGCTTTTGGCATGTGCCTGTGTGCTTGTTGCAATTAACGAGGGGAAGAATGGTATTGTTTTAAGCTTTCCGGGAACTATTCACGAGAGCTGACCTGATCTTCCGCCCTGCGTGTTGCCAAACCTATGTCCACAAATGAACTTCAATAGACACGCTGGAATCCCATTATTTAATATCATTTTGTGGCTAAATGATTCATTTTAGCGACAAATGGAAAAGATACGAAAAAATTATCTTTAAAAACTCTATCTCTCAAAGGAATGGTCACGTATTTAGAATCAAATGTTTGACAAATTTCATTTTTATATGTGCAACTATGCACTACAGAGGAAAATGGTAAAGGTTACAAAATACAAACTGGCGATGCCCTACCCTATAAAACCTACAAAGTACTCAGAAGTACAAACCAATAGTAGCGAATATCTCGGAAACTGTTAATGTGACAGTGCGATATACATGAGTTGTGTTATGCTTTTGTCATACTTCTTATGATCTACAAAATAAACATATAAATAAATAAATAAATAATAAAAAATTAAAAAGTTCTAAATGAAGATGACTTCCTATATGTTTTAATACAAAAGTGTAGGTAAGTAATTTTTGAGACGTTAAAAAACAATTGAAATATTTCCATGTCCGTTCTAATTTTATTCGGGGATTTTCTTGAAAATCTTAATGTAGTTTTCTTTTCTTGGAAGATACTTATGCGGCAGTTCATTTTTTGGTTATACTGTTCAAGGAAACAACCACACAAAGACACACACGAGCGCATATACACATGCATGTTTTCTATACATCTTTTTATTCAGGGAATCTCAAAACGTGCATTTTCGGTTAAATTTCGATATAAAGTTTTTGGGAGAATACAATACTTCCTATAGACTGTACCTATGGTCGAGAGGACGGCGTTCTGACTTCTGAACTCACAGGTTCCTAGTTTCATTTCCACATTTTTTCTTCTATTAGAACCTTTCTTACTCCTCGTAGTCTAGAATTATTCTTGGAGTAAAAATGAATGCTTTAAACAATCAGACCGAAGTTTTTAATAACATAGTAAACGAGCTGTTTCGCAAGTCAAAGGCTTCCATAAGACCAAAGACCTTAAAGGGGAATATATAAATTAAACTAAAAAATGAACAAAACTGATGTTTTCTACCCTCTCTTCTATAAACTGCCCTTACAGAAACATATGTTTACAACTACTTGTTGCTAATACAAATACACTTTTAATTCGCATTAATTAGGTATACATTTACTTGTAAGATATTGTAGATAAACTCATAAGTTCGTCAGGAGTGAGTGTATTGCTATGTGATGGCTTTGAAATTGCATGAAGTTTGTGTAACCACCAGAAAGACAGAGGAAGAAATAACCATTTCGCATTTGACAAAAGCGCAAGTCTTTGAAAATTCAAAACTATGAGAAGGAATACCTTGGAAAACAACCTCAGAAACAAACTTTCTATATATAAATTGTGTGCTTTAACGATGTTTACATTTATTGCGTAGTAAGATTTTGTCTGTCTCTTACGGTTTGCCAGTTACAGAAACGCCATTTAGAATGCACAGATAATTCCAGATTTTCATTTTTCATTAAAAATGTCTTAAACATATGGTATATGAATAAGCGGGTGTAATAAATTGCCTCCCAGGATACTGTTTGTCTTTTCACAAGTACGTAAATTGCCTCCCAGATATCTGAGATGATGTACGTAAATTGCCTCCATGTCGCTGAGCATTTCACATTTGTATATCCGCCACTGAATGGATTTCGGTTGGGATTACTTCTTCATGGAAAATGACGTGATTGATTTCGGTTGGTACTACATACTTCATTCTAAATGACGACACGATTTGTTTTCGGTTGGTACTACTTCATTCTAAATCACGACATGATGGTTTTCGGTTGGTGCTACTTCGTTTGAAATGACGCCATTATGTGCGACTCTCTTCAAGACTGGTATTCAAAGATCATTCACTGTGTCGTTGGTGTTAATTCAAAATGGAGGTTGAATCTACACTGCGTGAAAAGGGTAAACAATTATACATCATTGATGGCTTCAGTTTTTAAGGGCTATTGCCAGTTTAAAGAATGGTGCGTGTTTTAACAACACTTTAAGTTTTGTTTTTCACCAAATTTTTAACCAAACCAGTAATGTGTATCTTGTATTACTGACAGTCCTAAGTCTGCAAATGGGAAGGAAAATAATTGTGGTTTATGCTTATTAACCATTAACTACTTGTTTAAGAAGCCATTAAAGCGGGAAGAGTGGTATTTTTAATTTTGTGAGATATTCATATCTGGCTCGAAACACTTTAGTTAACAGTGGCGGACTGGAAGTGAAGGCAAAATACATAGATGAATGGGGGAGGCAATTTACGTTTTAGAGTTGTAAACAGGAGGCAATTTACGTTCTTTTTATACCTAGGGAGGCAATTTACCGACGCCGTAAATAAGATCGTTGGAGTCATTTTTGAAAAAATAAAAAAGTAAATGAAAATGTTCCGTCTAACGGGTAGTTTGGAGTTTTTTTAAATATTCATGTCGTATCGTTAGATGCTGAACTTGAATACCCTTATCTAAATTTGCCTTTTTGGATTTAGGTGGTTTCAACACTTGTACCTATGTAAAAATATCGATATCGAAATTTTGGATGAAGTGCAATACTTCCCATATTTCTTATAGTGAGCAGTAAACGATACCGAGTTTATTTTTAAATCTTAGACTAAATATGGAGTCTGTGCATATAGCTGCAATTGAATTTGCATTTGGTGTTCATGAGGGTTGTGTTGTACGTACGCATCTAGGAGAGAACGTTTAATACAGCAACACTGGGTGGCTCTCATTAATTGCACAAGCTAACCTCATGACACTGCAAATTAGATATGTGCGCCTAAACCTGTGAAATGAAACCACATCATACACCCATATAATCATGGTTTGTTAAGGTTTAGACAGCTTGCTGCGTAGCGCACCAGGTGGTGCTGTATGGCTGTTTTAGCAAATGGCCTACCGTAAGTAACACAAGAGGCGCGCTGCTTTTAGCTCATCCATTTACTGTGGTGCGTAATGGGAATCTATGACTATGGAGTCTTCATTTAACGCTCTTTACTTGCGTCCGTAAAAAAACCTTTCCCACCTTTTTCACTCTCGCTTTATCTCACACTCACCGTACATCTCCAATGTTAGCACATTTAGAGAAATATTGGTTTTACATTTTTAACCTTTTCTGTGTCTTTCAGCAATTTAAAACTTCGATTACATGTTAAGGGAATATTAAAAGCCTATATTGCCAACGTTAAATCTGCTTAGTTCATAACAAATTATCTCAGAAATCATACTAAATGTAGATGAGTGCCTTCTTTGTTGACTGATCCAATACTTGATATTAAATTTGGTTATTAAAGAAGAGAGGATTGTTTCCTTACAGGAAAACCAAATAGTACTAAATTAGGCCCGCCTCAGTAGCGTGATGGTTAGCGTGTCTGCCTCACGTTCAAGAGGTCGCGAGTTCGAATCTCGCTTAGGGTAAGTTATCCGGGTAAAGGTTTTTTCCGAGGTTTTCCCTACCCTGAGAAGACGAATGTCGGGTAACTTAAAGCTCCATGGACCTCGGGCTCATTTGAGCATCATTTCACCCGTTTCATTTCATTCATTCGTCCGATATGACACAATGTTGGAGGACGTTAATCAAAAAAAAAAAAAAAGTACTAAATTAGGGCAGCAATATATGAACATAAACAGCAGTGTGTAGATGTGTCACATGAAAGTAACCACAATATTGTAACAAAACGACAAAATCCAGAAAGTCTATTGCTTTATGGTCCATTAAATTTAATATAAATACACAATTTTCTGCTCGTTGTTAATACAGTTTATAGTCTTTTCTGCTATTAGAATTCACAACTATTCTTTTGATAATCTTTCTCAGTCTTTCAGTGTCTTTCTCCAGTTTCTCTAACCCTTATATCTTGACTGTTACGATACAATCACTCGATGGCATATACGTACTCATTGACAGGCTGGTCTATTCACTCTCGTAACTAAAAACTAGCTGTACACGACTTACTCAACTCTAAACTAACTCTACTCGAACTAACTCTTAACTGACTCGAAACTAAACTGCTACTGACTCCCTGCGCTGTCTGTTTGGTTCTATTTATACTGGAGCCGATGTCACGTGACATTTCCAGAACCTTCCATAAATACTTGCGCAATGATGACTCAGCGAGGATTAACTAGAGCTTCTGGACCCTACCGGTGTTATCGCGCTGTTTTGTTCACGCGCACACAACCGCTCCAAGACGCAGGCCCGCTTTCTCGTGCATACATTGTTGAGCGATCCAAAGTCACAATATTTCATACCCTACTGCCTACTGCATGAAAAACTTTAAAGTCCATATAGTATGGAAAGGTTAGGTGACTTTGTTGCATAATGTTAAACCTGTTGTTGCACATTTTAAATTTTAGCCGGTTTATTATACGGATAAAGACATCGCTATAACACATAACTGTGCAAGTAGAAAAAATATGATGCGTACATTCATATGACTTTCTCTACTCGAACTTGTACAAACTATTCCTAAAAACGCTTATTCTTCTATCTATTTAATGATAATTGACATAAACTTTGTTTAATTACATATTTCCTTATAGCTACAATTGGAATCGGAGAACACAGTACGCGTAAGCGATAGTCAAATCTATGAAGAGTTGGTCGTTAAATGATAATTGTGACACACCATTCCATTCTGTTTGCACGATGACACAAAACGAACGACTTCCGATATGAGCAGTGAAAGCATTTGAAAACTGAAGCCAATAATAAGGAATATCTCGATTATATCTACATTATGCAAAACCTTACAAAATATACAATAAGCAAAGACATGTTATGTGTGGCAAGTTCATCTTTGATTGAAGTATTGGAAAGCACACCTTTCTACCACGTTTCTCAAGAGTCGGCTCTGATCGCTAGAACGTATGTCTCTCGCACTCCGCCGCGTAGAGGGTCGCGGGTTTGAGTCCAACCTCGGGCATGGGTCTTTATGTACTGTGTGTACGTGTGACAAATAGGAGAGAGCCGGTAAAATAAACCGGAGAAACAGAGGAAAAGTAAGGAAAACAATCAGAAAAGAAGAGCAATGCCTGTGTTATATAGTTTTTTTTCCCCTTTTCTTTTTCTGTAGTAGTAGGATATTGGTATTATGAGCCACGGAACATTTCTATAAGCCAGATACCAAAGAATTAACACATTCAAAATATTTTTGTGTGCATACTTAATTTTGTCTCCTGAAATCGTGAACAACACTAGAGCAGTAAATACTGCCATAGTTTCCTCCTGTGAAGTGTTCCATCCTATGAGAACAATTTTTAGAAACAAAGCCAGGTTAGACGAGTCTCTTCCATAAATATAATAATTTATCAGAAATGCTCATACATCAATGTAGTGTATTTCACAAAGTTAAATGGAACAACAATCTGAAGTTGATTATTAGCTTGTTTTAGAAGATAACATTGAAATATTCGTGACTCAAAGACGAATATAAGGAACAGAGACGGCAGGGAAGGTAGGAAAGTTACAGAAGAATTACGATAGCCTCAAGAGGTGAAGAAGTCTATTGAAATCTTCAGGTGTTGACACAACTCTTAGAAGCATCTTGATATACTTTATTTCATAAACAACATAAATACCTCTGCACTTAAAGAAGCATAAACCTGTTCTCCAAGAAGGGAGGATTTTTTCCTATAGACTCATTACAACGAATATCTAATTATGAACCTTGAGTGGGAATATTTTTATCATTAAACCTACATACAGGACATAGCATTGTAGAAGGACTCAAGTAGGCAAAATCGTGCAGCTTATTAGCATTAAAAGTGAGACTATATTAATAAGACTTTGAAATATTCTTTACAAAAGAACTGGCTAAGATTATGTAATTTAACACGCCTCGCTTTCAGCTCCTTGTTGAAAGAAAGGTCGAAGTTGTAATGCGGTGGAAAAGAATAGAAGAAAGGAATTCATGAAATATAATTAGTTGGCATCATACACACGAACAACTGCTAAAATGAGCACAGAAATGTTATTTTGAGAATGCTGATGCTGCAGAGTTTCATTTTAAAGTATGACGTATTACCAATACAGGTACTCAGAAATAAGAATAGCAAATATGTAGGTATACGATTATTCCATTTCAGTCGATATTCAGTTGTTTTATTTCTCCTCTAAGAAAAGGTCTTGCATATCTGCTTGGATTATAAGAGTTAGCTGAGAATTTTCTGAGGAAGTGCTTTTCCTTTTTCACACATTATCACGTGTATAGTAGGAGAAAATATATGGCATACCAAATTAAAATTTGTAAATAAAGAAAAGGGGCTTATACAAACAAGTTCGTGTGCGTATGTGAACAGCACAAATGAAAAAGAAAAGTCGATTAAATACTAAACTGGAAGATTGGAAGGAGCCTAACTTTCTCTTGCGACACGTGGTCACGAGGACTGCTGCACATGGATTTCACTGCAGAATATTCAACCACCTCGCCTCAAATCAGTGTCTCTGTACTCTATGTGAGCAAACATGTGATCGATACCATTTACTTGACTGTATAGCAAGAATATAGTCACTTAAATTTTATGCATATGATAACTTTGAACGATTCGTGTATTCTGACTAATGCACACAGTGTATTTAAGTTCAGTATCTTCAAAGGGCTTTCAGAAAAATCCCGCACTTAGATTTCAAATTTCTTATTTACTGACTTTCTGTTTCTGAGATGCTGTTCAAACGCACAGGCAAACCCGGAACTTTTTCTAAATATGCCTCTTTGGGGTCCTCCAAAAGATATATTTTCGAAGAAATCTCGAGATCGAATTTTTGGGTGGAATACAATATTTCCCCCACTTAATGTCAATAGTAAGAAGTGCTCTGCTTGAACACTAGGGGAGTGCTGGGTTGGGTGGGTAGTTCATCGCTCTGTCTCTCTGTCTGTCTACATCTTCTCCCCCCCCCCCCCCCCCCACCTCTCTCACACACATGTCTGCCTGCGGCCTATTGGCTCCTGTGGATATTTTACTTTATCTCTTAGTTCTAGCCACAATAGATCTATGTATGTCGCAATACGGGGGTATCCCCTCCGTTGTATAAGCTATAACTATACTAAATGTAAAATTTCTCTAAAATGTTAATCAACGCAACCTTTCACGGAAAACAGTTCTAAATATAAATGTTTAACTGATTAAATTAATAAGAAAACTAACCAAAAAGCAATTAAAGTTACCAAATGTTACATTGACATGAATTTGTCTATCCACTCTTCTTAATTATCGCTATGAGGCTTGTGTTTCTATACACTTATTGTTAACTTTCATTACACATTTGTCATTTCCTTGTAGATGTAAGGATAGCTACGGTAGACGAAAGAATTAGTCAGATTGTTAAAAACAATCACTACATGATGACTACATGACGATGAGAGAAACCAATAGTAACTCATCGTTTTAAAAAGATACAGCATTTGAACTTTCAAAACAACAAAAATATATCTGGGAAATAATTAGTGGTTTATATATCCTATAACTTGTACAATTTAACGAGATCTAATTGTTGTGTAGTAAAATGTATCACTTACCGTATGCTAATTATGCAAGAGTCATAAAAATGAGAGGACTTGACAGAGTGTTCGCAGAAAATTCAGGATATGCATAACGTTTATCGTGAAAATGTGTTAAACACATGGTATATTAACTAAACTCAGAGTTATTTTTAAGAAAACAAAACATTAATAAAGGGCAGTTAGAAAACCCTGGACATAAACACTAAATTTGGTGTTAAACTGACTTTTCGTTTTAGAGTATTGATGTTCACAGACAGATGGACATACAGAGCATGTACAGATTTTCTTCTAAAACTAATTTTTACTTCCACTATTGTTAAGCAGGGGAAGTATTGCATTCCACCCAAAAATTCGATGTCGCGATTTCACCGGAAATATATGTTTTGAGACCCCCTGAATCCAAAAAAGTATGTTTAGAGAAAGTTTCATGTGTGTCTGTATGTCTGTCTGTCGTCTGTCTGTGGACAGCGTAACTCAAAAACGAAAAATCGGTTAAAAACCAAAGTTGGTATTTAAGTTTAATGTTTTTAAAGAATGCGACAACTTGATTTTGAAGAAAATACCCCACCCTAAACTACCCTTTACATGGAAAATGTTTCGGAAATTTTGATTTTCTTGAAAATGGCTCTAACGATTTTTATTAAAATGTCGTATGTATGAGCTATTTTTATGACAAATGAAATGTATATCTTGAATTTTCTGACTATAGCCCCTGTAGTCGTATTTACTCTGGACGACTTTTGCATAATTGGTAAACCGTTAGAGACCAAATCATACTATACAAAATGTAGATCTTGCTAAAATACACAATTTATGTCCAAATAAATTTTCTTGTAGGGTGAACCATTTCGGACACATTTCTTGTTATATGTGTGAGTTTCGGAAAAGTTAAACTTTCGTGAAATGGAACATCGTTGTCCATTTGGTTTGCATGTTAAGTGTGCAAAGAGAATTGAATCTCAAAGCTTTAAAAGATTTGACTATCGCTCAAAGCCTACTGTATTCTAATATTCCCCTTGCACCTACAAGGAAATAAGCAGTAAGATAAGTTGTACAAATGTTTATCTTAACACGAAGAAGATATAGGAAAAATGGTTAGTACAAGAGTAGAGAAAGTCACATCAGATTTTTTATTTAGGGAGTGTGAAAGCTTGTATTTTGGGTGGGTGAGTATGAGTGAGAATGAGTGTGAGTGAGTGATTGAGTGGAACTTAATGGCCCGCCAAAAACTAGATCATTTGGATCCGTTGAGACTAATGAGATATAAGCAAATGTAAGTAGGATAATCTTCACCAGAGGAACAGAGGAACCTTATTTGTATGATATTCAGTATTTAAGTAATTATAAAACAGTTATTTCAACGGAATTATTCGAATTTTCAAATACTTATACTACTTTCGTGAAGGAAGTACTGAATTCCTGTAAAAGAAATTCATACTGACTGAAAATACATGTTTTGGGGTCTCTTAAATATACAAATAAAAGTATATTTAGGAAAAAGGCTTTTTCGGGTCTCTGTATATAACAAAACTAGAATCATCTGACGACGCAAAGCCCGAGATTTTCAGGAAAATCCTATACATCAAACTATTATTTACATAGAAAGGGTTTCGTTGTTTCTTTTTACTTTGTCAAGAAAGCCTCTCGCCATTTTTATTAAAATAGGAAATGTTCAAGGTATTTTATGATAAAGGAAACCTATACCTTGAATTTTCTGAAAATATCAATTGAAGTATATCCATGATTTTTACTTTCTGTACTATGTATAGTAAGTAGGGCATGTATTGTATTCGATCCAAAAATTTTATGTCGAGATTTCATCGGAAATATGTGTATTGTTATGTCCAATTTCAATTTTTTTTCTTTGGAGTGAGGCATTTAGGAGATACTCCTTGTTATTTGTGTGTTTTGCAGTGCTTAAACTTATCTCAAATGAAAGGTCGATATTTACTTTTTCATCTCTTGGCCTTGCAAAGAGAGTGGGATTTCAAAGCCTTCATATAGTGACTAGCTTTAAAAGACCTGAGTGTTGCTCAAAGCCTACTGTATTCCCATGTTCTCCTTGCATATACAAGCAAATATGCAGTAGGATAATTTCTGCAACTGTTTATCTCAACTAACATGAACATAGAGGAATAAGAGTTTGTTAGTATAAGAGAAAGTCATGTGAGTGCAACACATCAGATATTTTGTATCTGGTAAATGTAAGATACGGACAATAGCTTACTATGCACATTTTATATCTCACTAAAACATACAATGTACGTCAATATAAAAATGTTAGGTATTCTACAGGTAGATATTCTTTAACGCAATTTCAATTTTCAAACACTTATACTTTTTCAAGTGTAAGTCGCTATTTGTATTTTCTGGTTTTCATTCAATGAGAGTGGAGTTTTGCTCGCACGCTTTAGCATTTTGTATTTTTCTTACACCCATAACGAAATGTTTAAATGTATGATGAAACTTATCTTTATTAACAAGAACTAGGCAGATAAAGGTATACATCTTTGTAAGAAGAGTGTATATAAGAACCAACATAGAAAGTCATGCAACAATTTTCCCCATGTAGCACATGCTTTTCAGCATACTGTCTCACACGCAGTCTCTCATTGGAGAAGGCACGTAATATATCCTCTTTTTGCCCTCTTTGTGAGCAAAAACTCTATATGTTCGCTTGTTTCCTGCTCCACCTCACTTTCCTTATTTTTCAA